>JBBBDQ010000950.1:220000-400000 GCA_037127315.1 Ascarosepion bandense | reverse complement strand
TTTACAAATAAGAAAAGAAAGCTATACTATAATTTTGTGATTCGTTTACTTTTGGGATAGTGAGTACGTTTATTTCCGTCTAAAAAAATACTCGGTAACAAAAGAAAAAAATGAAAAACAAATCTCACTGGGAGTTTCATTATTTTTGAAATGCGTGCGATATCCTTTATTTCGTTCTTGATGGTATTTAAATCTAAACTTATTTATAAATGGAAATTTATCTTTGTGTGTGTGTGTGTGTGTGTGTGTTTGTGTGTGTGTGTGTGTGTGTGTGTGTGTGTCTGTGTCTGTGTGTCCGTTACCTATAGACTCCGAACGGCTGAATCGATTTTCTTGAAAATTTACACAGTTGTACTATAAGCGCCTGCGAGTGTTCTTAGCTCGGTTTTATGTCGAGGTATCCCCGATAAATATCGAAAATCGATTATCGAAAAAATCGGGCTATAGAAGGAGTAGTTTGACATTAATCAAATTTGATACACTCATAGACAAAGACATAAGAAACGATGTTCAGAAGTTTCAAGGTTGCAGTTCTTACAATAGCGCAGAAAATCGATAATATATATATATATATATATATATATATATATATATAAAAGGCAAGATTTTTGTGTGTGTGTGTCTGCTTATCTGCCTGTATGTTTGTATTTTTTTCAGTCCTTTTATTTTAGTTTTTTAATCAGCTTTGGCTCTTTGTATTTTTTCAGCCCTTTTATTTTAGTTATTGCTTCGGGTTTGGCTCTAAGTAGGTATAATTGTAGTTCTTAGTCTCAGCCATGATACCATTTACTCAGAGGACTTATTTAACCTTCAAAATTCAGTTTACGATGAAAAAAACTTATTTTATATCGATACCAGGAAATCAAAATTTGACTTACATCCATTCATTTTTCTTTCAATCTACGGTTTCGCTTTAACGGGAAACAACTATTGCTTTTTAGTCTTTCGTGCCAACGTCCAAAGAGTCTGAGCTCCAGGACCAGGGATTAGTTCTAAAGCTTTCATTACACCCGAGCAACGCCGGGCTATACTGCTAGTAAGCACCATGATCAAAAATCTATGATGGCGTTAGATGTCGCCTTGCCGCTGGCTAATCGTCAGCAAGTACATTATTGTGAGTTCCAGCCACAGTATTTACCTACCTTTTTGCTAAATTAAATTAAGCTTACCAGAGTATGCTTACCAGAGTATGTATTCTATCTCAGATTAAGGTAGCTGATAGGATCAATGTGTATGCTCTGCAGCATAATACGCTACAGTTTTGTTGCTTCTCATCGATATTATTTCAGTTATTTTTCTCCAAAAAGTAGATAATTACTAAAAATCTCTTTCATCGTCATCTCTGAAGGGTAAGGCACAACATAAGAAATACGAGGAGCGATACGAAAGATTTTCGGCAATTTTCCCTAATAACATATTTTTTAGAAAAACCGCAAAACCAATAGAGATTAGAAGAAACAAAATTTCAAATTCATATCTTTCTTTTTAAATTATATATATAGACATGTAATCATGCCGCCACCGTATATATATGGCTTAGGGAGTAAAGACTCCGGCTAACACCAAATCGCTCGAGTTTCGATCACGGCCAGAAGCAAGTGGATATGTCCAGACACACTGATGAGCTGTGATACAGCGAAACGGGCTTGTATGTGGATAACTAATATATATATATGAAATTATTTGTTTGAACATTATTTTTGATCGATACTCGTATTTAAGTAGATATTCTGTTTTATAATCAAACAGTATATATATTTATTTCTACCGGGCCTGATTATTTACGATAAATTTTTCTTATGTGGATAGAGGTCGCAGGTTCGAATCCTGCCGACAGACACACATTTTTGTAACAAAATAATTATCATAAATAATCAGGCCGGTAGAAATAAATATATATACTTTTTCATTATAAACAGAATATCTACTTAAATACGAGTATCGATCAAAAATAATGTTCAAACAAATAATTTCAAATTGTCGGTTTGTTTAAGAACATTTCGTTAATCTTCGTATATATATATATATATATATAGACATTCATTTCTTACTTTAGTTCATCACAGATTGTAGCTCCTTTTCAAGATCAGTACCGAGTTTCGCTTTGTCAGCCTCAGCGGATTTCCTATCGGGGCAGGAGTAAATGGTGCTATCGTCAGTAAAGATGCTTACTATATATATATATATATATATAGACACATAATGAAGGGGCCACTAAATTTTATTAGCTCAAGGGCCTCTGAAGGCCTAAAGCCGGCGCTGATCATGAGGCATTTTAAAAACTTTCCTTTTAACTAGTGACTACGAAAACCCTGCAGATATATGCTAAGATATGCTAAGATGCCATGAAAATATTTGTGGATATGGCAGAGGGAAGCCACAATACGTCGGTGAGAAAATGATTGATATCAAGATGACAGGTTACATTATAGACTCATTTTTGGATTTTGTCAAGGACCTCTGGATGAATAGCAGGAGCACCCGATCATGAGTGTATCATGTACGGCATTTAACTGACTGAGTGATATTCAGTTTAAATAGTGAAGGAATCAGAAAAATGAAGAGAAAGAGATGCAGATTTTGACTTATATTCTTTTCCTGTTACCTCAGGGTTGTTGCCGAAC
Source organism: Ascarosepion bandense (assembly GCA_037127315.1). Lineage (NCBI taxonomy): Eukaryota > Metazoa > Mollusca > Cephalopoda > Sepiida > Sepiidae > Ascarosepion > Ascarosepion bandense. The sequence goes on along the minus strand of JBBBDQ010000950.1, from coordinate 397,376 downwards.
ATTAATGAAAATTAACCCTCGCAACAGATTCTCCGTTTTATTTAGTCAAGAAACCCGAGATTAATAGCACGGGCACTCGACCAGATGTGACAGCAGTGTTTTAATGCACGGGCGGATGGTAGATTTATATATGTGAAGGATAGATCCAGAGGGAAAAAAACATCCTGGCCCTACACAGTAAACCGACCTTCCTAGCAGTAGATTTAGCTATGGATTCAATGTAGTCATTACGCTGATATATTTAGGCTGGGGAGGTGCAGTATTTTGCTTTCCGAGACTAGCGTGATCCATGCTGCTGAGGGGGGTAGTAGAGATTGTCTATGGTGGTTAAAAGATAGAAGCTTCGTTTTGGAAGCATTAAAATTCATGAGCCATTTCTTACCCTAGTTCATCACAGATTGTAGCTCCTTTACAAGATCAGTACCGAGTTTCGCTTTGTCAGCCTCAGCGGATTTCCTATCGGGGCAAGAGTAAATGGTGCTATCGTCAGTGAAGATGCCTACTTGGGATCTGATTACATCAGAGAGATCGTTGATGAACATAAGAAAATGCGTAGGACCTAGAATAGAACCTTGAGGGATACCAAAGTTCGTATTATAGTATCTGGAAGCTTGTCCGTTCAATGTTACCTTCGATTTGAAAGGAACAACTGGATTAAATCAAACAATCGTCCAGTTATACCACAGCTGTGTAGCTTACATAGAAGGCTAGCATGCTTTAGAGATATCCAGTACAACATATATATATATATATATATATATATATAGTCAGCCGCAGACAAATCTGTTTCGCTGTATCACAGCCCATCAGTACGGTTAGACATCCGATTTCGTTTTACCCAGGATTGAAACCCGACCGAATTGCGTCAGTCGGCGATTCTACCTCTGAGCTATTGGCGCTCGGTAAAGAAGGCAGACTTTTCACTGTCGGCCATAATTATTTGGCCACCCCAGTTTTAAAAAAATGATGTAATTCGTAGTATTTTTTAGTATTTATTGCCAAGTGAATAATTGTAAATAAAAATAGAATGTTTCTTTTGTTGATACTGCACAATAACATGTGCATCAAATGAATTTATAAATATTTACTAATTAGCTATATTGCAGTTTCATCAATGAAAGAATGAAGAAAATTTAGGGTGTTTCTGACGAGTTCATTTTTGCTTCCTTGCCTTGTAAAATTTTGCAAAGTAATAATAACAAAAGAACCATTCTGTTTTCCTTTAGAATTATCCACTTGTCAATAAATACTAAAAATAGTATGAAATACATTTTTTGATGTTTAAATTGGGTTGCCTATATGACTGGTAGTGTATTTTATTTTGGTATATAGTTTCAATGTCAGTCAAATTTTGTCTGTATGTGTGCGTTCAAGTGCTTCTCTAGACAGTATTACAAGCGTGTGTAAGTTACCCACGCGCAACACAGACTTATGCATATACATTCCTTATGGGAATATAAAATCACACACAGTCAGTGTGTAACGGATAGAGAATCAATTTTTTCTTTTTTACGGATGACAGATTTCAGAAGAATAAACATAATTTTACACCTTTTTTGTCATGAGAATGTAAAAAAAATTAATCTGGGCCCCTGCATTATCTTAAATGAAGATACGAAATCATTCAGAATAGCGCTTCATATTCTCTGTAATTAGTATAGGCGTTGCTTATTTCTAGTGGCTTGGCCCAAAGAGATGTGAGCTCAATAGCAGTGGTGAATTAGAGAGTTAAAAGAAACTAACTACATGGCATACAGAAGTGGCTTTATTATATATGAGAATTATATATATAAATTATAAATTAAAATTGTATATATATATATATATATATATATATATATATATATATGTTACGGTGCCCTTCTACGAGGAATGAACTCTTATTCTTGGTATATATGATTATCTGCGTGACTTCCAGAAGGCAGTTGACGCAGTTAAATCGGCAGTTAACAGCATTCAAGTATAACAGCTAGTATGCAGTTAAAGCCAGCTACTAGTTAGGCAATAAGTAGCGTAACTGTACCTTACGAACATACTTATTTATATATATATATATATATATATATATATATATATATATATATATATATTCTAACTCTTTTTTTGTCATGAGAAAGTAAAGAATTTATCTGGACCCCTGCGTTACCTTAAATGAAGATACGAAATCATTCAGAATAGCGCTTCATATACGAGCTGTTCCAGCTAGTTACAGGCGATTTAATTAAGTCTTTGAGACACCACTGTAAAAGCAGATAATTTTTTTTTACCTCCAATAAAGATAATTGGAACGATGAGAATGACACCGAGGAAAAAAGCTATCGTTCTTGAAACAAAAGCCTGTTGCAAAGAACCGATAACAATACAAAAAATCAATAAATTGGAATTCCATTGGTGACGGAATGTTTTTTTTTTCTAAAGGCTAGAAACGGCGCCGACAGCATTAGAAACAGTGAGACAGACGCCATTTTTAATCCGATGCCAATTTCAATCAGACGTTTGATAGAGACAGAAAAAAAACGTGAACAAATATAAATTACTCCAGATTTTAATGAGAAACCGAATCAAGCTGGCCAGATGTTATCCTATGGATGCTCTGATAATTTTAAACACTTGCTTCCAGCTGGTTTTATCGATACTGCGCGACTGGGCGTGATATGCATTCGCCATGAGTTTTGTTTTATTTTCTGCTCGCACGGCCTCTCTCGCTCTTTATCGTCATTCTTCTTGAGTCTGACGAAGACGTGAACACAAGAAAATGGAGGTTTTGTCCGTTTTCATTTTGGAAAGTTGTGGAGGTAAAAATTTCAATTTAATTTAAAATCAAAATCTCTGACAAAAACATGCGTCTTCCTATAGTAAAAAAAAAAAAAAAAAGCACGAGAAAAAAAAAAATTACCGCCCGAGATACGCAAATAAGTTTATCTCGAATAGCACGGTCATGATTAATAGTTATAATAAATACTACAACAAAAAATTTAATTACTTCTAGATTATTTATATTCATGGTCTTGTGCCTGACTAAATTAAACTTAATACTCTCTCCTTCTCCCTCACTCTATCTCTCTCTCTCTCTCTCTCTCTCTATATATATATATATATATATATATATATATATATATGTGTGTGTGTGTGTGTGTGTGTGTGTGTAATACAATATTCACTCTCAGCGTCTTATATGCACAAGTTTGTTGTTGCTTGGAAATCTTCCATGTAAACAAAAACGGTTTGTCATTATCGTTTGTCCGTGGTTACAATATATAATGTAATTTGACATCTTTGAAAATGGCTTATGTAAGATTAGAATGGATAATTAAAAAAATTATGTATCAATATTGTAATTTGCTTTCTTCATTTAATGATAATGCTATTAAGCTTATCAGAGAATATGAAAAATTTATTAATGAAACATGCATTAATATATCGTGTGCATAATGATAATGCATGCGCTAAAAAGTCTGCCTCCTTCTACCAAGCGCCCATAGCTCAGAGGTAGAATTGCTGACTGACGCAATTCGGTCGGGTTTCAATCCTGGGTAAAAAGCAATCGGATGTCGAACCGTACTGATGAGCTGTGACACAGCGAAACAGATCTGTCTGCGGATACCTATATATATATATATGTGTGTGTGTGTGTGTGTGTGTGTGTGTGTGTGTGTGTGTGTTAAAAAACGAAATATTCACTACTCACTTAATAGCCCGGTTTCAACCGTATTCGGCTTCATCGGACCAATATAACTCAGGGCAGTAAGTGAGTGGTGATATTTTATGTTTAATATATTTTTGGCTCTACATAATCAGTTCTTTGAATTGTGCATTGAGCACTTTATAAAATAACCATTTGCTGGTCTAAACAGCGCCTCCTTTACTGCTGTGTGGGTATATATATATATAAAGCAAGATGTTTGTGTGTGTGTGTGTGTGTGTGTGTGTGTGTCTGTATGTCTCTTACACAAATCCACAGGTTTTATCCGATTCTCACCAAACTTCATACAAATATTCTTTCGGCTTTCGGTTAGATCATAGGCTACTTATTTTTTCCGATTTCCCCCGGATATCGGAAATCGATACCCCGATCAGGATTTCAGCCATTTTATCGGAATTCTTGCTGTAGAATTTGCTTTAACTTGGTAAAATTATAGTTTTTAGTTTGAAATATTAGTAGATCTTCTCAGATGACTCATTTTCCCTGATATCGGAAATCGATACCCTCGATATTCTATCGAATTTTATATATAAAAAGAAAGATATTCAGCCATCAATATGTCTCATTTTCTTCAATTTAACTCTCGATGTGTACGATAAGTTTTCATGGACTTACTTTGGTTAGATTATCCTTGACTGACTTATTTGATTCCGATATTAGAAATCGATACCCCGATATCCTATCGGGGCTGATTAAAATCAGGTTTTCAGCCATTTTATTTTGGTTTTTGCTTTGGATTTTGCTCTGAGTAGGTATAATTGTAGTTCTTAGTCTCAGCCATGATACAATTTACTCAGAAGAGTTATTTAGTCTTCAACATTCATTTTGCGACGGTAAACTTATTTGACATCGATACTGGAAATCAAAATTTGACTTACATCCATTCATTTTTCTTTTAATCTACGGTTTCGCTTTGACTTGAAACAACTATTGCTTTTTAGTCTTTCGTGCCAACGTCCAATGTGTCTGAGCTCCAGGAAAGTTTTAAAGCTTTCATTACACATCTTTGGACGAAAGATGTATGACAAAATAAAATCTTTTTGTGATGCGTCTATACATTCTAACAAAATAGAGATGCTGGGAATTCTATTTCTTATAATTATATACCCTCTATCTGTGATACTGAACACTTTTACTCATAAATATGCGATACATTGGAACTATATATATATATATATATATATATATATATATATATATATATATATATATTAAAAACAGAAATAGGGGTTGTTTCCGCGAGAGAAATTGATACAAAAAGGAAATTCTGTCTGGCCAATGAAAGGTGAATGATTCTCAAAACGAAAACTTTAGGAGCGAATTTGAAAAAAAGCCCAACACACATGTACGCATATGGACTTTTTGATCGGCTCACTCACGACTTATATATATGTACACGATATTTCGGCCATCAGAAAGACAAACGGATTTTGATAGGTAAAGTCACACGTTTATTCGCCTAAAGAGAGTCAACTTTGGACACAAAACACGTGTAGCGATACAAATACCATTATGGACACTTAATATATCATACAAAAAGCAAATAATATTAATAATAACAATAAATCTACACTTAAAATAAAACGTTAACGACTTCTCACACTTTTACAGAGTAGGACCCCAGATTTTTTAAATGGGTAGACAATAATTTTTAACAGGAAGTTAGATTATAGGGTTTTTTTTATTCAACAATAGACTTTTAAACTACTATCTATGAGTAAAGGGGCTAGAATGTCTAGGTCGGAATTAGGATTAAAGAATTATGGTATACCTAGTATGGTATACGAGCGAATTTGAAAAAACACCTAACAAACCCGTACGCATATAAACTTTCTGACCGGCTCACCGACCACTCTTCTATATATACACGATAGTTCGGCTCTCAGAAAGACAAACGGATCTTGATAGGTAAAGTCACAAGTTTATTTGACTAAAGAGAGTCAACTTTGGAACTGAAACACTTGTAGTGACACAAGTACCATTATGGACACTTAATATATCATACAAAAAACAATAATAATAGATAAAACGTTAACGACTTCTCACACTTTTACATAGTAGGGCCCTAGATTTTTTAACTGGGTAGACAATAATTTTTAACAGGAAGTTGGATTTTAGTTTTTTTTTCATTCAAGAATAGTTTTTGTTTTACTACTATCTATGAGTAAAGGAGCAAAAATGTTTAAGTCAGAATTAGGATAAAATAATTATGGTATACCTAGCTATATTGTCTTAAAAACAACAATTAAGTACTGTGTGGGTCATTTATTTTAGCAAAATAATTTTCATTTTTTTCAAATGAAAATCTAAGGTCCCACTGTGTATATTATCCAGACAAAATTAAAAAGTGACATATCTAGATCCAAGCCACCCTGCCACCTTTCATATCCCAAATATTAAATCTCCATGGTTACATAAGTCTAATTTTTGATTGAACAATATTGAAACACCTAAAGCATTTTCTCCAACTACCACTCCCTAATTTTATGAATAACTATGAATTCATCTTTAAAAATAAATCATTTTCACTATTTATTTTAAAATATCACCTGAAGAAGAACAGTATTGAAACGTGAAAATCTTTGTGTATTATAAACTATTGCAATAACAAAATTACAATATTAAACTCTACTCTGTATCGAGCACTCTTTATAAAAGTAAATTCTTGAACAGTGGTTTTTAGTCTACGTGTTCCTTTACCTTTTTGTTATATATATATATATATATATATATATATATATATATATATATATATATAATACACAGCGCTCATTTTAATAATACAAATAATTACATGCATCATATATATATATATATATGTCGTGGACCCGGCTAAAGATCCATCAATAATAACGCAAAAAACAACCAAATAGAAAATAACGAATATATATTAAATACGGAAAGAATACAATACTTGGAACTTGGTTTGTAGTAACGATAATACTAGTTAGTGTGGAATACGACTTTCGGCCTTAGAAAGTCGTATTCCACACTAACTAGTATTATAACTTGGTCGTTAAGGTAGCAGTGTTCGTAGACCGACACTAGGCTAATTTCGGGCCGCTCTGGGGGCGCTCTCTCTCTCACCTCTTGTGAGAGGAGGTATTGTTGGAAGAGTTCATTCTGTTTGTCGGTGATGCCGTCATGACAATATATATATTAGATCGGTTGTTTGTTGATGATGCTGCGCACGTTGTAGCATTGCAGGAAGCACAGGACTTCATTGATCGCTTCTCTGTCGAGTGCAAGGCATTTTGGTTGGCTATAAGTATTAAGAAAACTGAAAATTTTCGATCAGCCAAATTCAACTTGTCAACAGATAAATGAAGAACTGCAACATCGCATGTCAGAATTTCCAATTCTTCCTATAACTGTAAAACATAGAAATCTCAAGTATGTTAAGTCATTTAAATATGAACAGTAGTGAACAGTAGTACATGTCTTGACTTTGTCAACAGATTCTCCAACGTGCAGGGTAATTTTGGCAAACATACGGAAAAGAAACCACAAGACCCCCTACAGAAGGTAGCTGAAGAGAGTGACAAAAAAGGAATACAAATAAACTGCAAGAAAACCGAATGCAGGGTCATCAGCAAAAAGGGCAACCCAAAATGCCAAATACAAGTTAGGGATACTAAATTCAAGCAGGTACAAAATTTTAAATACCTAGGAAGTGCTCTAACAGGAGATGGAACAGAGATCCGAAGGCGAATTGGCGTGTCAAAAGACGCGTTCCAGAAGCTGACTAAAGTACTAAGACACAGAAAAAAATTACTAGAAACAAAGAAGAGAGTCCTAGAGTGCTATGTAATGTCAGTTCTTCAATACGGCAGTGAATGTTGGACAATATCATCGAAAATGAAAGAAAAACTTGAAGCAGCTAAAATATGGTTTTACAGAAATATGCTCCGGATATCATGGACCGAGCATTTGTGCAATGATGAGGTGTTGGAAAGAATGGCAACAAAAAGAAGATTAATAGTGAGCATCAGGAAGAGACAACTGGAGTCCCTGGGATATGTAATGAGGAAAGAGAGCTCGGAGAACCTGATACTGACAGGCCAGATAGAGGAAAAAAGAGACAGAGGAAGACAGCAGATAAAGAAAGAAATGTTACAGACACACATCCGTGGCATTTATTTTATGTCTTATTTTTTACTGCTTCAATTGGTAAAATCTATTTTTAAATATTTAGCATTTCTACGATACACCGTCACAAAACTAATACCTTACACGAATTCGTTTTTCCTCTTGGTACAGCCATCGAAGATGTGGAAAAAACTTGAAGCATCGGATATGTGGTTCTACAGAAGGATGCTGCGGATATCATGGACCGAACATGTGAGCAATGACGAGGTTTTGGAAAGAACGGCAACGAAAAGGAAATTAATAGCGACCAAAAATGCCAAATACAGGTGGGGGAGACCAGAATCAAGCAAGTACAAAAATTTAAATACCTAGAAAGCGTTCTGAAAGGAGATGAAAAATGCGACACAGACATCCGAAGGCGAATTGGCATGGCAAAGAATGCGTTCCAGAAGCTGAGTAAAATACTAACTAATAGGAAAATTTCACTAGAAACAAAGAAAAGAGTGCTGGATTGCTATGTGATGTCAGTTCTTCAATACGGAACAAGATCACCGAAAATGAGGACAAAACTTGAAACAGCGGAAATGTGGTTCTACAGAAAGAAGCTGCGGATATCGTGGACTGAGCAAGCAAGCAACGATGAGATGTTGAAAAGAATGGAAACGAAAAGAAAATTAATAGTGAGCATTAGGAAGATACAACCAACTGAAGATCCTGGGACATGCAATGATGAAGGAGAGCTTTGAGAACCTGATGACAGGCCACATAGAAAAGGAAAGAGGAGGGCAAGGGATAAAATATTTGAAGAGCCTGAGCAGGTGGATGACAGAACGAGGGTTGCGTGGTGTAACAAAAAAAAGCCTGCTAAAACCCACCAGGGATAGGGAGACGTAGAAAGCCATGATCGCCTACGTCCTGAAAGGACAGGACACATAAAAGAAGAAGAAGTCATCGTCTATGGAATGAAAGGACATATCAGTTAAGACAAAGGTAGGTGTGTACATAACTTTTGTTCTCACAACCTTACTTTAGTGCTCGATGCCATACAGAAAGCGCACATTGAAAAACTTGAAGTTTTTCACAAGCACTGCCTCCGTAAAATTTACAGTTACATTCTCAAAGATCATATTTACAACACAGAACTTTTCGCAAAAAAAGACATTGGCAGAATTTAATCCTTTTTGATTCAGTTAGAGTTAAGATGGGTTGGCGATGTTTTTAGAATGAAAAATAGTAGAATGCCAAAAATTCTGATGTACAGAGTGGGATAGAACAATTTCCTTATTTGAATTTGGACCGAAAATTCAGAGTACAATTAACCCAGTGTATTGAGCAGAATTGACGCCATCTGACTGATGTCATCTTTAAAGCTTGGAAAACAAAACTGAAATGTTGTAATTGATGCTGTTTAAAGAATTAATATCTGCATTACTTTTGTTTTATTTGTTATTCCAAATAAGCAAGTTGCTCTGCCCCACCCTGTACAATCGCTTGATGGGGCTCGAAACATTGGAAGGCCTCTGCTTCGTTAAAAGACAAATTGAAGTAAAATCTAGAAACAGATAATATAACAGTTGACTCCTTCGAATTGTATTATTTATATAGAATAGAGTGGAGTTGAACTTGTCATCTTGGGGTTGCCAGTTTGGGACAGAATCGCTTCCAACATCTTGATGCACTCCTTCTGGGAAATCAAACTCTATCTTTTATGCCAATTTCTCCATCTATTGCGACGTTCAAGTGCCCAATTTTTCATTCATTCTGTCAATCCAAGTCTGCTTTGAAGGCTCACACTCGCCCTAAACACCCAGAATCCGGTAATGCATCAGAGGTTTCGAATGATCCCTCTTCAGTCTATCATGGGAATTCAAAGCAAGCTTGATGGCGCATATAAGGTAAAAATTTCTAGCAACTAAAGAAGCCTGGAGCGTACAACGGCTGAAACCTTGTAAACCTGGCAATAAAAATGAGGACAATAGGCCGATCAGCGTCCGCTCATTCGATAATGAATTGGAGCACTCTAGCTATTAGGCGTGTATATACGCGCTAAAAAGCCTGCCTTCTTCTACTGGATGCTTGTGGCCTAGGGGTAGAATCGCCGACTGACGCCAATTCGGTTTCAATCTTGGGTTAGGAGGCGACCGGAGTCTAACCCGTACTGATGAGCTGTAATACAGCGAAACGGATCTGTCAGCGGATGACTATAGTATATACTGGTTTATTACAAATGACAGACGAGTTGTCATGGTTAATTTTTCATGTGATTTTTTCAGAACATAAATTATATATAATTTGTCCAAATGCTTTATTTTTTCGAGAGCTCTTGGCAATACTTTCATTACTTCCCAAATACACAATATATATATATATATATATATATATATATATATATATATATATATATCAACAGATCTGGCTACGGATGACTATATATATATATATATATATATATATATACATATATGTATATATATATATATATATGTATAAGTACAATGAGTTAGCCTCTTTAACTTGTAACCTCATAATAATGTCTGCACGAAACTTCGAAGTCGATATGAATCTGCTTAGTTAAATAGACAAACTCTTTGTACGCTCTATCTCTACCCCGATATCAAGCACTTTATGATAAAAACCTGCATACCGAAATAAACTTTATCATTAAAATCACTGAAAAAACAACCCTGGTTCTAAACATTATCACAATTAAAAATTATATATATATATATATATATATATATATATATATATATATATATATATATATATGAATATTTATTCCTGGTGAACTGTAGCAAGGAATAATGTCCTTAAAAAGCTAAATTAAAGAAAGCGTCTATATTCTTTAAAATCTTAGAAACACGATATTGGAAAAAGAGGCGAGACACACAGATCAATTATTTTCTGGTTGCTAATTAGTGGTTTTATTAATGATTGAAACATGGCGGAAGAACAATTTATTCTGATTATGACTAAGACGCTAATTAATTTTTTCGTTGCTTCCAGAGTCTTTCTCGTCAGCTGAATTATTTTTATTCTTTAAGTTAAAGATAGATTAAAATATGTACAGATGTTGGTTTCGACGTGTTCAAATGGATCTTATCCACAGCAGTTGTTTGCTAAATACACTTAGACGTCTGTACTTCCGGCAAATATTACTTCCCTCCAGATTCTAGATTTCAGAAATCCTACCTTCATATCTAGTAATTGTTTTACTATTATAGTTTTGCAAAAGTAATTATGGAAACAACTTATGAAACCATATTATTATAGCATGGGACAGGCTTGCCTCCCAAAGAGTAAAACACTATACCTCCTTGGCCTTACACTTTCGGCGGACCTCAAATGGAATGACTATATCGAATCCATTGCCAAATCTGCCGCTATGAAAGTCGGCTCTCTGTGCCCGGAAGTTTTTCCCGCCTGAATCTATCCTGCACATATACAAATCTACCATCCGCCCGTGTATTGAATATTGCTGCTCGGTTGCCCCTGCTGCTCTCCTTGGGCTTCTTGACAAAATACAAAGGAGGATCTATAACGTGGTTGATACTGACTTGGCAGACCAGCTGCAACCACTCTCTCACCGGCGTGATGTGGTTTCCCTGTGCCTCTTCTACAAGTATTTTCACGGCTTCTGCTTCGATGAACTTAGATCACTGGAGCACGAATTTACACGAGATACTAGATTAGCAACTAGGTCCCACCCTTTTACAGTTAAACAGATAAGATGTAACCGTAATTTCTACTCCAACAGCTTCTTTTCTCGCGCTTCCCGCTTGTGGAACTACCTTCCACAAGTCTGCTTTCCCGACGGCTAGAATCTCTAGGTGTTTAAATGTAGGGTCAATAGACACCTCCTATCACACTAACTCCCAATTATTCTCAGAACACTCTCATCAACCCAACCCTCATTCTCGGTATCGTTATCCGCCTATCACCCACCCTCTGACATTTCCTATATTTAACCATTCTCGGTATCCCTACCCGCCTATCACCCACCCTCTGACATTTCCTATATTTAACCATCCTTTCTCCACTCTATGTAGTCCCCTGCGCAGTAAATAAGGGTGAAACGCTTATAAAAAAAAAATCAAACAAAAACGAATGTCAAATCCTAATGTACACAATACAACTGAAACAATAGCCAATTCTATACTTGAAATTTGAAATTTTACCCCTAGAAGCCTTATACTTCAGGGCTTGAAATGACCGCTACAGATTTTCCAGAGGTAAGTTTGTAGATATTAGACTGAAAGCAATAAATTTTGTCATTGTTGAATATGGGAGTAACAGCTGTGTCAATATTTTCTGTATGGGCATACGAACTAGATATGGGAGAGTAGTACATACAAATTTCATCGTAGAATATCGTCGAATATCGTGGCATAATAGTAATAAGAATTTCTTGTAAAAAATTTTAGTAGATGTGTGGTACGTTTTTGTTATTAAATCGAATGATGGATTGAAAAGATATCTAAAATCAAGACTAATTAAAATTTTAAAAAAGCAATCAGAGTCTAACCGTACTGATGAGCTGTGATACGGCGAAACAGATCTGTCTGCGGATATATATATATATATATATATATATATATATATAAATATATATATATATCCGAGTGAATAAGGAACGAAGAAAAACAACATCCAAAACATTAATTTAACACAGTGCTCGATATATAATATATAGAGCTGTGAATATTTATTATAAATTATATTTTAGAAAATGCACAAATTTTTTATATATCCACTACAGGAATGGAAAGCTTCTGATGAGACATTGTAGTTTCAATGTCGAAACAAATGTACGATTTGTAGTGGATTTATAAAAATGTTCTAAAATATAATTTATAACATATATATATATATATATATATATATATATATATATATATATATATATATGAATATGTATTCCTAATGAACTGTCACAATGACTAATGTCCTTAAAAGCTAAATTAAAGAAAGCGTTTTTATCTATTCCACATTGAAATTAACAGCTTCTGGCATTCACAAGCGGTCACCCATCTTGATACTGACCAGATTTGACATTGCTTAACTGCGGAGATTGTACGGAAACCGGCAATATCTCAAGAAATCATATTAAAGGAATTAAAAACGTAAACCTCATAACATAAATAAACTATGGAAATCGTAAATATTTTTCTTGGTTAAAGTAAAATCAAAACGCGAAAAACAATGGAAGAGAAAACCAAAAAATGGTTTCAGTTTCTTTGAATATTCACAGAAGAGGAACAAACAAACAGTATAATAAAATATTTTCGTCGAGTGATAAAAACATTTTAAGTTCAGATATTATCAACTATCTGTGGAAGTCGTTTGTTATCAGGTATTGTAGACTCTCAACCGGAAGTTACTTGAAATTTGAAATGACAAAAAATTCCTTGCAAACATTGTATATAAATACGAACAAAACTTCTTTTTAAGTCCTTGGATCTTCGAATACTTTTATCGATGTTGTTATTTGCCATGTTATTTACGGATCTTTTGTTTGCAGCTTATTTTTTTGTTTCATTTTACTACACAAGAAATGTTTACGACTCCAATAAAAAAATATATCCTTAAAAGAAATCAAATCAAAATATACAATTTTATTGATTTAATATAGAAAAATGGATAAAATAAGGCGATAAAAGTAACAGTAAATTCAAAAGAACTTGTTTCTTTAAGATGAGTAATGTCATATTCCTTCGAGACGTAAGCGACTATGATTCTCCACATCTTCCTTTTCTTTATTATATGTTGATTATCATTTCTTTGCAATTATAATGAACTGGTTTAATGTTACCTCTTCCGCAATTTTACTTTCAAAAATGCCCTTTTTAAGTTGATACAGATAATAGTCTGGTAACATGGCGTCTGACATGAAAGTGCGTATTAAGCAAAGGTGTATCTTTGGATTCCTTCAAAATCACCCACTGAAATCCATCGACTGTTTTTTTTATAATCATATCGACCCAAGCAAGGCATTTTATTGCCACTTGTTTGCAGGAGATTACATAGGAGATAAGTTATGAGAAAGAGTGACAGGTTGTAGGGGGTGTCAGGAAGTGGGTAAGAGAAGGCTGAGAATACCGATGAGAGTGAAGTTGACGGAGAAAGAAGCATTAGAAAGAGAATGCAGGTTAGTGAGATAGGAGATGACTAAGTGTGGTGCTTGTCTGACCAATATAAGAATTGAATATTTTTCAAGATCAATCCTGGAAATTCAGTATCGCAAAAGCCATGACAAGCTCGCCAGGTAGATTGTACACTACTTTTTCTTTTTCATCATTTCACCCCGAGCAAGGCAGAAATGCCACTGATGAGCTGGGGGCTACATAACTGTAAAAAGATTAATTAGAAAAGAGTGAGGAGTACAAACTAGTTAGAAAGAAGCAATAGAAAGCTGAGAATGCAGGTGCGATGGCAGATACATAGGTGGAGAGAAAGGGAAGGATATAGGGGTGGGGAGAGAGCTAGAGTCCAGTGGTTAATAGAAGAGTATTGACATTGCATTTAAATTTCTGGAGGTTGTAGCCGTCAGGAAAGCAAAAATATGGGAGAGAGTTCCACAGGCGGGAAGTGCGAGAGAAGAAGCTGTAGGAGTAGAATTGTCGTCTGCATTTGACTAACCTGACTGTGAATGGGTGGGACCCAGTTGCTAGTCTGGTTGCACGAGTTAACACCTGTTGAGGAGGCACCAGTGACTTAAGTTCGTCCGAGCAGAAGCCATGAAAGTATTTATACTACATATCTAAAACACGTACTTTGACCCTGAAGGTGTGAAATAATGTACAAAATATGTGTGGTAGAAAATGTTTAGATTGTAGCATTAAATAACCAAGAGAGGTGTTGATATGCCGCTAAAACCAACTATTCGATACGAAAAATTCCGTTCAAGAGACACGAAAAATCCGGGTTTTCTTTTGCCTTCCATTTTTATGGTTTTCTGGGCACCTGGACAAGTTTGTCTCGGTTTGAATCTATTCTAATTGGGTAAAGTGTTCGATAGGGGGTGTGGTGCAGTGGATAGCGAATCTGAACAAGGAATCGGAGAGCAGAGTTCGACTTCTAGTTGAATTCACTGCGTTCACTTACCCTTTCAAAGGTATTATTCTGTTTCTTCCTTCCAGCTATGAGTTAAATAACAGAACAGATTGGTTTCTCTAGCCTTGGATGGCATCTAGTCTACCGCAGATGGTAATGGTAACCAGAAAAAATCTTCTTCACAGTCAGTCATTTTGAGACTTGATCGCCCAAGCGTGTATCATGTACGGTTCTCAACTGTCTGTGACATTTTCTAGAAGGTTGATTTTCCAGATATTAAGTAGAGTTAGTCAAAATAACCTGCTGCGTTCACTTTTGCACGAATATTCTTGGGAAAGGTACGGCTACATGTATTCTCCGCTAGCTATGGGTTAAATAGCAGAGCAGACTGCGCTTTCTATCTTTGGGTGGCAATCATTCTAAGAATCATTTAGTCGCTCTGCTGGAGGTTAGCGTCAGCCATGATGATGATAGACAGAAAAGGGTGTTAGATTTATATTGGCAGGGGTTCAATCTGCCTCCATCTTAAGTTAATATATAGCGCGTAATGATTTCACTCCACTCAGCCTTGAAGGAATTTCACGGAAAACATGATTTAGTTAAAAGATTTCACACTCCACTCACGTCTATTGAACAGGTGAAGAGGCTCATCCCTTGTTCCTTGTTTAGGATGTGGTTTCCGGCTTTCTCTTTTCCAATCTTTTCACTCATTTCTTTTTTTTTTTCTCAATTGGAGTAGATAGACTAAACTATCGCCCGGTTCACACTCCACCCACGTCTATTGAACAGGTGAAGAGGCTCATCCATTGTTCCCTGTTTAGGATGTGGTTTCCGGCTTTCTCTTTTCCAATCTTTTCACTCATTTTTTTTCTCAATTGGAGTAGATAGACTAAACTATCGCCCGGTTCACACTCCACTCACGTCTATTGAACAGGTGAAGAGGCTCATCCCTTGTTCCCTGTTTAGGATGTGGTTTCCGGCTTTCTCTTTTCCAATCTTTCCACTCATTTTCTTTTTCTCAATTGGAGTAGATAGACTAAACTATCGCCCGGTTCACACTCCACCCACGTCTATTGAACAGGTGAATAGGCTCATCCCTTGTTCCCTCTTTAGGATGTGGTTTCCGGCTTTCTCTTTTCCAATTTTTTCACTCTTACGTAGCCCCCTGCGCATCAGTGGCGTTACCGCCTTGCTCGGGGTGATATGATTAAAAAAAAAACAGATTACGAACGAATGCACATCTCCCGTTGGCATCATTTGTTAAGTTTATTTATAGTTAGCACACTCTCTTACGATACACCCCATCATTTCAGAGAAAATATTACAACGAAAAATGCATCATAATAATTAAATATGACACTAACTATTGAGCTTTAGTTGTCGAAATGTAATTATCTTGCAACGAGAAGTGAGAGTGAAGGCTGGCGTGATCAAAAGATGAGTGTCGCGTATTCACCGACTAGAAATGGATAAAAAAATGTAACAGACCATGTGGATGTATAGATTGATTCATAAGACAACAGGCAATTTGATAATTAGCAAAATGCATTAACAGTAAAATAAATAAATCATTCACTAGAAAATAAAAATTGTTCAATAGTAATTATGAAAATAGCAATTATAAAAATAGTAATTATAAAAACACTCGTACGTTACCAAACGCAGATTCACTGTGGCACATACCTGAAAAAGAATTAAAAAAAAATTATTACTAATTTAATCAAAATAACAATGCTTCAATAAATAAATGATGTGTGGGTTGTGTCACGATTATCAGGGGGGAAGTGGAAGCAAGTTAAAAATTTTGTCCTACTCTGCCGTGTTGACTTGCGCACTAACTTGAAAATAATAATAATAATAATAATAATAATAATAATAATAATAATAATAATAATAATAATAATAATGCAATATGAAAAAGAAATAATAAGGATGAATAAAAAATTTATAAAATAATAAAAATATAAAAAAATAAAAATTAAAAAAATATAAAAAAAATATGAAAATATATGAAAAAAATAAAAATAATTTAAAAAAATAATATGAAAAATATCAAAAAATTAAAACAATAAAAATATGAAAAAAATAATCAAAATATGAAAAAGAAATAATAATAATGAATAAAATATGAAAAAGAAAGCCAAAGATAAAGCTCTTGAACAGATGAAACAACGCTGGCAAGACAAACCCCTGCATGGCCAATATCCAGAACGTGCTAATAAATCCAAAGTTGATAAAGTTAACACTCATCGATGGTTACGTGTACCTGGATTAAAATCTGAAACTGAAGCCTTTATTCTTGGTGCGCAAGACCAAAGTCTTTTCACTAGAAACTTTCAGGCAAATATTACACATAATAATGTGGATCCAAAATGCAGGTTCTGTGATAAATACCAAGAAACAATAAACCATCTAATCTCCGGATGTTCTGTACTTGTCCCAAATGAATATAAAAATCGTCACGATAGAGTGGGTCAATATTTACACTGGACAATGAGAAATCACCATGGAAAATCTGTAAACAAACACTGGTATCAATATCAGCCAGCACCGGTTACAGAAATAGAAGATGTCACCATTCCATAGGATTACACCATCTATACAGACTGAAAAATTGAAGCAAATAGGACAGACATTATTGTTAAAAACCAAAAAGAAAAAAAAACTTGCTTATTAATTGATCTGGCTTGTCCAGCGGATTGTAATATAGCAATCAAGGAATTTGAAAAACTGTCAAAATATAAAGACCTGGAAATTGAAATAGAAACAATGTGGAAATTGAAAACAAGAGTTGTGCCAGTGATAGTAGGTGCACTTGGAATGATAAAAAATGGAACAAAACAACACATTGAAAGAATCCCTGGAAACCCCAGCTTAAGAGATATACAAAAAATTGTCTTATTAAGTACAGCCCACACACTAAGGAAAACTTTATCGATGTAATGCTGGGGATGATAGGGAAGATAGAAAAACATGAAATGGAGCCATAACACGCCATTACCTGCCTTAGGTCTCCCCGCAGACTTGGTTGGTAGTGAGACCAAAGCAGAAATCGAAATATGATGAAAAATGACATAATAATAATAATAATAATAATAATAATAATAATAATAATAATTGTAATAATAATTAAATGACAATAATATTACCAATTATTATTAGTAGTATTAATATTTTTTAAAGTATTATTATGGCCATTATTAATACTAATAATAATTAATTTTTTTGTTTTTTTTATCGTTTTTAACATTGTTATCGTAGTAATATTATTGTCATTAAACCAAAAAGATTATTATTTATAAAATGAAAATATTATTATCGCCGTCGGAATTAATATAAAAAATTAACAACCGAATTCTTCTAGTGAAAATATGGCCTAAATTTACTATCCTGTATTTGAAATTGCCAACTGGAAATTCAGTCCAAGGTCATGTTATCGCCTGGGATAGAAATGCGGTGTCCTAGGTGTGACATGCGCATTTATAAATTAACACTGTATATTTAACCCGCTCTCCCGTCAATGTTTTCATTCTTCCCCTTTCCCGCAATAATTCCTTTCGTCTGGATGAAACTAACCAACTCATTTACGTTAAAAAAATTCGGTCTGAGAAGTTGAATATATTTTATCAAAATTTCACGAAATAAATTATCAACAATGGCTTTGTAAATTCGTCCGATTTATTTTCATTATATATATATATATATATATATAAGTAATTTTGTTAATTACATTAGGCATAACACGTCAAACCTTTTTTCTTTCATTTCCCTGTTTATTTTTCATTCTTATTGACTATTAAACTGGGAAAAAAGCATTCTATTCAACGTTGAATAATTAATATTTCTACGTCAGTAGAAGAATAAGAAAGAAAATGTTGAACGTAACGCACACGTGACGCACACACACACACACACACACACACACGCACATGCACACGCATAAAGAATATATATATATATATATATATATATATATATATATATATATAAGTAAATTAACCTAGTGAGCCAACAAACCTACCAAGGTTTCACCTAAACGGATCTTGAGGGAATACTGGCGGAATTCCCTGAAGATCCGTTTAGGTGAAACCTTGGTAGTTTTGTTGGCTCACGAGGTTAATTTATTTATTCTGCTCTGCTTAAGTATAGAGCGCTATTTTTTTTATTGATTAGTTGACTTGGGTTTTTACTTTGGGCTACGTACTGCCTCGGTACAAATCGCTTTGGCTGATGTTCATGTGCTTCGCTCTTTCTTTTTTTACAACCATTTTTTCTTTCCGCGTATATACGCCGAGGGATTTTCAAAACAAGTATAGTGATAATTTTGTATATATATATATATATATATATATATATATATATATATATATATATATTTATGATCTACCTATAACTGGCGCATGATACATCGCACGCTAAAATTCTGCCTCCATAGATCAGAGGTAGAATCACCAACCAACGCCAATTCGGTCGGGTTTCAATGTTGGGTAAAAAACAATGATGTCTAACCGTACTGTCTGCTGATGACTATTTCACATCCTGATTGAGCACTCTGGACTTTGAAAAACAGTAGCTACTCTAGCATCTACGCATTGCTAACTCAGTAATAAATTAAAGCACTCGGGCTACTGGTGTATGATACATTATACGCTAAAAGTCTGCCCCCTTCTGTATATATATATATATATATATATATATATATATATATATTTGAAAATGTTTTTATCAGTAAAAAATTTATTTAAAGAAATAAAAGTGTGTAGCTTGTTGTTACACATCATAAAATAGTAATAAAAAGCGAAGCAACCGGTTTCGCTCCCGCCTGTCAGTCCTCTACTGGTGATTTAAATTATAATTAAAAATGAGGGTAAAAAAATAATTTTGCCCAGTGAATATAGCATCTGTCAAAGACAGTTTTAAAGTTACATGGGATAACCATAAGTCTACATTTAAATTGGAAAACCAAAATAATTGTGCAAAACTGGTTAGCCACGTGTGGAAATTAAATCTGAAGTATGGAAAAGACCCCAATGTAACTTGGAGCATAGTGAAAATAGCCAAACCATACAATGGTGGTAATATATGCAGATTATGCCAGGAAAAGAAACTGGTTATTATGTTGCTCCCAGACAAAAATAAAATACTTACGGAAAGGACAGAAATTATGTCCAAGTGTAACCATGCCAATAAATAACCATTAGGATCATACAATCATGGATGAAATGTTTTAAGACCCTTAAGTAACTTCTCCTAATTTTAAGAATTGTGCGTTCATAAAAGATCCCTGTTACGTTTGCAAAACAGTAAAATCAGTTATTTTAAATTACCTGAAGACACCAAAATGTAGAAACCTAGGTCGCGAAATAACTAGTAAAATAAATAGAAATGACAAGAGAAAAGAAAGAGGATGAGTGCAAGCAAGGGAAAGAGAGATAGATGAACAGAAAGAGAAAAAGAGGAATCGGAGAACTGAGTTCGAATTTCATTCAAGTTCCCTATACTGATAACATTGGGAGACGTATAATTCCCATAATTAAAGTTTAATAAAATGACAGATTAGGCCTCTATTCAAACTTTCCTTAATTTGCAAGGCCACTCCCTGACCAAGTCGGTTAAGACATATCGAATCTTACGATATATATGGATATATATATATGTATCTGTAAATTCAGATAAAATTTAGAGGGTATATAGCCATTTTCAACGTATCAGTTTAAGACATACATTGTCAATCCCGTTTAAACAAAGAATAAGGAAAATTTATAATGCCAGAGGCTTGGTCTAATAAAGAAAGGGGTTGGGGACTATTGACTTTTATAGGGTTAAGCTAGCAGAATATTAGTAGTAATTTCTTCTTTGGTAGTGAATAAATGGAAGAATAAAATAATTATTGCAATTTATCTTTATTTCTATGACGACACATACGTTATATATATATCTTTATATATATATATATATATATATATATATATATTGTTAAATATAACAGACAATGAATGTCTATTATGTTTAATCATGAGCCGTTCTAAACATCGCATTTTGGCTTTAATTTCAGCTGAAAATAAAGACAAAAATTGTCCAACGTTTGGATATTTTTTTCTTATGCTGGTTCTAAGCTTTCGGTTCACATGAGCCATCTTCAGAAAAGTGACAGGGACGTTAACAATGACATCCACCATCAAAGATGATATTATTTTATGCTGACATAAAACATTGCTATGCGATGATAACAGTCACCGAATAGCAGACGCAGTTCGTAAATTTGTAATGCGGTACTATAACTTCCTACCACGTGAGAGATCGAAATGTTTTATGACATTTGAATTCGAACTCGGCTCTCCGATTTCTCGTTCTGAGCCGATATCTATTGCACAACAACGAACATCAATACAAGTCAAATAAAGCATGACTCTTCGGAAAGAATTATAAAAATAAAAATAAAAATATAGGAAAAAATGTAAATGTCTATCTGAGCCATCTTCAGAAAAGTGACAGGGACGTTAACAATGACATCCACCATCAAAGATGATATTATTTTATGCTGACATAAAACATTGCTATGCGATGATAACAGTCACCGAATAGCAGACGCAGTTCGTAAATTTGTAATGCGGTACTATAACTTCCTACCACGTGAGAGATCGAAATGTTTTATGACATTTGAATTCGAACTCGGCTCTCCGATTTCTCGTTCTGAGCCGATATCTATTGCACAACAACGAACATCAATACAAGTCAAATAAAGCATGACTCTTCGGAAAGAATTATAAAAATAAAAATAAAAATAAAAATATAGGAAAAAATGTAAATGTCTATCTCAATTTGTTAGGGAGGTCATAACGAAAAAAAAGAAAGGTTGCCAAAGAAGATAAAGAACTGTATGGGTTGGAATCGACGCAAAAGACCAAATAATTAAAGAGATGAGCAGTTGGCAATATCATGTTAGGATCTTACAGACCAGGTTGGCGGATCTAATTTCCTGTCATCTTCTTGTTCAGCCATATCCTACCCAACCGAAACCCACAACCCTGGCAACAAGTAATCGACCAACTTCATAAGATACGGACATTAATAAATCAGAGAGAGAAACGCTTCGCAGAAAAGGTCGATTTGATGTCTTTTCTTTTTCAGATTGTCTACCAAAAGCCACTCAGGCAATAGAGCCAATCGATAGATCAACGAGCTTTCTCCTCGCAAGACTTACTAACAAAATGAAAACGTGTACACGAATGGGTAGAGGGACGTAAGGAGGGAAGGAAACGAAAGAGTGAGTGATAAAGAAAGAGAAAAGAGAGAAAGAGAAAAGCAAGAGAATGAGTGCAAGCTACGAAAAGAGAGATAGATGAACGGAAAAGAGAGAGAGAGAGAGAGAGAAAAAGAAAGAAAAAGAAAAAGAGAGAAAGAGAGAAAGGGAAAAGAGAGAAAGAGAAAAGCAAGAGAATGAGTGCAAGCTACGAAAAGAGAGATAGATGAACGGAAAAGAGAGAGAGAGAGAGAGAGAGAAAGAAAAAAGAAAAAGAGAGAAAGAGAGAAAGAAAAGAGAGAAAGAGAAAAGCAAGAGAATGAGTGCAAGCTACGAAAAGAGAGATAGATGAACGGAAAAGAGAGAGAGAGAGAGAGAGAGAGAGAGAGGTAAAGAAAAAAGAAAAAGAGAGAAAGAGAGAAAGGGAAAAGAAAAAGAAAAAGAGAGAAAGAGAGAAAGAGAGAAAGAGAGAAAGGGAATGAAAGTAAGCTAGCTACGGAAAGAGATACTTTATATCCACATATAATAGTATCGAAATTTTTATTTTCTTTATGATCATATCACCCCAAGCAAGACTTCCACTGTTGTGCAGGGGGTAACATAGGGGGAATGTTATAAGAAAGAGTGACAGGTTACAGAGAGTGTCAGGAAGAGAGTATGAGAAGGAAGACAATACTGATGAGTGGAGTGGACGAGGAAATAATCATGAGAGATAGGATTTAAGTTAGTGAGACAGGAGGTGACTATTTGAATTCTTGAAGATTGTAGCTGTCGGGAAAGCAAGTGTGCGGAAGGGAATTCCACAGGCGGAAAGTGCGAGAAAAGAAGCTGATGGAGTAGAATTTCCGTTTACAATTTATCGGTTTCACAGTAAAAGTGTGTGCGACAGATTCTATCTTTTCCACCTTGTGGTGTTTTTTTCGACCAATCAGAATAGCTAAGAGTGGTCATCTGTCTAGCAATTGTATTACTCCGCTAGAATAAATAACACGTTTTACTGAGCGTAGTCTTTTGCCTCTGGGTGTGGAGCAAATGCTGATCACATTACGGTCGGGTCACGCAACGAAGGAGTATGTTGCCTAGACCCGAAACTTCTGATGACTTGGGAGTAACAACACTGATGACATCTCCGGAGGTAGCGCTTGAAGGTGTATGCCGACGTAAAAAATAAAAACGCGGCGATTTATACATCGCATCCTGTAGAGAGAAAAGGCTAAAGAGAGACGAAAAGAAAGGAGATAGAGACGGAGAGAGAAGTGAAATGGGCGGAAGAAAAAGATGAGAGTAAGCGTGAATGAAAGCGACAAGAGAGAAAAGATAAACAATGAAAGAAAGGCTAGTGAGAAAAAGAAAGGAAAAAACAACAAGAGAGAGAAATAGATAGTTAGACAGAGAGAGAGAGAGAGAGAGAGAGAGAGAGAGAGATTAAGGGATAAAATGAGATAGAAAGATGCAAAGGAGAAAGAGAAACTCAGATTATCCAGTATAAAAAAAATAATCTGAATGACAGAGAATGGAGGACAGAAAGAACTGAAAAAAAAAACAGAGACAAAAAAACTGAACCCCACCACACACACACACACACACACACACATATTTTTGGCGAGTTCCTTACTCTCCCCCTCTAACAAACCCAAAAAGTCTAGCCATGCGGCCATAAAACTATACCCCATCTTTAATGTTAAATTTGTCTCCAAAATTCCCGACACTTTCATTAATCAACTATATTCCCTACCCACCCCACTTCTTTCAAAATTCTAACGGACAATTTACAAAACTTATTCTCTTATCGCTAATCCCCACCAACATTCCACACACAACTCGCCAAATATAAGAAAAGAGAATTTCCATTCCTTTCCACACCATTTGATGAGACATTGTAGTTTCAATGTCGAAAGAAAATGTACACTTTGTAGTGGATAAAAAATATTTGTACATGTTCTCAAATCTGTTTAAAATTAATGTTTTGTACGTTGTAAATTTTTCTTTGTTCCTTATTCACTCGGATATATATATATAAACCAGTTAATAATAATAAATTAATTAAGCTCACTGTATATTATGAAAAAGTTTAAAGAATTGACCCAATAGTTTTTAATAACCCTACAAACACACAACTAAATTCTCTACAGAAAACTAATGTAGTGTATGAATTTATATGCCCGTTTAGAGATTGTATCTCTGGTACGAATAATAAGCCCACTATATATATTGGTTTTACTACAACCACGCTCTCCCGTAAAATTACCTGTCATCTTTCTGATCAGAGTTCAATTAAACAACATTTCTTAGAAAAAATATATAGAATTCGAACTCGGCTCTCCGATTTCTCGTTGTGAGCCGATATCCATTACACCACAACGCACGTCCATTTTAAGCTTAGCATTCTTTAAAACGGATGTAAGGATGTGCGTTGGAGTGCATTGGATATCGGCTCGGAACGAAAAATCGGAGAACCGAGTTCGAATTCCAGTTGAATTCATTGCATTCACTTACGCGCAAATACCCTTGGGAAAGATATCAATCCGTCTCTTCCTTCCAGTTATGGGTTAAATAGCAGAACAGATTGGATTCTATAGCCTTTGTCGGCAACCAGTCTACCGCAGAAGGCAATGGCAACCTACTGCGGGATAATCTTCTGCCCAGTCAGTCATCTCTCTTTCGAGACATGATCGCTCAAGCGTGTATCGCGTATGGTACTTAACTGACTGATTCTTTAAAACAGGGACACAAAATGAAAGAAACATAATAAGAAAGAAAACCAGAATCCCTAGAACCTTAGTAACTGAAGTGGAACGACTATATCGGATCTAGAGTTGCAGATTAAATCTAGGATGGTTAGGTCTATGTGCCTGACCAGAAACCCGTCAGAATCCATCTTGCATATTTATAAATCTACAATTCATCTTCGCATTGAATATTGTTGTCATATCTGCTCGGTTGCTCCTGCTATCCATCTTGATGCTCTCGACAAACCCCCAAAAAGGATCTGCAATGTAATCGGTTCTGACTTGGCATCTCGATTTCAGTCACGTTCTCACCGCCATTACATGGTTTCCCTATTTTCATGGCTACCTCTCTGACGAGCTTTTTCTTCTTCGTGACTTTAAGTGATTTTAAGTATGCTACTGGATTGGCATCTAGGTCCCACCCTTTTACCGTCAAAATAATTAAATGTAATCGCCACTATTCGAACAGTTACTTTTCTCGAACTTCCCGCCTGTGGAACTCCCTTTCGTTTTCTTATTTCACTGATAGCTACAATCTTCACAAATTTAAATGCAACGTCAATCGACATCTTCTATTTTCTTGAACACTGTTCAAATTTAATCCTTTGTTCAATACTTCCGTTTTCCCAGTCTTTTCTCTCACTGTAAACCCCCATTCACACTAGTGACAGTCTCGCTTTGTTTGGGGTGAACTGACTAAAAACAATGTTTGTGACTAGTTTATTGTCTAATACTAATCTATAAGGCATAATTCTTCCTATGTTGATATGTGAGTTGGAGAGAAGGTGTGTAAGGCAGGGGGGTCTGCTGGATGGGAATGGTTTTTAAGAAATGTTGGGTGGAATTATTAACTATGGAATTACTATCATGTACATTATAGAATACATATATTTTTCTAGAATTTTATATTTTACTAATTCTATTATATGCACTTTCCTTCTGGGATGTGCGTTGTGGTGCAGTAGATATCGACTCGGAACGACAAATCGGGGTGCCGAGTTCGAATTCCAGTTGAATTCATAGCATTCACTTACGCACAATTACCCTTGGGAAATGTATTGATTCATCTCTTCCCTACAGTTATGGGTCAAATAACACGACAGATTGGGTTCTATAGCCTTGGTCAGCAACCTGTCTACCGCAGAAATCAATGGCAACCTACTGCGGGATAATCTTCTTACCAGTCAGTCATGTCTTTGTTGACACATGATCGCCCAAAGCGTGTATCCCGTGTGGCACTTGACTGACGGTTTTATAGTAGCTGCAATTTTATTTCTAATTTTATTTATTTCTTTTATTTCGTTATTCATTTATTGATAAAAATAAAGTGGAGAAGGGCAGCTGGTTTTCGTGTTAACATGAAAAGGTGAACAGAACAACTTCGCATTTGTTCTGTTTCTTTAAGATCTTTATTACCTCCCTTGTTATTATCTCCCTTTACTCATTTTTTTCTTTTTATTCTTACTTGTCCTTGTCTTTTATTTAACATTTTTATTGTTTTACGATGAGTTACATCAACTTCGATCGGCCATTTATTCTTTTTTCGCTGTGTGCCATTTTGCTTCAATTATCTTTTTCTCATATCCATTTCTTTTTCTTATTATTATTAACTATGAGATTAATGTTATGTACATTATAGAATACATATATTTTTTCTAGAATTTTATATTTTACTAATTCTATTATGTTCCCTTTCCTTCTCTTGTGTATTCTTCTTGTTTTCTTCTCTCTTCTTTATGTCCTTATATTTATTTTTTCTCTTCTTCCGTCTTTCTCATTATTATTATAATTGTTATTATTTTTATTATTGTTGTTGTTGTTACTATTACTAATTCGATAATATTTTTATATATCGTATACATATTGATAATATATATATATATATATATATATACTACTAACATTCCTTTTTTATCTATCTACATCCTTCACTTACTCCTTCGCCCTAATTTGTTATTTCATTTATTTTCTATTTCGCTTCTTTTTGCCATCTCTTTCTTTTTCTTCTTTTTTCTCAAATTTCTTCTTCTTTTTCTACTTGTTGTTGTTGTTGTTGTTCTTTTTCTTTTCTTCTTCTTCTTCTTCTTCTTCTTCTTCTTGTTTTTTCTGTTTCACCTTCTACTTGTTCCCCTATTTTTCTACTTCTGTGTTTTTCTCTTCTTCTTCTTCTTCTTCTTTTTTCCATTCCACCTTCTACTTGTACCCCAATTTCTTCTACCTCTATGTTTTCTTCTTTTCTCTTTCTTTCTTTCTTTCTTTCTTTCTTTCTTTCTTTCTTTCTTTCTTTCTTCTTCTTCTTCTTCTTCTTCTTCTTCTTCTTCTCGTATATGTATAATTTCTCATTTTCATCGTTTGCATTTGCCAATTATCTCCTGGGTTTCACTAAAATACTTTTTCGTCTTTTCCCCCGGGATTCGTTTATATATCAGAGAAATTTCAAACCCCACCAATCCCTGTTCCTTTTTCTTCTCTCCAATCCATATCGTTATAAGAAAGCAAAGCATTGAAGAGTAACAGATGAATAAAAACTAAGTGGCGGGGGACAAATGGGGCGGATGTTCTTTTGAAACACAATAGACTCACATTCTTATTAGCTTTGAATTCGTGGATATTTCTCAGACTTAAAAAGATTTCCTTGCTGTAATTTCCCTTAGAATATCAATTCGGAGATAACTGCCTGCATTAAATTAGTTTTGGAATGAATTAAGAAAGGAGCATTGTAAAAAAAAAATGATCCTACGGGAAAGTTCTAAGGAAATACATCAGAGAAACAGAAACTATTTTACTACAAAGCGGAAAATAGTTTATATCAGTTTAAAGATTCTTGTAGATGTTAATCGAGGTTACCAGGAAACGCGAGGAATATAAATATGGAATGAGGAACCTTGTGGCAATCCAAACCAGGAATTTTGGAAACAGAATGCAAAATATTCTCGAAAATACATAGAAGAAACATCTAGATATTTAAATGAATTTAAAGCAGAATTAAAAATCAGTGTGATGCAGAATATATAGACAGAACTAATCAAAAGGTGACAGTGATGATTCATTGTACGTCTCAGCTCATATTCGTAGAGGGTAGTATGGCGATTGAGATACGTATATCCAGGTCTGCGATTGAAGAGAACCTAAGAAGCAATCGTCTTTCTGTGGATATTTTTTCAGTTTTCAACTGGCATTCATGTTACTATTTGAAAATGCCCAAGACCCTATATTAAATGTAAACAACTTTACGTCTCTCAGTCAAAGGAATGTTTGTCTAGTTGAGTTTCTTGCAGTCACTTACGAACAAATACCCTTAGGAAAGGTATTAACCTGTCTTTTCCCTCTAGTTATGGGTTAAATAATAAGACATATTCAATTCTTTAGTTTTGGCTGGCAACCAATCTACGCAGAAAGCAATGGCAACCTATTACTGAATAATCTTCTGCCCAGTTAGTCATATCTCTTACAAGACATGATCGCCCAAAGCGTGTATCACGTATGGCACTTAACTGAATAAATATAATGTACTTCCGATCATGGCTCTCTACAGACTCTCTTTCTTTATTTACTGTGGCTTACTATATCTTAGGAAGGATATTGAAAGCTTCTCGTTGTCTTTAATACAGTTTTGAATTCAGAATTTTCTTTCTAACCAAAGCAAGAGGGGACGTTCTACCCAACTATTTTATGCATATCAAAGTATTACCCATTGTTAACAACATAAAGTATTGAAATTATTTGTTTAAACATTATTTTTAATCGATACTCGTATTTGATTAGATATTCTGTTATTTAATCAAACAGCATATTTCGATATTTATTTCTACCGGCCTGAGTATTTATGATAAATTTTGTTACGAAAATGTGTGTCATTCGGCAGAATTTTCCTAACAAAATTTATCTTAAATAATCAGGCCGGTAGAAATAAACATATAAATATGCTGTTTGATTAAAAAACAGAATATGCTGCCTGTCAATCATCATTGGCAACCCCTCGCTGCTGCCTGTCAATCATCCCAGGCAACCCCTCATGCCTCCCATAAGCATGGACCAAGCGAGTATCTCTGAGAGCAATACACTGCGCCTCCTCGGCCTTAACCTATCTACCAATCTCAAATGGAATCAATGGAGTGAATAGCTAAATCCACTGCTAGGAAGGTTGGATCACTGTGTCGGGCCAGGATGTTTTTTCCGCCTGAACCCATCTAGCACATATACAAAATCAACCATCCGTCCGTGCATGGAGTACCGCTGTCATATATGGTCAGGCGCCCCCGCTGTTCATTTCAGTGTTCTCGACAGGCTCCAAAGAAGAATCAGTAATGTGATAGGTACCAATTTTCTCACAGACGGGATGTGGCTTCCCTCTGTCTTTTCTATAAATATTTTCATGGCTTCTGCTCCGACGAACTTAAGTTACTGGTACCCCTGCCACATGAGTTTACTCGTGCAACCAGATTGGCAACTGGGTCCCACCCATTTACAGTTAGATCAACCAAATGCAGCCGACAGTTCTACTCCATCAGCTTCTTTTCTCGCACTTCCCGCCTGTGGAACTCTCTTCCAAATTGTGGCTTTCCCGAGGGTTACAATCTCCAGGAATTTAAATTCAATGTCAATACCAATCTCTTAACCACTTGACTCCAGTTCTTTCTACATCATCCTGTATATCTTTTCCTTTTTATCTACCTTCGAAACTGGCATCACACTTGAGAATTTTACTTGGTTTGTTGATTTCCCTATTTCACACTCATCATAGTTGGCACACTACTCATTCATGCATCACTTTTCGATTTAATTATATTAGCAAGTTCCTTTCATTGTATCACCCTAAATATCTGTATTTCTGGATCGTTTCCAGATTTTCATCCAATGGGAAGAGGAAAGAATACAGATTGTGAAAAATAATGATAAAACAACTTTTTAAAAAACAGGAAATAATTACAATATTGATAATTGCGATGAATAATTAAATGAAAAAAAAAAAAGAAACAAACAAACAAATAAAACAGTATAAAATGACCGTGCTGCACTAGCCTTTCAACTTAAGGTAGCTTTATTGTTTTAGTAATCATCGTATTAACTATTGATTCTTCTCCCCCTCCCGAGAATCATGAATACTTTCGCTGGTGAATATTAGCAACTGTCTCTTTTAACAAAGAGACCACACACACACACACGCACACACACACACACACATATATATATATATATTTATATAGTCATCCGCAGACAGATCTGTTTCGCTGTATCACAGCTCATTAGTCCGGTTAGACTCCAATTGCTATATATATAGCTCAGAGGTAGAATCGCCGACTGACGCCAATTCGGTCGGGTTTCAATTCTGGGTAAAAAGTAATCGGATGTCTAACCGTACTGATGAGCTATGATACAGCGAAATAGATCTGTCTGTGAATGACTATATATATATATATATATATATATATATATATATGAAGGATTTAGGGAAGTTTCTGGAACACGTAATGCATATAATATTTATATGAATTCATTATATCTGTTCCAAAGTTTGTTATAGCCCAGGATGACAGTGAAAACAAACTTCCACTTTTTATAAAAAGGGTTTCGTAACATGCATCTCAAATAGCCTCTGACTAGTAATCCCAGAAAGCCTGAGAATTGGCGGACAACTGACGCCTCATAAACAGCTGCTTGGCGTGGTGTAATGGTTAACAAGCTAGTCTTGCTAGAACAAATACATTTGAGTAGTGTTCGATCTTTACTGAGTACATCCGACCTTCGGCCTATATGGACCACGAAAAGTTGTTTATCTAGGGAAAGGAAAATCCTGATTTTAAACCCCCACCTCCTGTCGGGAAAAGCAAAACAGAAGTCCGGAGTAGTGACAAAACTGGGCCAAGATGTAGTGCACTGTATTACTTTGGATGTTGTCGGTACGGTTGATAGGAGACTATGTGGTCTAGGCAGAGCACGGCCTCCATATGCAATCTCCAAAGCATGCGACCGGCAGGTGTTACTGCAGATTCACCGCAAAGGACTGCATTTTGCTCAAACAAGTTTCTACCTTTTATCTCGCGAGAAAAACGTATGCCTACTTATATGGGAAGGCGTAACAGACCACAGTTTGTATCCTGAATAAAATTTATAAAACTGGATAGAGTCCATTTTCTCTTGCCCGATCTTTTTTATATTCATGTTACACTTTTTATAAATCCTCATTATACAAACTCATTTACTTACCCCACTAACTAGAGTGACACTTGGGCTTTGTACTAGACGAATAATAGTATATATATATATATATATATATATATATATATATGAGAGGGGAGAAATGTCCATAATGAAAGATAATACAAGAACACGCATATATATATATATATATATATATATATATATATATATATATATTCTACACATTTACTATTAAATATAAGAGACAATGAATGTCTATTATGTTCAATCATGAGCCGTTCTAAACATTGTATTTTGGCTTTAATTTTAGCCATGAGCAATCTTCAGAGAGGTTATAATGACGGTGACACAAAAACATCCACCATCATTGTGTTACCGTCCTTATAACCTCTCTGAAGACGACTCATGTGAGCCGAAAGCCTAGAACCAACTTAATAAAAAATTATCCAAATGTTGGAGATTTTTTGTCTTTATTTTCAACTGAAATTAAAGCTAAAATACGATGTTTAGAACGGCTCATGATTAAACATAATAGACATTCATTGTCACTTATATTTAACAGTATATGTTTAGAAAAAAATATATATATATGATATCGGCCCAAGCAAGGCAGTTTACTGCCACTGGTTCGCAGGGGTTTACATTTGAGGAAAGTTATGAGAAAGAGGGACAGGTTCTAGTGGGTGTCTGGAAGTGGGTAAGGGAAGGATGAGAATACTAATAAGAGTGGAGTGGATGGAGAAGGGAGCGTGAGATAGAGGATGTAGGTTAAGGAGATAAGAGATGACTTTTTTATAGTCATATCGCTCCAAACAAGGTTTTTTACTGCCACTGGTGCGCAGGGGTTTAAGAGGAAAGTTATGAGAAAGAGGGACAGGTTCTAGTGGGTGTTAGGAAGTGGATAAGAGAAGGATGAGAATACTGATGGGATGAGAGTGGAGTGGACGGAGAAAGGAGCATGAAAGAGAGGATGCAAGTCAGTGAGATAGGATTGACTATTGAATTTACATTTAAATTCTTGGAAATTGCAGCTGTCGGGGAAGCAAATAAACGGAAGGGAATTCCACAGATTGGAAGTGCGAGAAAAGAAGCTGATAAAGTAGAATTTGTGCTTACATTTTATTGGTTTCACAGTAAAATGGTGGGACCTAATTGCTAATCTAGTGGCTCGAGTAAATTCATACATAGGGGCACCAGTGAGCTAAGTTCATCAGAAGAGAAGAAGAGGAAAGCAAAGCATTTAGAAACAGAAAAATTTTGTCGGAACCAAAGAAAAGAGTACTGAAATGTTATGTAATATTAGTCTTCCTATATAACAGGGAATGCTGGAGATGTTCCTAACATATGAAGAATAAACTTGAAGTAACATAGATATAGTCTTACAGAGGTTGCTGAGAATACCATGGACTAAACATGAAAAACGATTACGTTTCAGAGAAAATAGGAAGAACGACGACGCATAGTTAACACCAGAAAGAGACAGTTGAAATTTCTACAGCACACCATCCGCCCGTGTATAGAATACTAATGCCACATCTGGTAGGGTGCCCCTGCTATTCACTTCGGGGTTCTTGACAAAATCCAACGGAGAATCTGTAATATGTTCGACCCTGAGTTGGCAGCTCGGCTGCAGTCGTTATCTCACCGGTTTGACGTGGTTTCCCTGTGCTTCTTCTATAAATACTTTCACGGCTTCTGCTCCAATGAACTTAGATCACTGGTACATCCTAGGTATGATTTTACACGAGCTACTAGATTAGCAATAAGGTCCCACCCTTTTACAATGAAACCGATAAAATGTAACCGCAATTTCTACTCAAACAGCTTCTTTTCTCGCACCTCCCGCCTGTGGAATTTCCTTCCGTATACTTGCTTCTCCGACAGCTACAATCTCCAGGGATTTAAATGTAAGGTCAATAGACATCTCCTATCTCACTAACTTGCATACATTCTTTCAAGCTCTTTTTTCATCTACTACACCCCCATCCTCAGTATTCTCATCCGTCTATTTCCTTCCTCCTGACATTTCCTATAACTAACCTCTCTTTCTCATCACTTTTCCCAATGTAACCCCCTGCGCAACAGTGGCAGTAGAATGTCTTGCTTAGAGTGAGACGATGCAAAAACAAAAAATCATCATTTGGAAAGGGAATTTGTTAAAATAAACACTCATAGAAAAGAAAAGTGACAGAAAAACAGCGCTTAGCCGACTTGAGCTTGTGTATATATGTGGCAGAGACAGCAAAAGAATAGTGTGGAGAGACATGATCGCTTACGTTTTGAAGAGACAAGCAGAATATATTATATGCATGTTCAATAATGACTTAGCTATAAACTGTCTAATTCCATCGTACTTAGTACTTTTGCGTTTTTTTCTCGAAAAGATGTTTCTCTATTCGCAAATGCATTTAATCGTCTATAATTACGTATCAGAGAACCGCATAAGTAATTATCCAATTGGATTCGTGTATATGCAAATAACAATTCGTTCGTTTTAGCACTGCGCACGCGCTGTCGTATTTCTTTACTTGTTTGTTTAATGCTGTCTGGCGTATCGCATGGGAATTAGATTCACGAAGCGTAATTTCGGATTCACTCAAACAAATAATTAGTCTTAATCCCTTTTAAATGTACATTCTCTCCGAGAAGGACCAGATAATGAATGCTATTTTGTGATGGTATTTCAGAAATTATTTTTCTACAAAATAGGATATTAACAATTATAGAACTCAAGGGTGAAACATTGCCTACGACTCGCACATATTTTCGCCATTTTCTCTTACGTAAAAATAAAATTGTATTCCAGTTTCCCTTAATCATAGATATTTAGAATTTGCACTTAAAATTCAACAAACAACAGCAATTACTTCCAGTAAATTCTCTTTTTCACACACGCAAATAAGCAGACACACAAAGAAACCACACTCTCATATGTATCCATATTGATAAGTTATTTTTAATGTTGGTTGTTATGGGGTTGGTAGGTATTTACCTACTTTCGTTGTTGTTGTTGGAATTATTATCCTATGTGGGGTTGTGTATTTTTCTTCTGTGAATTTGTAGGTTTTGACTTTAGCATTTTAGGAATTGCACCGGAAATAATTCGGATATTAGAGGAGGCTGAACGTGTACAATCCCAAACTCAAAGCTTACAAACTTCACAGAAGAAGAAATACAAATATCCTCAGATTATAATAATCCCAACAACCATAACAAAAATAAGGACATAATCCTACCTACCAAGTCTATAAAAGCCACCATCAATAATAATTTATACAAACTTAACCAAAATTTCACATATATTTTTATCTCCTTAAACATTGTTTAAAGTGA
Source organism: Ascarosepion bandense (assembly GCA_037127315.1). Lineage (NCBI taxonomy): Eukaryota > Metazoa > Mollusca > Cephalopoda > Sepiida > Sepiidae > Ascarosepion > Ascarosepion bandense. The sequence goes on along the minus strand of JBBBDQ010000950.1, from coordinate 363,064 downwards.
AAACCCCATATTTAAGTAGACGCTCCGTTTATTTTTTTAACCGACATCTTTATTTCCATCAACTGGTGTTAATATTCGATAAATTTTATTCACGTAAAAATGCAATCTCTAGCAGGATTTGACCCTGTGTCTACTTTTACAGAAGAAAACGTGCGATTAACTAACACTTCATGAGTTTTCCCCATTTAATTCAGCTGATCATTTGCATACTGTTTGAGTAGAAGAAGCGGTTACATTTAACTATTTTGGGATCTATTGTGGGACCTAGATGTCAATCGAGTAGCACGAGTAAACGTGGTAAAAAAAAAAAAAAAAAAAAAACAGGTGAAAAAGCTCGTCAGAGCAGTTGCCATGAAGATATTTGTAGCAAAGACAGAGAGAAGCCGCATCACATCACATCACCCCCACTTTATAGCCAGTAGAAACTTTACTTCTGTTTCCAACTATTATATCCAGTCAGCCAGTTAAGTCCCATACATGATACACGCTTGGGCGATCATGTCTCGAAAGCGATATGACTGACTGGGCAGAAGATTATCCCGCAGTAGGTTGCCATTGCTTTCTGCGGTAGCCTGGTTGTCAGCCAAGGCTATAGAACCCAATCTGTCCTGTTATTTGAATCATAGCTAAAGGGGGAAGAGATGTATTATATTATTAAGTAGTAATTAGTGGGGGATCAGTTTATTACTTCAAAACAATATAAAATGAACCCCCACTTTATGCCCAGTAGAAGCCTTAATCATGTTTTCAACTATTATATTCAGTCAGCCAGTTAAGTGCCATACGTGATACACGACTGGGCGATCATGTCTCGAAATAGACATGACTGACTGGTTAGAAGATTTTTCCGGAGTTGGCTTCCATTACTTACTATGATAGACTGGTTGCCAATTTAGGCAATAGAACATAATGTTTCCTGCTATTTAACTTATAGGTTGAGTGAGAAGAGGCAAATTCTTAACTTTTCACTTGCGCGGAAGTGATTGCAACGAATTCAACTGGAATTCGAACTCGGCTCTCCGATTTCTCATTCTGCACCGCAACGCACATGCTTGCCATCCCTGAGAAACATATTTTCTTGAAATACTCTTTTAGATTTCAGTCAACGCTAACGCTGACTGGTTGGTCAATGAATTCTCACAATTTCCTGCTTGGAAACGGCGATTCTCAGGATTGCCATTACTGTTAAGCAAAAGAGATCGATATATTTGTGGCTGTAGGCAGTTTATACGTGACTCATCGAAATATGAGTAACTTTCCTGCTAAAATTGGTCATCAGGACACTGGTTCTAAATCTTATGCGGCTATAACTTTCCTTGACACCGGAGGGGAAGTCCTTGGTCCATATGCATACGTATGTGTATGGCGCTCTCCAGTTATAAACGAACCTGTGATACACCCTGACTTAGTGGGGAGGCCGGTCTAATATATCAAGGCATTCATTTCTGAAGCCTTAATTATCAGTCAGTCAGTTAAGTGCCATACGTGATACACGCTTTGGGCGATCATATCTCGAAAGAGACATGACTGACTGGGCAGATGATTATCCCGCAGTAGGTTGCCATTGCTTTCTGTGGTAGACTGGTTGCCGACCAAGGCTATAGAACCCAATCTGTCCTGTTATTTGACTCATAGCTAGAGGGGGAAGAGATGTATTATACTATTAACTAGCAATTAGTGGGGGATCAGTTTATTACTTCATAATAATAGAAAACCGATCCACCACTTTAAGACCAGTAGAAGCCTTAATCATGTTTTCAACTATTATATTCAGTCATTCAGTTTACTGCCATACGTGATACATGTTTAGATGATCATGTCTCGAAAGAGACATGACTGACTGGGCAGAAGATTATCCCGCAGTAGTTTGCCATTGCCTTCTGCGGTGGACTGGTTGCCAGCAAAAGCTATAGAACCCAATCTTTCCTGTTATTTAACCCATAGGGAAGAGACGGATTAATAGCTTTCCTAAGGTTATTTGCTGGTAAGCGAATGCAAGGAATTCAACTGGATTTCGAACTCGGCTCCCCGATTTCTTGTTTCGAGTCGATATCCACTGCACCACAACGCACATCCTTAATTATCAATTCTAAAAAGGAAAAGAAAATGCGAAGCGCATATCATTAACTGATTTCTGAATTTTGTCAAAGTTACATTCTTCTTTTTCTATGTGCCCTGTCCCTTCAGGACGTAGGAGATCATGGCTTTCCACGTTTCCCTATCCCCAGTGGCTCTGTGCACAACTTCTCCTGTTACACCATGCAACCCTCTTTCAGTCATCCGCCTGATTAGTTTCTTCAAATATGTTAACCGTTGCTTTCCCTGTCTCCTTTTCCCTCTATCTGGCCTGTTAGTATCAGATTCTCCAAGCTCTCCTTCCTCATTGCGTGTCCCGGGAACTTCAACTGTCTCTTCCTGATGCTCAGTATTAATTTCCTTTTTGTTTCCATCATTTCTAAGACCTCATCATTGCTCACATGCTGTATCCATGATATTCGCAGCATTCTTCTGTAGAACTACATTTCAGTTGCTTCAAGTTTTTCCTTCATCTTTGATGGTATTATCCAGCATTCACTGCCATATTGAAGGACGGACAGCACGTAGCAATCCAGTACTTTCTTCCTTGTTTCTAGCGAAATTGTCATGTTTCTTAATACCTTTCTCAACTTCTTGAATGCTTCCTTCGCTATGCCAATTCGCCTTCGGATCTCTGTGTTGCACTTTCCGTCTTCTGTTATAATACTTCCCAGGTATTTAAATTTTTGTATTTGCTTGATTCTAGTATCTCTGACCTGTATTTGGCATATTGGGCTGCTCTTTTTACTGATGACTATGCATTCGATTTTCTTGCAGTTTATTTCTAGTCCTTTCTTGTTACTTTCTTCAGCTACCTTCTGTAGAAGGTCTTGTAATTTCCTTTCTGTGTCTGCTATCAGCACTGTATCATCTGCGTACCTTATATTGTTTAAATTGTGGCCTCCGATTACGAATCCAGGACTGCTGTAGATTGGCGGCCTGAAAAGCGATATTCAATGTAGCTTAGATGCGGCACATGGCTGAAAGTATAGGGTACCCCCAACGAGGATCGAACTTACTATTCAGTTATAATTGTCCTTGCAAAAAGAGTGATTTTCTAAGCCCAGCTTATATGTGGCACAAAGCCTAAATTATAGGTATGAGGTATAACGCACCTAGTGAGGAGCAAATTCACTACTCAAGTGTAATTGTCATAGCAAGACAAGCTCGCTAACCGTCACACAACACCGAGGTACCAATGACGGCCTGAATAATGCGAAATATAATTAATGAAAGATGTGAATCTATTATATTATAATTATTTGTTTCGATTATTAAAACGGTTTCTTTCATAATCATGTGAATATAAGTTCGATTCTTATCGGGGACAGTATCTTTCTTCGGGAAATTTTTTTTTATTTTATTTAGGCAGGTTGTTATTTTTTTCACTGATTAAGAAAATAAAAATCGTATCCGAAATACGTGTAGCCACTAAAAAATTTTATAGTAATCTAAACTTATTTATAAATGGAAATTTGTGTGTGTGTGTGTGTGTGTGTGTGTGTGTGTGTGTGTGTGTGTGTGTGTGTGTCCGTTACCTATAGACTCCGAAACGGCTGAACCAATTTTCTTGAAATTTTACACAGTTTTACTATAAGCGTCTGGCAGTGTTCTTAGCTAAGTTTTATGTCGAGGTACACCCGATGAATATCGAAAATCGATAATCGAAAAAATTGGGTTATAGAAGGAGTGGTCCAAATTTTAATCAAATTTGATGCATTCATAGACAAAGACATAAGAAACGATATTCAGAAGTTTCACGATTGCAGTTCTTACAATAGTGCAGAAAATCGATCATATATATCAGGCAAGATATTTATGTGTGTGTGTGTCTGTTTATCTACCTGTATGTCTGTATTTTATTCAGCCCTTTTAATTTAGTTTTTGCTTCGGGTTTGGCTCTAAGTAGATATAATTGTAGTTCTTAGTCTCAGCCATGATGCCATTTACTCAGAGGACTTATTTAGCCTTCAAAATTCAGTTTACGATGAAAAAAACTTATTTGATATCGATACCGGGAAATCAAAATTTGACTTATATCCAGTCATTTTTCTTTCAGTATACGGTTTCGCTTTAACTGGAAACAGCTATTGCTTTTTAGTCTTTCGTGCCAAAGTCCAAAGAGTCTGAGCTCCAGGACCATGGATTAGTTTTAAAGCTTTCATTACACCCGAGCAACGCCGGGCTATACTGCTAGTAAATAAATAAGTATGTATGTTAAACATTGGACCCCACTATGGACTTTAGGTCAAAAGCCTCACAGCGCTAGGTAGGTATTCCGAAATAGAGTTGTTTACAAACCCAACCAACACTTTTTGTCTTCTGTTAAAACGCTTGTAAAATATGTAATTTTTGTGTTAACTTGATTTTGTCCTCGCTAATTTGTAATTTGCATTTTGGTCACTTCTTTTTCTGGCAACCATATTTTCTGTCTTCTTATAATTCATATATTATAATATTTAGACATTTCTTTTCACATCTGAAAATGGCGTAATTATACGAGGGTCACTCAATAAATAGGGTGAATTTTTCGTTATAAGAACTTCTAATACATATAGAAGCTTACTTTAAAAAATACATTTACTTCTTTTTCAAAGGAATTTAATTTTTTTGTAGATTGAAAAAACACTTTGATAGTTTTGGTGATTAACAAAGATGGCCGACCAAGAAATATGATCCAGGATTGAACAGAGGTCAGTTATGAAGTTTTTGGTTGCTGAAGGGTGCAAACCAGTTGAAATATATAGGAGAATGTCAACTGTGCTATAAATTTGAGCAAAAAAAAATGTCTACAAGTGTGCTATATTTAAAGAAGTGACGATGAAGTCAAAAGTGCTGTAAGCGATTGGCTGAGACATCAGTCCAAAGATTTTTACGCTGAGGGACTACGGAAGCTTGTGCACAGATGGGAAAAGTGTGTGACACTGCTGGAGATTTCGTTGAAAAATAAAATTTTTTAAAAAAGTAAGCTTCTATCTGTATTAGACAAATTCACCCTATTTATAGAATGACCCTCGTATCTATTTCTGAAATGGCGCATTTTGACTATTTATATCTTTACTTATCTTTATTGCTATATTCCCGACGTTTTCACTGGAAAATACAAAAACTTCACGCATGTTTTAAGCCACAAAAATCTCCTAAGCCAGGTAATAATAGATATGAATACAATATGGAAACCAGTAATAGAGAAAGCAAGAGAAAAATATTAACAAAAAAATTGTAATATGAGCTCTGGAAAGCATTACTCTATAAGTAAAATAAAATCACTCAGTGTTGTCTCCAGGCCAGTGGATAAAAACGTTGGTTGAGTAATCCAAAGAATGAATTAGCTCAAAAGGTTTTGAGTTCGATACCCGTCCCCAGCAGATGAAACAAAAACGTAGTTACTAAAGTGAATTAACTGAAACTGAAATATCGAAAAATGAATGCCATGTGGAATTCGTTTTGAACAAGATAGTGTAGAGTTCGGTTCGAAATTCACCTGAAGAAGGCCGGACCCTACAAAGGTCGAAACGTCCTGAATAATCCCAATAATGCAAAGGACAATAGTGTAAATATTTATTTGCGCTTTTCTTTAATACTTACTACTACTACTACTACTACTAATAATAATAATAATAATAATAATAATAATAATAATATCAACATTGCATATTTAATGTTCTAAAGATTATAAGCCCTAATAATGAATCCTGGTAGGAATTCTAATTCAATCAGAACCACTTCAAAGTAAAGTCTGAATAAGTATGGTGAGAAGACATCATTGTCTTACAAACCTAACTATTGTTTTAGAACTTTTAATTATCTATCTATCTATCTATCTATCTATCTATCTATCTATCTATCTATCTATCTATCTATCTATCTATGTGTGTGCCTTGGTTTCTATGTATAGGTCATCGTTGATAGTCGAGTGGAAAGATGTTGACCAAATTGTAAATAGATTTGATGAAATAATGTTATATAATTTCTAACTGGGTGGGTTAAAACGATATCACACGATAAAGAATCACCAGCCTCAATTTATTTGTTATGAAAAGATAGCAATCTAGGGTTTGTCAGTCTTGGCTCAGTAACTTATATACGTCAATTCATCCGAAAAGATAAGAGTACATTAATTACGGTAATTTGCCAAGCCTCACACTAATAACTTCTTTTGCGAAGTAATGACCCACTCATTGGGTGAATCAAAAACTGATATGCCGACTCCCGGGCTCTATATGAAAACTAGTTGATAGTGTGCCAAAATTTGAAGATGACAACAGACAAACAAACAAACAAACAAAAAAAAAAGGCCAGAATATAAGCTTATTTACACACTAAATTAAAGTGGTCGTAATCTGGAGTTCCCTGAATTAGCACGAAATGCTTATCAACATTAAATCCTTATAAAATGACGGCTCTACCTGTGAATTCAGTTATACGTAAGATGATATTTAGAATAATTATATATATCTTTTTTTTCTAAGCATATGCTGTTAAATATAAGAGACAATGAATGTCTATCATGTTTAATCATGAGCCGATCTAAACGTCTTATTTTTGCTTTAATTTCAGTGGAAAATAAAGACAAAATTCTCCAACATTTGGATAATTATTTATTGATTTTCTTCTAAGCTTTCGGCTCACATGAGCCATCTTCAGAGAGATTGCTTAAACTGAAATATTATAACATCCACCATCACCGACGATTTTATTTTGTGTTGACATTAAACTCCGCTTGGCAACGGCAATAGTTACCAAAAATATTAAACGCAGTTCTTAAATTTGCGATGCGGTTTTCTGACGTCACACCGCGGGATAGCGCGAAATGACAACAAAACCATCTAGTCAAATGCAATGTAATATGTTATTTCCGGTTTTAAAGTTGATTTTATTGAGTTTTGGTTGTTTAGATTTGATGTACATGGCCTCCAATATCTGCAGGTTCCTCTTACTGTGTGTTTGAGTAAGGATCACCGTATTGTTGACCAAAATCTGTCTGATATTACCTCCATGTTTATGTTTTTCAGAGAAATGTTGCTTAATAGTACTCTGATCAGAAAGATATCATGTACGTCTACGGGAGAGCGTTGTTGTAGTAAAACTAATATATGTACTAGGTTTTTTATTAGTATCAGAGATGAATTTAGTTTAGTGCTTGTTGGGTTATTATAGACTATGAGGTCAATTGTTTCAAACTTTTTATAATTTCTGATCAGAGTACTATTAAGTTTAAAAAAAAATAGATGCTACAAATTGTCAACTGTTATTCAATTTGTTCTTACTCTTATATATATATATATATATATATATGTACACACAAGCACGGACGCACACACAAATATTCACACACACACACACACACACACACACACACACACACACACATATATATATATATATATATAAATTAGAGAAAATTTTCAAAATTCAAAGGTGTTGGATGTACATTTCGACATAGGATCTCTAATAGAGGTTCTACGTCACGTCAGCGACATTTTTTTTTCCAAATGGCAAAGGATCTGGGGCAGAGTGTGGAGGGCACAAAGTAGAAAAGGACAGAGCTGGTAGTCGCGGGGTTACAGGGTGTTGAAACGGTATATTTAGGAAGGGGAGGAATAGGAATTCATATTTTATAAAGATAGACAACTAAATGAGTTAAATTATTTTTTTAAGGTTAAGATTTTGGGCTGTTTGAAGAGGTGAATTTAGGCGAGAAGGAATGGGTTTCAATATAAGATTTTAAAAATTTTTATTTAAGTTTATTTGAGTAAACCTTTTAGGTAGAAGCGAGCTAAATGCCAATTACAGGAAGTTATCAGCTTAAAAATTATTAGAGAAAAAATATTAGAGAAAAAAAAGAAAAAAATATATGTACATATATGTGTTAATCAAGGAAAAAGGGGTTTAGTAAAAGAATCCATATTTTCTAAAGATAGGCAATTAAAGGAGCTTGGGATAGGAAGGTAGGGGGTTAAATACTTTTTAAGGTTAACGTTAGGGTAAAATTAAGATTAAAACTTAAATTGAATCCTTTTAATTTATGTTCTAACATCTAGTCAACGGGGATTTAAATTCTAAATTTAAGTATTCAAAAGATTTGCCTTGTGGCGGCACTTACTGATGAATTCCCTCCTAAGATTCAGTAGCCGGTGTTGGTGGGGGTATTTTAATATTGAATTTTTTTCCAGTAAACATAGACAGCACCTATCACGAAAATTCCTCGGAATACGGGCTGAACCTATCTGTTTCCAGTAAATTTCAGGATCCAGCCCTTCTTCTTTCATTTTCCAGAATGCCCGCGAAAGGGCTGTCTGGTACCTCTGACCGGGGTTCGAAAAGGAGTACCTGTGGTTATACAGTCTTTGTTTGAAAGGACCGGCGGACATACCGATATAGGTCCGGAAGTCGTTTTTTTTTTTTTTGTTTTTTTTTTGTTAGATGGAGAAATGCGGGCTTCATAAATCACCTGGGTGGATTTGCATTTTCCCTCCACCGGGCAGGCGTCCACAGAATTACAGCTGCATTCGTTTAGAATTCCGGATCTAGATTAAGCATTGCGCAAGTTCACCAGAATACTCCTATTATGGGAACTAATAAGGCTGTCCATATTCGGGGTGCAAGAATAACTAATTTTAAGGGTGTACCTATTAAAAATCTTCCGTAGAGGGTTACTGTTATTAAAATTTTTGTTTATTAACTTGAGAAAATATTTACCAATATTGATGTTAGTTTACAATAAGGGGGGTTAAACCAAATTATCTTTCTTTTTTTACAGTTTCCTTTATTTTTATTTTTGGATGATTCGGAGTTTATTGTAGGTTTATTATATGTTAACTTGTTCTTATATTCGCTTTTTTAAAAGGCCTTATATATATATATATATATATATATTCCATTTCTAAACAAGTTATTAGGCGACCTAGGTTTCTACCATGAATGGTTTCTTCAATAACTAATTTCACCGTTTACCTTTTTTTTTCAAAAATGCTCACGTAACGGTGTTTTTTGGGAACGCTCACGTGGCAGGGAATTTTTGAACGCGCAATTTTTAAAATTACAAGGAATTATGACATTTTCATCCATGGTTTTATGAACCTAAGAGGTAATTTTTAGTATGGTAATTTTAAAAAATGAGCGTTCAAAAATTTCCTCCCACATGAGCATTAAAAAAAATCACCGTTACGAGAGCATTTTTTTAAAAAGAAGGGGTGCAAACCAATTGAAATTCAGAGGAGAATATCAACTGTGTATGGTGCCACATGTTTCAGTCAAAAATGTCTAGAAGTGGGTTAAATTGTTTAAAGAAGGCCGGTGAAGTGTTGAAGATGAAGAAAGGCCTGGGAAACCTACAGAAATGAGGTCTCCTGAGATGATTGAATCAGTCAATGACCTCATTCAGTCTGACAGAAGTGTGACAGTGGATAACATTACAAGGACTTTGAGCCCATCTGTTGGGACAGCACACAAAATTGTCCATGTTGACCTTGCCTACTCGAAGACAACGCATGGCCTCTCACAGCAGCCCAAACGGTGCAGACCATCAACGAGCTGGGCTGAGAACTGCTCCCTCATCCCCCTTACAGCCCAGATCTTGTCCCTTCAACTTTCACCTGTTTGGTCCCTTGAAAGCATTCACGGGAGGCACGAAGTTTGAAAGTGACGATGAAGTCAAAAGTGTTGTGAGCGATTGGCTGAGGCATCAGTTCAAAGATTTTTACGCCGAAGGAATACGGAAGCTTGTGCGCAGATGGAAAAAGTGTGTGACACTGCTAGAAAACTACGTTGAAAAATTAAAAAAAAGTAAGTTTCTATTTGTATTTGAAGTCCTTATCCCGAAATATTCACCTTATTTATTGAATGACTCTCGTAGATTAGATTTTATAACATACAATGAGGTCCATTGAGAAAGTCGAACTGAACATTATTATTATTATTAATAAGAATACAGACTTTTTCGTGTTTTCACAGTGCGTGTTTGAACAATTCTTCCTAGTTTCATTTGTAACAATGTGCATTCCTATTTAAAACATGTCTACGTGATTGGCTGCGTTTTTTGTAATAAACACTGGGATACGAAGGATGGGCAAGGAAAATATTTATATATCGTAAATAATAGATGCAAACGTTTATGGATGAATAATAATAATAATAATAATAATAATAATAATAATAATAATAATAATAATAAAGACTGGATGATACAATTAGTTAAACAACATGAAGACAGAAAGAAAAATATCCAATAATGAAAGAAGGCAGTAAATACAAACAAGATTTACATTTAGTAGATTCTATAGAAAAGCAAAACAGAAGCCAAGAACCAACTACTGCGGCAAAAAAATATGAAAAAGAAAGCCAAGGATAAAGCTCTTGTACAGATAAAACAACGTTGGCAAGACAAACCTCTGCATGGCCAATATCCAGAACGTGCTAATAAATCCAATGTTGATAAAGTTAATACTCATCGATGGTTACGTGCATCTGGATTAAAGTCTGAGACTAAAGGCTTTATTCTTGCAGCGCAAGACCAAAGTCTTTTCACTAGGAACTTTCAGGCAAATATTACACATAATAATGTGGATCCAAAATGCAGGTTCTGTGATAAATACCAAGAAACAATAGACCATCTACTCTCAGGCTGTTCTGTACTTGTCCCAAATGAATATAAAAATCGTCACAATAGAGTGGGGCAATATTTGCATTGGACAATGTGGAAACATTATGGAAAATCTGTAAATAAACACTGGTATGAACATCACTCAGAACCGGTTAAAGAAATAGAAGGTGGCACCATTCTATGGGATTACACCATCTACACAGACAGAAAAATTGAAGCAAATAGGCCGGACATTATTGTTAAAAATCGAAAAGAAAAAACTTGCCTATTAATTGATTTGGCTTACCCAGCGGATTGTAACATAGCAACCAAGGAATTCGAAAAACTGTCAAAGTATAAGAACCTGGAATTTGAAATAGAAAAGAAGTGGAAATTGAAAACAAGAATCGTGACCATAATAGTAGGTGCACTTGGAATAATAAAAAATGGAACAAAACAACACATTGAAAGAATCCCTGGAAATCCCAGCTTAAGAGATATACAAAAAATTGTCTTGTTAAGTACAGCCCACACACTAAGGAGAATTTTGTCTATGTAACGCTAGGGATGTTAGGGGGATAAAAAAACATTAAATGGAGCCATAACAACACACCACGACCTGCCTTAGGTCTTCCCGCAGACTTGGCAGGTAGAGCGACCATGGCAGAAATTAAAGTATGATAAAAAATGACAACGTAATAATAAAGTTAAAAAAATCACGAGGGCATTTAAAAACTTTATAAAATGCCCTGAATGTTAGTTAGAAAACAAAGTTTTAAGTTTGGTTCTATGTATATTAAACGAGGTCTGTAGGTATGTATATGTGAGAAGGATGAAGAATATATTTATGATAAAGAGGCGTTCTTTTCATACACAATCTAAAGGAGAGGAAAGAAAAATGTTGTCACAAAAACGGAGGTTGGGATAATAGTATATCAACAAGTTTAAGACTCGCACGCTGCGTGAGGTAGATACACTGCTAGTCAACTGCATGTTAGTACAATCACTCACAGAATTTTCCACCTTCCTATAATGTGGATGCGATACAATGTCAATTAAAGTGGGGATTCCGAGCCCTTAAGCTCAGCCCAAAATGTCCTTTAGACCCAGCTAAAAGGTTGGGTCGGGCTCTTGTCAATTCACTCCAGCCGAGACTCTATCCTTCGGCGGAGCCATTCTGTCCCTCACTGCTCGGAAGCAGAGAGTTGACACTGAAATAGTTTGGATCGGTATGATCACTCTCGGAATTTACCACTCTCCCACCAAGGTGAATGAGGCACAAGGTCATTTAAAGTGGGGATTCAGGACCCTTAAGCTCAACCAAAAATATCTCGTAGACCCAGCTTAAGGCTGGATTGAACTCTTGTCCGCTATCCCCATACGAGACTCTACCCTTCGGCGGAGCCTAGTCTGAGTCCCTCTCCGCTCGGAAGCAGAACTGACAAAGTAAGAGTTTGAAGCAAGTATGATCACACTGTATTTACCACCTTCCCACTAAGGCGGATGTGAAACAAGGCCAATTAAATTGGGAACTCTGAGCCCTTAAACTCAACCAAAACTCGTAGACAATGCCTAAAGCTGGGTCGGGTTCTTGTTTTTCCCACCTCAAACGGGACACTACCCTTCAGCAGAGCCTCGTTTGGGTCCCTCTTCGCTTAGAAGCAGAGAGTTTAAGAAGACAGAGCTTGGATCTCTACTTTACTCAATAGTGTCCCCGTGTTGAAGAGGATAGGAATATTCCATTCCTGTATATACAACAAAAGTGATTTCGTACCTAATGATGCATCTTTATTTGTATTATACATAGAAGCTTGTATCTGTTCTGGGGTAATTAACACCCCTATATCCATGGACAATATGGATTCGTCTGGTTTATATAATACCAGACATTTCTACCTTCAAGCGGAGGAGTACCTTTGTACTCTACTATGACACTGTCAGCCCTCTGCCTTCGGGTAGAGAGCGCTCTCTGCTTCCGAGCAGAGAGCACTAAGCCAGTCGTGGTTCCGCCGAAGTGTAGAATCAAGACTTGGGGAAAATAGACAGATATTTTTGCCCTGGCTATATGGCCGGGAAGACCCACAATAAAAAGACCTTGTGTCACATATAGCCTTGCGTGGAAAGGTTGGTAAATACCGAGGAGTACACTTGTAGTTTAACTGCTCACAATGAACACAGGACTCTCACCTTATAATTGTGATCCCTTAAACAGGACCACATCAGTATCTTTGTGAAGTTGCCGCTATACTAAGTCAGTACCTTTGACGCGAGCCAGTCGTCTATTCTCACATTTTTCTTTTTGTCGTTTGGATTTTTATTTGTTTTCGTATTAAGTACCGTTTCCAGGTTCGATATTTCCGAAAATAAATCTACTTGATTTATTCATTATTCTATCTAAACTAACACGTGAGGTGTTCTCTGCTGCCTCAGTTGAAATGGAATTGCTTCAAACGAAATTAATTTTTCTTTCTGTTCTCGAAACCAGGCACGAGCGTAATGTCTATTTTTTAGAGTTTCGCTAGTTGGTTGCTATGTCTCCTTTCATTGGTCTCTTGTTGCATGGCAATGTGTGTATCGCCAACATATTCGACATGTCTTAGAAAAGACACTATTGCATTTAGAAAAAACAGATCAGTCTCAGTAGGCTTTTTTTAAAACAGGAAGAGATAAATCTTGTCCATTACTAGCGACTCATGAGGCCACAGAATCATTGTTTTTGGCCAACATGAGTAGATTTTTCAATATTTCTTAACTGTTTGACTGTTAATTAGGCGCGAGAGTTATTTTGAATTCGGTTTCTCGGCATAGTGCCTGCCAGGAAAGTAGACTATTTCTAGAGGATTTCTTTATTGTTTTCATTTATTTTGTATATACTTATTTATTCAAAAAAATGCTTTGTTATTTTTGTTTTGTTTCCTTCACCGTGCTGTGATGCTCGAAAGTCGAGCATCTTTTCTTTTCTCTATTTTTCTATTTTTATTCTCTCCTTAATTATTTTCTCATCCATACTCTCTAGATCTTTTTTTTTTTTATTTAACTGCATCCACCTGGTTGTTTTCCTCCTGGTTAAACTATCTTTAGTTTTCTTCATTACTCATGGCTTTTTCTAACTAACGTATTTTCCAGCCTAAGAGACGATTTTCTTTTTAAAACTGAGCTTTTAAATTTGCACTACGTCTTCAAGGTCGAATATTTCATTGCGTATTAGTTAGCATAGATAAAGGATTTTGATAGCAGTTTAAGGTCTTCTGTTTTTGCAACAATAAGCATAAAAGCAAATATTTATAATTAAACAATAATTTATCATACCTTGTGCTTTGCTAGAGTGTGCTTCAAAGATTAAAATAATACTATTTAATATACAAATTATAAGCATTGAACGAAAAATAATTGTAAAATTAAAATAAAAATGTTTTATTATACAGATCTTTTCTTTAATATTAAAAAAAATAAAAGTTTACTTTTTCTTTTGTTTTTTAACAAAGGAAAAAGTAAACTTTTAATTTTTTTTTAATACCAACTTTTAATATTCTGATACAAACTGATCAGGCTTACGGCCTATCACGTTGAATACACCGGTTCTCGCGCGATCACCGGAGTTAAGCAACGTTGAGCCTGGTTAGTACTTAGATGGGTGACCGCTTGGTAATACCAGGTGCTGTAAGCGTATAGTGACGGATGTGCGTTGTGGTGCAATGGATATCTGCTCGGAAAGAGAAATCGGTGAGCCGAGTTCGAATTCAAGTTGAATACCCTGCATTCACTTAAGCACTGGTACCCTTGGGAAAGGTATTAATCCGCCCCTTCCCTTCCCTCCAGTTATGGGTTAAATAACAAGGGTAGGACTTGGGGACCCTGCTCTTAAAAAAAACAAATCCCAATGAATCTTCATATTCGAAAAGAAAAATGTTGTAAAAATAAAATAACCTTACCCAAAATCATTAAATGATCCCATAAGGATTGATAGGTCGTTAAACCTCGAAACACACAAACAGATCATCGATAATATACGAAGCAAAAGTAACTTCCTGAGCCTATTTTTCCAATAAATTTCGATTTATAAAGGCTTCCAGCAACAGTCTGAGGTTATCAATAGACAGGATGTTTCTGAGAGACAAAAGGTCAATCATCATAAAGAGTAGCTCTGTTATGCATCCTCTTTGGGGATATGCAAAGAAATTACTCTATTAAAAACCTAAACTCGTTCAACAATATTAGTAAGATATTGAAGGCCATAACCTCAACAACGTACGATATGCAAACACAGAAAGAAAACTGCATGTATTTTTAGAAAGGAAAGCGAGAAACAGAGCTCTAAATATGCGTTGAAACAAGACGAAATATATGATCCTTAAAAAGGGAACAACTGAAGATGCGAATTGCGTATTGGAGAGATCAAAATAAAGCAATATTAAACTATTAGGGAAGATGACAGTAAAATATTACTGCAGAATGAAGCATAGGTGGGTTCCGCGTGTGTTTAACAAATACAATGTGCCTGAGCAGGTGAATGAAAAAGGGATTGGTTAGACATGCAGAAGGTCTTCTTGGAAGATGAGAGTAGCCAGCCATCAGAGATGGAGATGAAACTTATAAAACTGGAAGTGACAAAAGTATGTTGGTTGGTTGATATTGCTTAGGCATATCAATATCTGTATGAGTCATTTAATGGGTTATCTAAATCTTTTGTAAGTAATTTATGCTTTCTGGGTAAAAGTGATATTTTATATATATCATCTGAAGATCATAAACAGTGTTGGACATTTTACTAAAAAAAATTACTTTTATATTTTTTTAGTTTTGCATTGTTTGCCATTATTGGTAATATTATTATAAAAATGTACTGTTGATTTTTGTTTAAGTATTCCAATTTGCCATAGATCAGGTGGACCTGAGAACAACAACTGTTACGAGGTGGTTCCACGCCCCTCAAAACCTCTAACATCCTGATCAGAAGCCTTGCTGCCGGATGTAGTTTATCGTCATACCCAGGACAAGAAATCAAAAAGTGGTTCCATGCTCCTCAAAACCTCTAATAACCCGATCAGAAGCCTTGCTGCCGTATGTAGTTTATCGTCATAACGAGAACTAGAAATTAAGAAAGGTTTCCACGCTCATCAAAACCTCCATTATCCTGATCAGAAGCCTTGTTGACAGATGTAGTTTATCGTCTCTACCCAGGACTAGAAATTAAGAAGTGGTTCCATGTCCCTCAAAATCTCCAATATCAAGATGAAAACTATGCTGCAGGATGCAATTTATCGTATTACTCAGTGCGAGTTAGTGTTCTGTTGCTGTGGAACATAATGGAAAGAGGGAAATAAAAAAAAGTAGAAAAAAATAAGAACTACAAAGAAAAAAATTACAATGAAAAATGACAGATATAATATCTTGGCCACATGACGAGGAGAGAGAATCATAAACGCTTAGTAAACAGTGTAAAGAAGCCGATGAGAACTCTGCGTAAATTTTCGACTGTGTTTGTGCGAATAGGCGGCTGATTGGGTTTAAACAAAGATGAGAAAGTGGCACTTAGACAAATAAGTTATTTAGATAAATAAAAACGAAAGTTACTTAGATTAATAAAAAATATGTTGAAAGTAATGACTGCCCTTGTCATGAAAAACAAAACAAAAAAAACAACTGGCATAGGGAAGAAGAAGCAGTGTGGTTTTGAGTGATGGATGAAAAGTCCGGCGAGACGCAAGAAACGTTAGGCGTCTGGGCAGATAAAAAGATTTAAGAAATCTTTTAGAATTCACAGATCTTTGGAAAAAATACTTTCGTCTTATCTTTTTGCTAATAAATCCAGCTTTGCTGTTTCTGGTTAAATCGCGAGAATAATTTCTGTGAAGATTTTAAATCAATATTTCACTTTCCTTTGTTTAAGACTGAAATAGAAACACGTGCTACTTGTCTGAAGACTCATCTAATCGCTGTTGTTTGAACCATAATTTAATTCTCTCTCTCTCTCTCTCTCTCTCCCTCTTATATATATATATATATATATATATATATTACGGAAATTAACGAAGATTGACGAAACTTGGTTATAAACAACCAACAATTTGAAATAATTTATTTTAACATTATTGTTGATCGATACTGATATTTAAGTAGATATTCTGTTTTTAATTAAACAGTATTATATATTTATATCTACTGGCCTGATTATTTACAATAAATTTTTATTATGAAAATGTGTGTCATTCGGCAGGATTCGAACCTGCGACCCCTATCCGCATAAATATATATATATATATATATATATATATATATATATATATATATATATATATAAATAAACAGTAGATATAAATATATACTACTGTTTAATTAAAGACAGAATATCTACTTAAATATGAGTATCGATCAAAAATATTGTTCAAACAAATCATTTCATATATATATATATATATATATATATATATATATATATATATTGCCCCAAAGCGGGATCTTATCTAAGTTTATTCATTCATTCATATATATATATATATATATATATATATATATATATATATATATATATATATATATTGTATCGAGGCAGCAGATAATTTTCTGAACATATACTGTTAAATATAGCAGGCAATGAATGTCTATTATGTTTAATCATGAGCCGTTCTAAACATCCTATTTTCGCTTTAATTTCAGGTCAAAATAAACAAAAGATTGTCCATTTTGAACGAACAATAAAAAATGTCTAAATGTTCGACAAACATAATAGACATTCATTGTCTGTTTGATATATATATATATATATATATATATATAGAACATTTACAAATTTTTAAAAAATATATATCAATATATATATCAATATATATATATTGTACATTTTGTTGAATATATTATGTTGAATATATGTTGAATAATTGATATATATCAATATATATATATTGTACATTTTGTTTCGACATTGGACTTCTAATGTCTCATCAGGTGGTGTGGAAAGGAATGGAAGACCTTTTTTCATATATCTGGGAGTTGTGTGTGGGATGTTGTTGGGGGTTAGTGATAAGGGAATAAGACTTGTAAATCGTCCGTTAGAATTTTCAAGAAAGTGGGGTATGTAGGGTATATAGTTGATTCATAAAATTGTATTTTATGACCCACCTGCCTAGCCTTTATTCTTTGGTTTTATTAGAGGGGTAGAATATTGGACTTATCTTTAATGTTTATAATTTATAATAAATATTCACAGCTCTATATTACATATCGAGTACTGTTTTAAATTAATATTTTGAACGTTGTAAATTTTTCTTCGTTCCTTATTCACTCGGTTATATATATATATATATATATATATATATATATATATATATATATATATATATATATAGTTGTTACAATGGTTTATAAATTCATAATATCACAACACAAAAGTTTTCGCGTTTCGAAGCTGCTTTGCTCGCTTCTCATCGGGTGAAAAAGTTGAAATGAAAATTAAATGGTAAAAACGGTTTATTTGTGGTGATATGATGTTTAAATGAAAGTGGGGTTGGGAGCTTATTCTGACTTTGTCGGTCGTATTGTAGTCTTAGAGATATGGGTTAGGATAGGTGGCTTAGTTTAAGACAGGGTCCTTATTTATTTTGTCTGGATGTAGTGGAAGTGTCGTTGAAAACCATATATCCCAATATAAAATACCTAAACTAAACAAAAAAGCGACCTGGCCAAAACTAAGCTACCCCACACCCTTCTCTTAAACCAATAGCAGCACCTCTAGAACCACGAACGGACGACTAGACCATTCTAAACTCCGACACCACATTTATTTACACCGTTCTCATTAACAGCAAAGCGAAAATTTTTGTGTAATGATACTATGAATTTACAAACCATTGTAACAACTATTACAATATAACGCCCTACGTTTGTAACGAGCACTCTTTATAAAAGTAAATGCAATGAACAGCAGGTAAAATAACCTACGAGTTACACAACTTTGTTACAATATATATATATATATATATATATATATATATATATATATATATATATATATATAAATTCCAAAAACCCGATCCTAATTAATATTAAAAATTTTATTTTAATATTAAAAAATGATTCAGGAAAAGAGCTCCATGTAATAAAATATTACAGAGCAAATATGAATTAAAATAGGATTAATTCAAGAATGTTGGATGATCATTTCGATATGACAATCCCTACAGGGGATAACACATCACCTCAGCAAAAAAAAAAAAAAAAAAGAAAAGTTTTTGAAAGGATGTTTTTGTTGCTGAGGTTATGTGTTATCCCCCGTGGGGATTTTCATATCGAAATGATCATCCAACATCATTGAATTAATCTTTTTTTAATTTATATTTGCTCTGTAATATTTTATTACATGGAGCTCTCTTCCTGTATCATTTTTTAATATTAAAATAAAATTTTTAATATTAATTAGGATCGGGTTTTTGGAATTCACCTTCCTGCTTTTTCCGCTTGGATTAAAGTATCTGAATATATATATATATATATATATATATATATATATATATATATATATATATATAACACTAAAATCTGTCTTCCGAGGCTTCATAGCTTA
Organism: Ascarosepion bandense; assembly: GCA_037127315.1. Taxonomy (NCBI): domain Eukaryota; kingdom Metazoa; phylum Mollusca; class Cephalopoda; order Sepiida; family Sepiidae; genus Ascarosepion; species Ascarosepion bandense. The sequence continues at coordinate 343,844 of JBBBDQ010000950.1, read as the reverse complement.
GAATTTAGAATCATGGTTAGAAGCAATCGGATGTCTAACCTTACTGATGAGCTGGAAAAAAGGGTTTTCTGCGAATGACTATATATATATATATATATATATATATATATATATATATATATATATATATATATTCTCTCTATATGCAAAAAATATGTCAGTTATCTTAAATAAATTGAATGAATGAACAGTTTTGGAGCAGGAAATGTCTTTATGATTTACATAGTTCGGATTGTTATACTCGTCTTCATTGCCATGTTTACTAAGTTTCGGCTGTTGTACAATCTGGTCTTCTTTAGGTGCTACGAATTTCGAACCGAACTCTATATTCCGATAACTGGATTATATCATTTTCATTCCATTTGCAACGCTACCTCTGTTAGCTATGTAATTATCTCCCTTTAACTTAACTCTTTAAGTTATTTATTCTTGGGATTGAACTCACAACTCTTTGGATCAAGTCACTGGAATTAACAAACGCCTTTATCCATAGGAACATGTGTCTTTGAGGACTGAAAATCTAAATAATAATGTGAAATTCTACTTCATCCCAAAAGTATTGAGAAGAAATGTCTTATCTTCATGTATGAACTTACCGATATCATCCAAAATGTCTTCGCAAAATATTTTTATTTTTCAGTTATTTCTGTCTTGATGTGCGTTGTGGTGCAGTGGATATCGACTCAGAACGACAAATCAGGGCGCCGATATTGATTCTGGTTGAATTCCTTGCATTCACTTCAGCACAAATATTCTTGGGAAAGGTATTAATCCGTCTCTTCCCTCAAATTATTAGTTAAATAATAGGACAGATTGGGTTCTGTAGCCTTGTTTGGCAACCAGTCTACCGCGCGATGATCTTCTGCAGAGACATGATCACCCAAAGCGTGTATCATACTTAAACTGACTGATTCCTGTTTTACTATTCCCGTCTTACAAATAAAGTAAAGCTGGGGATTATTATTGAAAATAGATCCTAATCAATTGTTAGTTGGGACAATCAATGACTTCTACATTTTAATGCTCCCCCCACCTAAAAAATAGATTTCATTTAATTGTTATACAAAATATTTTGCCTTCCATCAACATGGCTGTCAAACATCTATGTAGGTCTGTCCAAAAAAAAAAATGAATTTTTAATCATTTTATTATAAATATGTGCTGTTGATTCTTTTTAGGATTTTGCTATTTCCGAATTCAAATTCCAGTTAAATTCCTTGCATTAACTTACGCGCAAATACTCTTTGGAAATGTATTAATCCATCTCTTCCCTCTATTTATGGGTTAAATAGCAGGACAGATTGGGTTCTATAGCTTAAGCTGGCAACCAGTCTACCGCAGAAATCGATGCCAACTACTTCGGGATAATTTTCTGCCCAGCCAGTCATGTCTCTTTCGAGACATAATAGCCCAAGCGTGTACCACTTAATTGTTTGCTATTTGCCATAGGTCAGGTTGGGCCTGAGAACAACAGCTTTTTAGAGATGGTTCCACGGTCCTCAAAACTTCCAATATCCCAATCAGGAGGAGGGTAGCTCATCGCGTGTAAATGGTCTCACGTTTTTCACGGATACAAAGTGAAGAGATTATATTGAATCAATTGCTAGGTTGCGGGGAAAGTTGATTCACTGTACTATGCTTGGCAGTTTTTCTCGTCATAATCTATATTACAAGTTTTTTAAGCATTTCACTCCAAGCAAGACGGTACGGCCACTGATGTGCAGGGGGCTAGATAAGATGGTTAAAGTTTTGGACAGAAAAAGAGTGAAGACAAAGACAAACCAGCTACAGCGGGAGAAAGAGAAAAGGCAAGACAAGGATATGAACACAGGAGTGAAGACAGTTACGAACGTAGAGAGAAAGGAAAAGAACAAGATACTTGGGGTGATGTGGAAAGTGTTGGAGTTAAGTGAATAAGAGATGGGAATTGACTTTGCATTTAAATTCTTGGAGGTTATAGCCGTCAGGAACGTAAGTATACGGAAGGGAGTTCCACAGGGGGGAAGCCCTGAGAAAAAAAAGCTGAAGGAGTAGAATTGACGTCTGCATTAACTGTAAAAAGGGTGGGACCTTGATGCCAGTCTGGTTGCCAGAGTAAATTTTTGTGGAGGGGGCACTAGTGACCTAAGTTCTTTGGAGCAGAAGTCATGAAAATATTTGTAGAAGAGACAGAGGGAAGCCACATCGCGCTGATGTGAAAGTGGCTGGAGTCGAACTACCAGGTCGGGACCAATCACATTACAGATTTTCCTTTGGAGCCTGTCGAATTGACAACTAGTTTGCATGATTTTACTTTATGAAATGTTAGATGTAACCGTAAGTTCTACTCTAATAGTTTCTTTTTTCGCCGTTCTATCTTAATGAATCCTATTTTATGTTTTCCTCCTCACTAAAGTCTTTTCACTTCCCGTAAGTTATTGTTTCTTATGGGCTTGCTTGGAATCAAATCATTAAAACAGAAATATATATATATATATATATATATATATATATATAGTGTTTAGTCATTATATTGTTGAATGCCAAGATTGTTTTTTAGTAATTTTTCTGATGAAAAGAATTTTGGCAAGATGTTTTTTTATCATAAAGTGCTTGCATTGATTATATATATATATATATATATATATATATATATATAAAGTAAATCATCGAGCTTTATATTCGACCTCAACAGAATGCGAAAAACACTGGACGGCCGTTTCGTCCTATAGTTGGGACTCATCAGCAGTGCGCATCCACTACCAGGAATACGAACCAGGACAGTCTTGGTTATTAAGCTGATGTTATACCAACTGTACCACGGGCCCTGGTGACGAAGAGGTAACGAATTATATATATTTATAATTTTACACACATTGTGGTGCAGTGGATATCGACTAGGAACGAGGAATCGGGTGAGCCGAGTTAGAATTCTAGCTGAATTCCTTGCATTCACTTACTCGCAAATACCCTTGGTAGAGATATTAATCCGTCTCTTCTCTTCAGTTATGGGCTACATAACAGGACAGATTGGGTTCTATAGACTTGGTTAACATCCAGTATACCGCAGAAACCTACTTTTTTTTTTTATAAGCGTTTCACCCCGAGCAAGGCATGTCACTGCCACTACTGCGCAGAGGGCTACATAGAGTGGAGAAAGGATGATTAAATATAGGAAATGTCAGAGGGTGGGTGATAGGCGGGTACAGATACCGAGAATGGTTAAATATAGGAAATGTCAGAGAGTGGGTGATAGGCGGGTAAGGATACCGAGAATGAGGGTTGGGTAGATGAGAGTGTTGTGAGAATAGTTGGGAGTTAGTGTGATAGGAGGTGTCTATTGACCCTACATTTAAACACCTGGAGATTCTAGCTGTCGGGAAAGCAGACTTGTGGAAGGGAGTTCCACAGGCGGGAAGCGCGAGAAAAGAAGCTGTTGGAGTAGAATTTACGGTTACATCTAATCTGTTTAACTGTAAAAGGGTGGGACCTAGTTGCTAATCTAGTATCTCGTGTAAATTCGTGCTTAGGCGGCACCAGTAATCTAAGCTCATCGGAGCAGAAGCCATGAAAGTACTTGTAGAAGAGGCACAGGGAAGCCACATCACGCCGGTGAGAGAGTGGTTGCAGCCGGTCAGCCAAGTCAGTATCAACCACGTTACAGATACTCCTTTGTATTTTGTCAAGAAGCTTAAGGAGAGCAGCAGGGGCACCCGACCAGATATGGCAGCAATATTCAATACACGGGCGGATGGTAGATTTGTATATGTGCAGAGTAGATTTGGGTGGGAAAAACTTCCGGGCCCTGCACAGAGAGCCGATTTTCATAGCAGCAGATTTGGCAATGGATTCGATATAGTCATTCCATTTGAGGTCCGCCGAAATTTTAAGGCCAAGGAGGCGTAGTATTTTACTCTCTGGGAGGCTAGCCTGTCCCATGCTAATGGGAGGTAGATGCGAATATCTATGGTGGTTAGTTGATAACAACTTCGTTTTAGAAGCATTGAAATTTACTAGCCATTCCCTCTCGGGGCGTCCCCATGGACATTGCTGAGGATCACGTGGGCGCCTTCTTCGTCCAATATGGAAGGGTGGCCGAAGTCTCCTCGCTGCGGTCGAAAGCAGGATTCCTCACGGGAGACATGACCCTGCAGGTGACCCTGAACAAGGAAAACATCGCAAAGATCCCCAACATCCTCACCTGCAGGGGTCGCGCCATCTTCGTCATCGTAGAAGGCAGGAAGCCGTGCTGTTGGGTCTGCGGGTCGGCGGAGCACGTGGCAAAGGCGTGCCCAACCAAGAATCCGGCCCCGCAAAGGCCCAACCAGCCCAACCAGTCAAGCAGCAACCGGCGGCACAAGTGAAGGATGGCGGAAAACAAGCACAACCTACGCAGTCTCCCGTGAGCAACAAAGACGGCGAATGGCAGGTGGTGGCCAGGAAGAAAGCTAAAAAACCTTCCCCGGACAATGTGCCGCCACCTGTCAAGACACCTGCCAAGCAGACCCCGGTGGGGCTGTCGACTCCTACCAAACCTAAGGAGTCCCCGGCGAAGGCGCCGGCAAAACCAAAGGAGGTGTCTCCTCCCAAGCAGAGGAAGGGAAGAAGTCCTTCCCCCCAGCAAATGGAAGTACAAAGAACACCCTCCCTGAAACGTGGGAGAGAGGAAGAGGCAGAGGAGCAACACAACAACACAAAGGCCAGGAGAAGGAGCAGGAGCAACGAAAGGAGGCCGCGAGCCGAAAAATGCAGCTCTCTACCAGTGTCTCCTGTTAGACCATCTTATGCACTAAAGGTAAGAAGTCTTCCTTCATCCCCGCAAAAAGCCTCCCAGTCCCCAGTCTTTAAACTGACCCCCCTGAAATCATGTACTTTAACCCCCACTCCCTCCCCTCCTCCTATGTCCACTCCCTCTCGGGCAAAAAAGAAAAAAGCCCTGCCCCAAGGGGAAGCACTCCTTAAAGTGAGTGAGGACGTTGCCTCTGAGTGGTCATCTCAGAGGCGAAAACTTTTAAAGCCCCTGCTGAGGCTGTCATCAGTGGAGGGCAAGAACACTGAAAATCCCAGAAACTTTCCCCAGGCCCCAGGTGTCATCACCCTGGTGAGGAACACCGGTGGCAACCTGAGGGTCTGGGACCACATCCACGAAGCAAAAAGACATTTTTCGAAAATAACTATGGTTCAGCACAACACACCTGAACTTAAAAAAATGGAAAAAAATTGTTCGGGGAGGTCCCCTGTTTTACTCCACCCCAGTCTCTATAGGGTAGTAAAACTAACATACCCCACGGACGTTGGCGGCATTGTCCTAGACGGACGGATTACGTCCGATGTAGGAACGGGTTCCCTAGGACAGTCCGTCGGGGTCCTATCTGCTAGGGATTTCCGTCCCGTATGTGACTAGTATTTTTGTTGCATGTTTTTGTTGTTTTTCCTTTTCAGAACTAAATCATGTCTATTAAGATAGCCAGCTTAAATGCGAATGGCCTGAGGGATCGGGGTAAGGCGGCTCGCCTGCTTCGTGACCTCTTGTCGTTCGGCGTGGATGTGGCCGCGATCCAAGAGACTCACTTTGTTTGCGAAGTCGACTCGTGTGTGCTGTCTAACGACTATGTCGTCTATTCAGCATATGGGAGCCGGCATGCCAGAGGTGTTTCTTTGCTGGTCAAGCGTACCCTGGATGCGAGGATCGACCTTGTCCATGTCGGTGCCGAGGGCCGGCTGATCGTGGCAGATATTGCAGTGAAAAGCAAGTCGTTCCGGCTGATTGCGGTTTATGCGCCCAATGTCCCAGGTGAGCGTGTCTCTTTCTTTCGGCTGTTGGAGCCCTTCATGGTGCATTCAACACGGCTAATCTTAGTTGGGGACTGGAATGCCGTCCTAACCCCCAAATGGGATAGAGGAAGGGGCGCTAGCGGGTGGAGTAGTGATCGTAGTCTGGTTGATCTGATCGGCGAATTTGGTCTCGTCGATAGATACCGGGTCGATCATCCGGATGGGAGCATGTGGACGTGGACGCATAGTTGGCCTTCTACCCGGGTATCCGCGTACCTGGATAGGATGTTAGTCAGAGAAGCCGACATAGACTTCTTAGATTGTCCAACGTTCCACTGGTTAGGCTACTCGGACCACAAACTCGTTTGTGCCCGGGTGGTGCTAGACTTTAGGCCTAGGTTGGCTGGTTATTGGAAGTTCAATCAGTCCTTATTGGACAGACGGGACTTTCGTGACCAGCTGACAAAACTAGTTCAGCGGGAATTAACTGGGCGAGTCATTGGGAGTAGGTGGTGGGTTAACCTTAAGGACACCATTAGGTCTTTCGCCACCAAATATAGCCAGCGGCTCAACCTAGATAAGGCTGCGGAGGCAAAGACACTTAGTGCTAATTTCACCCGGGCGGAGGCTGGAGGGGATCCCCTAGAGATAGCCTTAGCCAGGGAGGCCCTGGAGCGCTCGACTAGCGGGCGCTACATGGGTCAGGTAATTAGGGCTAAGTTAAGCAAGATGTCTTCCGAAGCTGTGAACATGGGCGCAGAACTGCGCAAGGAAGAAATTCGCCAGGCCGGCGACCGGTACATTCGAGAGGTACGCGACCCGGAGGGACATCTCCTAAGGTCCACCAACGACATGTGCGAGGCGTTCCGGCAGCATTTCGAACACCGATTTACCAAGGAGCCTGGACTCCGTGACGAGGAGTTTCGCAGCTATTTGGCTGACTTTCCCCGGCTTTTGCCGGCTGAAGCGGCTAGCTGCGAAGGGGAGATTACGGAGGACGAAATCTACGTGGCTTTGAAGAAGGTCGGCAGAGGCAAGTCGCCGGGCTTGGATGGTTTGCCCTATGAAATGTACTTGAGGATGTCGCACCTTTTTGTCCCGCTCTTGGCCGTCGTGTTCAACCACTGGTTTCGGCAGGGGTCCATCCCCGGTCGGATCACCAGGGGCGTGATCACGCTGTTGAGAAAAGGCAAGAAGGTTGGGAGGGAACTAGATGATTACAGGCCCATAACTCTGCTAAACACAGAGTTAAAGATTTTGGCCAAGATCCTGACGAATCGCTTGCAGCTAGTTGCCGAGTCTCTGTTGGGACCGGATCAGACTTGTTCTGTGAAGGGACGAACAATTCAGAGCAACCTGCACTTGATTCGCACGATCGTAGAGGGTGTAGAAGACGACGATGAGGCCGCGCTGATCAATTTGGATCAGTCCAAGGCATTTGATAGGATTGACCATGGCTACCTGGCTGCTGTCCTGCAGGCCGCCGGATTCAAACCCGACTTCAGCCGCTGGATTAGCCTTCTGTATCGCTCCCCCCAGGCTGTGGTACAGGTGAACGGGAAGCTGTCGGGCGCTTTCGCGCTGTCTAGGTCGGTCCGACAGGGTTGTCCACTGTCTTCTCTCCTTTACGTCCTGGCGTTGGAGCCCCTCCTTCGCCGGCTAAGGGACGAGACGGGCAGTCCGGCCCTACGTGGAATCGCAGTCCCTGGCGGAGCTCGAGCCAGGGTTTCCGCGTACGCCGATGACGTAACGACCTTTGTGTCCTCCCGCAGGGACATAGAGGCGGTACAGCAGGCGCTTGTACGGTACGAGAAGGTGACAGGGGCCAGAATTAACTGCGACAAGTCTTCCGGCTTGCGGTTAGGCGCTTGGAAGGGTGTTTCCCTCCCGGGGCCCTTCGACTGGACGGACGGGCCGGTCAAGCTCCTCGGAGTTTGGTTCGGTCCGGACTTACAGTTGGAGAAAAACTGGTCTGAAGTACTGGCAAAGGTCGGCGCGTCGGTCAAGGTTTGGCGTCGACGGGGTCTCTCCGTGAAGGGCTTGGCGGAGGTGTGCAACACATACCTCTTTCCCATGATCCTTTACCGGCTGTCAGTACTTCCCCTTTGTGACGATCATGAGAAGGCGCTCGAGCGTTTGCTATTCTCCTGCCTGTGGAGAGGACGCAAACACATGGTCGACAAAGGAGTCTGTTGCCTCTGTCCGTGTCAAGGGGGTCTGGGGATGCCACACTTGAGGAGCCACGTGCTCGCTTCGAGGTTGGCATTTCTCAGGCGCGCGTTGGAGGAAGATCGGTTGCTTGCGGGGGTAGTGAGGGACATGTTCCCTTGCCTTACCATCGCTCCCCCGACCCTATGGCTGACCGTCAGGCCTTGGGTGCGACCGAAATTCCTGCTCGAATGTCTGGCGGCCTTACAGGCCATTCCACGGTCCAGTGACCTTTCACAGCCTAGGAAACTCTTCTATCGGGGATTAGTGGAGGGTGCCGTGAAGGATAAGCTGTGGAGTAAGCTCGGCATGTCGAGAGTGGAGTACCGCTCTCATTGGTCTTGGGCGCCAGGTGCGGATTGGCTCAGCAACTCTGAGTTTTCTCTGACCTGGCGATTGGCTCGGAATGGTTTGTCGCTCAATGACAAGCGTTTCGCAATGGGCCTGGCGGATTTGCCAGATTGTGAACGTTGCAACCTTGGAATTAAGGAGACGTCGGCGCACGCCTTCTTCCATTGTTCGCGCGTTCGCCCGTTGTGGGCGCGTGTCGGCGAGTTGACTGCTCGTATCTCGCCGCGGGAGCTTGTGCTCATTGATCGCGCATACGCTGTGGACAATGTGTCGCCCCCGTACTCTGGTGTGAAGCGGATGGTGTTTCTGTCGCTACTGGCCACGGCTAGAATGGTGATTTGGATGACGCGTCTGGAGGAAGTCTTGCGGGGAGGTCGTCTTTCGGATCAGGATCTAATCCGATATTTTGAGCACCAGCTCAAAATGAAGATTAGAACTGAACGGAAACGGCTGCACCCGACAGACTTTAGCAAAAGGTGGATATATGCAGCGAGCCTGGTTCGTGTGACCGGGGCTAGCCTTGATTTTCTTTTTTAGTTCTGCCAAGTCACATCGGGGTGGATTCCTCTGGAACCCCTCCCGCGGTTAAGGTTAGCTTTCTTTTGTATACCTAGTTAATGTGAGTGAATGTATTTGTCCTAGCCTGTTCCCGGCTCCATTGCTTTCGTTATGATCCAGTTCGAGATTCCCACTGACCATTGTTATTTTGCCCCGTTTTATTCTCGGCTGGGTCAGCCTTATATATTCTCCAGTCCAATTTATTTTTGTACCCAGCTTCTCCATTCCCCTTAGAAAGAGAGCGGCTTGATTTTGTCTCTACAGGCAGAATACAGTGGCCTCTTTAATTACGAGGGTGTGTTTGGGTCTTACTAACATTTTGTATAAATATTCATTTGAAATTGTTTTTTGTTTTGGGGATTTTTTGTTTCTTCATACCCCTCCCCATCATATCATCTCATGTACAAATGTTAAAATCTATTTTTGTACTATAATTGTAAATAGTCACAAATTTTTATGTACAAATTTTAAAATCTATTTTTGTAAATAATCACAAATTTTTATGTACATTTGGGGCGTTTTTGTAGGTCCCCGGTATGTTTTTGCGATATTTTGGTGCTAGATAAGTACGAGTGTTGATGGACAAATTCTTATGGTGAATGAGAATCATTGTAACGTATGCATGGGTCGTGATTCTGATTAGCTAGGTATAGCACATAGTAACTGAAGACCACCCCAAGTTTTGTTCCCCCTCCCACCTTTCGGCCTTGAGCCATAATTCATGTAAAAATGAATAAATAAAACTAGCCATTCCCTCCCAGACTTTTGTTTGTGTGGTTTATGGCAAAAAACCAGAGCGAAGCTTTTGTTCCACCGTGATATTAGCTATCAATTTGGTTTTTGGGTTTGTTGCATTCCAGCCCGAGTTTATTGCTCGGGCCTGCGCAAAGTAGCGTCTAACAACGCGAAACACCGGATTGCAACTACCCGGGGTTCGGCCACTTTGGTGGCGATGGCCTGTAATAGGCCGGAAGAAGTCGGTCCTCCCACCACGGCCTCGGTGGGAGGAAAGGAGGGGGATTGGGCATTACCGCCTCGGATCAATCCCCCTTCAGCTCCAGGATCACCCATACCTTCCACTTCGGGGTGGACAGGGATTAAGACGACCAGCATAATGGCAAGCAAGGATGAAAAATATTATGAAGAAATGCGAGCTAAATATGCGGAATACATCAAGGGCACAGAGCTGGTCTCTGTGCCAGACAAACTAGCTGAGATCGAGACGAGAATCATCACCTTGTTTGCTAAGGATAGCAAAACGCACAAGTTGGTGGGAGTCTCGAGGGACGTGTTTGAAGAGGCATTGAAAGCTTTAAATATTAAAGCCAGGGCCGTGGCGAGGAGGGGCAATTCCATGTGGGACGTCCTGCTGGGCACGGTCGACGAGGCGAAGCGCTTAGTCAATGCGGTACTGGAAACTAAAACGCTCCAGTTTAGTACTGAGTACATGGGTGCCCGAAAGGTGAAGGTTACACTGCATGGCGTCCCCATGGAAATTGATGAAGACCACGTTGGCGCCTTTTTCGCTGCCTTCGGAAAGGTGGCCTCTGTCTCCTCGCTGCGGTCTAAAGCTGGCATTTTAACTGGCGATATGACCCTGCAGGTGACGGCGTCAAAGGAAAATATCGGGAAAATCCCCAATATCCTCACCTGCAGGGGACGGAGGATTTTTATCATCGTCGAAGGGAGGAAGCCATGCTGTTGGGTCTGCGGGGCCGCGGAGCACGTCGCTAAGGCGTGTCCGACCAAGAACCCGGCCCCAATGGCCCAACCAGCTCAACCAGTGAAACAGCAGCTTGTGGAGAAGGAGGGAGCAAAGCCAGTAACACCCACACAGGCGCCGGTTGTGAGCAAGGAGGGCGAGTGGCAGGTGGTGAGCCGGAAAAAGGCGAAAACGCCGTCTCCGGCAAAAGTGCTGCCACCTGGCATGTCGCCCGTAACAGCAAAGGAGGCGCCCGTAACAGCAAAGGAGGCGCCCAAAAAGAAGTCTCCTCCCAAAGAGAGGAAGGCGAGAAGTCCTTCCCCCACAGAAGAACATCTAATGGAGGTGGAGAGAGCGGCCTCCCTGAAGAGAGGGAGGGACGAAGAGGAAGAATGCGACAACCCAAAAAGTCGACGCAAAAGCAGGAGTGTTGAGAGGAGGAAGGAAGTAGACAAATGTTCCTCACTGCCGGTCTCCCCCGTAAGGAGTTCCTATGCCCAAAAGGCTAGAAGTCTCCCCTCGTCCCCGCTTAAAGCTACCCAGTCCCCAGTTTTTAAACTGACCCCCTTGGCGAAAGCTAGAGCCACAACACCTTCTCCCTCCCCTTCTCCTACTCCCACTCCCACTCGGGCTAAGAAAAAACATGCCCTCCCTCGTGGGGATGCCCTGATGGAAGTGAAAGAGAACATTACAGAGGAGTGGTCCTCTCAGCGTAGAAGGCTACTCAAGCCTCTGTTAAACCTAACTATGGTAAAGGGTCTTTCCACTAAGGACCCGAGAAACTTTGCCCAGGCCCCAGGCGTCATCACCCTGGTAAGAAATACCGGGGGGAACCTGCGGGTCTGGGACCACATCGCCGAGGTGCAGAAGCACTACCCCAAGCTGACCATGGCAAAAGAAAATACGCCGGAATTAAGAAAAATGGCTAGAAATTGTTCGGGGAGGTTCCCCATTTTACTCCACCCCTGCTTATATAGGGTGGTAAAACTTATTTATCCAACGGACGTCGGCGGGATTGTCCTAGACGGACGGATTACGTCCGATATAGGTACAGGGTCCCTAGGACAGTCCGTCGGGGTCCCATCCACCAGAGATTTTTTCCCCGTATGTGATTAGAGCCGTTGTTGCATGTTTTTCTGTTTCTCTTTTTCAGATCTAAGAAATGTCTATTAAGATAGCCAGTTTGAATGCGTATGGCCTGAGGGATCGGGGCAAGGCGGCTCGCCTGCTTCGTGACCTCTTGTCGTACGGCGTGGATGTGGCCGCGATCCAAGAGACTCACTTTGTTTGCGAAGTCGACTCGTGTGTGCTGGATGACGACTTTGTCGTTTATTCAGCATATGGGAGCCGGCGGGCCAGAGGTGTTTCTTTGCTGGTTAAGCGTACCCTGGACGCGAGGGTTGACCTTGTCCATGTCGGTGCCGAGGGCCGGCTGATCGTGGCCGATATTGCAGTGAAAAGCAAGTCGTTCCGGCTGATTGCGGTTTATGCGCCCAATGTTCAAGGTGAGCGTGTCTCTTTCTTTCGGCTGTTGGAGCCCTTCATGGTGCATTCAACACGGCTAATCTTAGTTGGGGACTGGAATGCCATCCTAACCCCCAAATGGGATAGAGGGAGGGGCGCTAGCGGGTGGAGTGGTGATCGTAGCCTGGTCAATCTTGTCGGCGATTTTGGTCTCGTCGATAGATACCGGGTCGATCATCCGGAAGGGAGCATGTGGACGTGGACGCGTAGTTGGCCTTCTACCCGGGTATCAGCGTACCTGGATAGGATGTTAGTGAGAGAAGCCGACATAGACTTCTTAGAATGTCCAACGTTCCACTGGTTAGGCTACACGGACCACAAACTCGTTTGTGCCCGTGTGGTGTTAGATTTTAGGCCTAGGTTGGCTGGTTATTGGAAGTTCAATCAGTCCTTACTGGACAGGCGGGACTTTCGTGACCAGCTGACAAAACTAGTTCAGCGGGCGTTAATTGGGCGAGTCATTGGGAGTAAGTGGTGGGTTAGTCTTAAGGACTCCATTAGGTCTTTCGCCACCAAATATAGCCAACGGCTCAACCTAGATAAGGCTGCGGAGGCAAAGACACTTAGAGCTAATTTCGCCCGGGCGGAGGCTGGTGGGGATTCCCTAGAGATAGCCTTAGCCAGGGAGGCCCTGGAGCGTTCGACTAGCGGGCGCTACATGGGTCAGGTAATTAGGGCTAAGTTAAGCAAGATGTCTTCCGAAGCTGTGAAAATGGGCGCGGAACTGCGCAAGGAAGAAATTCGCCGAGCCGGCGACCGGTACATTCGAGAGGTACGCGACCCGGAGGGACATCTCCTTAGGTCGACCGACGACATGTGCGAGGCGTTCCGGCAGCATTTCGAACACCGATTTACCAAGGAGCCTGGTCTCCGTGACGAGGAGTTTCGCAGCTATTTGGCTGACTTTCCCCGGCTTTTGCCGGCTGAAGCGGCTAGCTGCGAAGGGGAGATTACGGAGGACGAAATCTACGCGGCTTTGAAGAAGGTCGGCAGTGGCAAGTCGCCAGGTTTGGATGGTTTGCCCTATGAATTGTACTTGAGGATGTCGCACCTTTTTGTCCCGCTCTTGGCTGTCGTGTTCAACCACTGGTTTCGGCAGGGGTCCATCCCCGGTCGGATCACCAGGGGCGTGATCACGCTGTTGAGAAAAGGCAAGAAGGTTGAGAGGGAACTAGACGATTACAGGCCCATAACTCTGCTAAACACAGAGTTAAAGATTTTGGCCAAGATCCTGACGAATCGCTTGCAGCTAGTTGCCGAGTCTCTGTTGGAACCGGATCAGACTTGTTCTGTGAAGGGGAGAACAATTCAGAGCAACCTGCACTTGATTCGCACGATCATAGAGGGTGTAGAAGACGACGATGAGGCCGCGCTGATCAATTTAGATCAGTCCAAGGCATTTGATAGGATTGACCATGGCTACCTGGCTGCTGTCCTGCAGGCCGCCGGATTCAAACCCGACTTCAGCCGCTGGATTAGCCTTCTGTATCGCTCCCCCCAGGCTGTGGTACAGGTGAACGGGAAGCTGTCGGGCGCTTTCGCGCTGTCTAGGTCGGTCCGACAGGGTTGTCCACTGTCTTCTCTCCTTTATGTCTTGGCGTTGGAGCCCCTCCTTCGCCGGCTAAGGGACGAGACGGGCAGTCCGGTCCTGCGTGGAATTGAAGTCCCTGGTGGAGCTCGAGCCAGGGTTTCCGCGTACGCCGATGACGTAACGACCTTTGTGTCCTCCCGCAGGGACATAGAGGCGGTACAACAGGCGCTTGAACGGTACGAGAAGGTGACAGGGGCCAGAATTAACCGCGACAAGTCATCCGGCTTGCGGTTAGGTGCCTGGAAGGGTGTTTCCCTCCCGGGGCCCTTCAGCTGGACGGACGGGCCGGTCAAAATCCTCGGAATTTGGTTCGGTCCGGACTTACAGCTGGAGAAAAACTGGTCAGAAATACTGGCAAAGGTCGGCGCGTCGGTCAAGACTTGGCGTCGACGGAGTCTCTCCGTGAAGGGCTTGGCGGAGGTGTGTAACACATACCTCTTTCCCATGATCCTTTACCGGCTGTCAGTACTTCCCCTTTGTGACGATCATGAGAAGGCGCTCGAGCGTTTGCTATTCTCCTGTCTGTGGAGAGGACGCAAACACATGGTTCGTGTGACCGGGGCTAGCCTTGATTTTCTTTTTTAGATCTGCTAATCACATCGGGGGGGATTCCTTTGGAACCCTTCCCGTGGTTAAGGTAGAAATTCTTTTGTGTACCTAGTTAATGTGAGTGTATGGGTTGTCCTAGCCTGTTCCCGGCTCCAATGCTTTTGTTATGATCCAGCTCGAGATCCCCTTCGTCCTTTGTTATTTTGTCCCGTTTCATTCTCGGCTGGGTCAGCCTTATATATTCTCCAGGCCAATTTATTTTGTACCTTACTTCTCCCATCCCCTTAGAAAGAGAGCTACTTGATTTTGTCTTTTAAGGCAGAATACAGTGGCCTCTTTAATTATGAGGGTGTGTTTGGGCCTTACTAACACTCTGTATATGATGTTCATTTGAAATTGTTTTTATTTTGGGGATTTTCTGTTTCTTCATACCCCTTCCCATCATTGTCATTTCATGTATAAATTTTTAAATCTATTTTTGTATTATATTTGTAAATAAGTCTTAAATTTTTATGTACATTTTGGGGCGTTTTTTAGGTCCCTGGTATGGTTTTTGCGGTATTTTGGTGTACGATATGTATGAGTGTTGATGGACAAATTCTTATGGTGATTGAGAAAATTGTAACGTATGTATGGGTCGTGAATCTGATTAGCTAGGTATAGGATAGAATTATTGAAGACCACCCCAAGTTTTGTTCCCCCTCCCATTTTTCGGCCTTGTGCCACAATTCTTTGTATTTAAAGAATAAATAAAACTAGCCATTCCCTCCCAATCTTGTGTTGTGTGGTAAATGGCAGAGGATCAAAGTGTAGTATCTGTTCCATAGTGATACTTACTATTGCTTTGTTTCCTGGACAATTGTGTTCCAGCCTAAGTTTATTGCTCAGGCCCGCGCAAAAGTAGCGGTAAAACGCGAAACGCCGGAAGACAAGCGTCCGTGGTTCGGCCTCTTGGGAGGCATGGCCTCGGAAGGGCCTGGGGAAGTAGTTCCTCCCACCACGGCCTCGGTGGGAGGAAAGGAGGGGGATTGGGCGTTGCCGCCACGAATCAATGCCCCTTCAGTTCCAGCAGCTGGTCTACCAGCATCAGTAACTGTGCTACCAGGACCGGGATCACCTAAACCCTCGACCTCTGGATGGACAGGGGGAAAGATGATAATGAAGGGAGAAGAGTTCTATGACGAAATGAAGGTCAAGTACGCTCAGTACATTAAAGGAACTGAGCTGGTCTCTGTTCCGGAAGAACTAGCTAAAATAGAAGTGCGTATTATTACGCTGATAACTAAAGACATCAAGTCTCATAAGATGGTAGGAATAACTAGAGACGCATTTGAGGAGGCAATTGCAACTCTGAAGTTGAATGCTAGGGCCGTGGCGAGGAAGAGCAATGCCATGTGGGACGTCCTGCTGGCTTCAGCAGAGGAAGCCAAAAGATTAATTGGAGTTGTCCTGGAGACTAAAACGCTACAACTCCACACCGAATATATGGGGACCAGGAAGATCAAGGTTACCCTGCATGGCGTCCCCATGGACATTGCAGAGGACCACATAGGTGCCTTTTTCGCCAATTATGGAAAGGTGGCCTGTGTTTCCTCGCTGCGGTCCAAGGCCGGAATTTTAACAGGCGACATGACCCTGCAGTTGACCATTTCGAAGGAGAATATCGAAAAAATTCCTAACATCCTCACCTGCAGGGGTCGCGTGATATTTATTATTGTAGAGGGCAGGAAGCCGTGCTGTTGGGTCTGCGGGGCGGCGGAACATGTAGCAAAGACCTGCCCCACCAAGAATCCTGCCCCAAAGGCCCAACCAGCCAAGCAACCACCGCAGGAGCAAGCAAAAACAAAGACGGCATCACCAGCACCGGCTCCAGCTGCCAACAAGGACGGCGAGTGGCAGGTGGTAGGCAGGAAGAAGAATAAAACACCATCCCCGGCGAAGGTGCCGCCACCTGCCAAAACGCCGGCTAAGATGAAGGAGACCCCGGTGAAGGAGACCCCGGTGAAGAGGTCTCCAGTCCAACCGGAAAGGGGTTCCCAAAAGGAAAAGAGCCCCTCGCCTAGTATGGAGATGGAGGTGGAAAGGGCAGCGTCTCTCAAACGTGGGAGAGACGAGGAAGCGGAGGAAGAACACGACAGCCCTAAGTCGCGGCGGAAAAGCAGGAGCAGAGAGAGAAAGGTGCACAAGGAGAAATGCTCGTCGCTACCGGTGTCCCCCGTGAGAAAGACTTATGCGGACAAGGCAAGAAGCCTTCCCGCTTCCCCGCTTAAGGCTTCCCAGTCCCCAGTTTTTAAACTGACCCCCTTGGCAAAAGCTAGTGCCATAACTCCTACTCCCTCCCCTTCTCCTACTCCCACTCCCTCTCGGGCTAAGAAAAAAAATGCCCTCCCGCGTGGGGATGCCCTGATGAAGGTTCCAGAAAATATTTCGGAGGAGTGGTCTTCCCAGCGACGAAGGCTACTGAAGCCTCTTCTAAAATTGACCTCTGTGAAGGGTCTCTCTACGGAAGACCCGAGGAACTTTGCCCAGGCCCCAGGTGTCATCACCCTGGTTAGGAATACCGGGGGGAACCTGCGGGTCTGGGACCACATCGCAGAGGTCCAGAAGCATTATACCAATTTAAATATGGTCAAAGAACATTCACCAGAGCTAAGAAAAATGGCTAAAAATAGTTCGGGGAGGTTCCCCATTTTACTCCACCCCTGCTTATATAGGGTGATAAAACTTATATATCCAACGGACGTCGGCGGTATTGTCCTAGACGGACGAATTACGTCCGTTATAGGTACAGGGTCCCTAGGACAGTCCGTCGGGGTCCCATCCACCAGAGATTTTTTCCCCGTATGTGATTAGAGCCGTTGTTGCATGTTTTTCTTGTTCTCTTTTTCAGGCCTAAGAAATGTCTATCAAGATAGCCAGTTTGAATGCGTATGGCCTGAGGGATCGGGGTAAGGCGGCTCGCCTGCTTCGTGACCTTGTCGTACGGCGTGGATGTGGCCGCGATCCAAGAGACTCACTTTGTTTGCGAAGTCGACTCGTGTGTGCTGGATGACGACTTTGTCGTTTATTCAGCATATGGGAGCCGG
Source organism: Ascarosepion bandense (assembly GCA_037127315.1). Taxonomy (NCBI): domain Eukaryota; kingdom Metazoa; phylum Mollusca; class Cephalopoda; order Sepiida; family Sepiidae; genus Ascarosepion; species Ascarosepion bandense. Next base: position 326,521 of record JBBBDQ010000950.1, on the reverse strand, counting down.
CGGGCCAGAGGTGTTTCTTTGCTGGTTAAGCGTACCCTGGACGCGAGGGTTGACCTTGTCCATGTCGGTGCCGAGGGCCGGCTGATCGTGGCCGATATTGCAGTGAAAAGCAAGTCGTTCCGGCTGATTGCGGTTTATGCGCCCAATGTTCAAGGTGAGCGTGTCTCTTTCTTTCGGCTGTTGGAGCCCTTCATGGTGCATTCAACACGGCTAATCTTAGTTGGGGACTGGAATGCCATCCTAACCCCCAAATGGGATAGAGGGAGGGGCGCTAGCGGGTGGAGTGGTGATCGTAGCCTGGTCAATCTGGTCGGCGATTTTGGTCTCGTCGATAGATACCGGGTCGATCATCCGGAAGGGAGCATGTGGACGTGGACGCGTAGTTGGCCTTCTACCCGGGTATCAGCGTACCTGGATAGGATGTTAGTGAGAGAAGCCGACATAGACTTCTTAGAATGTCCAACGTTCCACTGGTTAGGCTACACGGATCACAAACTCGTTTGTGCCTGTGTGGTGTTAGATTTTAGGCCTAGGTTGGCTGGTTATTGGAAGTTCAATCAGTCCTTACTGGACAGGCGGGACTTTCGTGACCAGCTGACAAAACTAGTTCAGCGGGCGTTAATTGGGCGAGTCATTGGGAGTAAGTGGTGGGTTAGTCTTAAGGACTCCATTAGGTCTTTCGCCACCAAATATAGCCAGCGGCTCAACCTAGATAAGGCTGCGGAGGCAAAGACACTTAGAGCTAATTTCGCCCGGGCGGAGGCTGGTGGGGATTCCCTAGAGATAGCCTTAGCCAGGGAGGCCCTGGAGCGTTCGACTAGCGGGCGCTACATGGGCCAGGTAATTAGGGCTAAGTTAAGCAAGATGTCTTCCGAAGCTGTGAAAATGGGCGCGGAACTGCGCAAGGAAGAAATTCGCCGAGCCGGCGACCGGTACATTCGAGAGGTACGCGACCCGGAGGGACATCTCCTTAGGTCGACCGACGACATGTGCGAGGCGTTCCGGCAGCATTTCGAACACCGATTTACCAAGGAGCCTGGTCTCCGTGACGAGGAGTTTCGCAGCTATTTGGCTGACTTTCCCCGGCTTTTGCCGGCTGAAGCGGCTAGCTGCGAAGGGGAGATTACGGAGGACGAAATCTACGTGGCTTTGAAGAAGGTCGGCAGTGGCAAGTCGCCAGGTTTGGATGGTTTGCCCTATGAATTGTACTTGAGGATGTCGCACCTTTTTGTCCCGCTCTTGGCTGTCGTGTTCAACCACTGGTTTCGGCAGGGGTCCATCCCCGGTCGGATCACCAGGGGCGTGATCACGCTGTTGAGAAAAGGCAAGAAGGTTGGGAGGGAACTAGACAATTACAGGCCCATAACTCTGCTAAACACAGAGTTAAAGATTTTGGCCAAGATCCTGACGAATCGCTTGCAGCTAGTTGCCGAGTCTCTGTTGGAACCGGATCAGACTTGTTCTGTGAAGGGGAGAACAATTCAGAGCAACCTGCACTTGATTCGCACGATCATAGAGGGTGTAGAAGACGACGATGAGGCCGCGCTGATCAATTTAGATCAGTCCAAGGCATTTGATAGGATTGACCATGGCTACCTGGCTGCTGTCCTGCAGGCCGCCGGATTCAAACCCGACTTCAGCCGCTGGATTAGCCTTCTGTATCGCTCCCCCCAGGCTGTGGTACAGGTGAACGGGAAGCTGTCGGGCGCTTTCGCGCTGTCTAGGTCGGTCCGACAGGGTTGTCCACTGTCTTCTCTCCTTTATGTCTTGGCGTTGGAGCCCCTCCTTCGCCGGCTAAGGGACGAGACGGGCAGTCCGGTCCTGCGTGGAATTGAAGTCCCTGGCGGAGCTCGAGCCAGGGTTTCCGCGTACGCCGATGACGTAACGACCTTTGTGTCCTCCCGCAGGGACATAGAGGCGGTACACCAGGCGCTTGTACGGTACGAGAAGGTGACAGGGGCCAGAATTAACTGCGACAAGTCATCCGGCTTGCGGTTAGGTGCCTGGAAGGGTGTTTCCCTCCCGGGGCCCTTCAGCTGGACGGACGGGCCGGTCAAGCTCCTCGGAGTTTGGTTCGGTCCGGACTTACAGCTGGAGAAAAACTGGTCAGAAGTACTGGCAAAGGTCGGCGCGTCGGTCAAGATTTGGCGTCGACGGGGTCTCTCCGTGAAGGGCTTGGCGGAGGTGTGTAACACATACCTCTTTCCCATGATCCTTTACCGGCTGTCAGTACTTCCCCTTTGTGACGATCATGAGAAGGCGCTCGAGCGTTTGCTATTCTCCTGTCTGTGGAGAGGACGCAAACACATGGTCGACAAAGGAGTCTGTTGCCTCCGTCCGTGTCAAGGGGGTCTGGGGATGCCACACTTGAGGAGCCACGTGCTCGCTTCAAGGTTGGCATTCCTCAGGCGCGCGTTGGAGGAAGATCGGTTGCTTGCGGGGGTAGTGAGGGACATGTTCCCTTGCCTTACCATCACGCCTCCGACCCTATGGCTGACCGTCAGGCCTTGGGTGCGACCGAAATTCCTGCTCGAATGTCTGGCGGCTTTACAGGCCATTCCACGGTCCAGTGACCTTTCACAGCCTAGGAAAATCTTCTATCGGGGATTAGTGGAGGGTGCCGTGAAGGATAAGCTGTGGAGTAAGCTCGGCATGTCGAGAGTGGAGTACCGCTCTCATTGGTCTTGGGCGCCAGGTGCAGATTGGCTCAGCAACTCTGAGTTTTCTCTGACCTGGCGATTGGCTCGGAATGGTTTTGTCTCTCAATGACAAGCGTTTCGCAATGGGCCTGGCGGATTTGCCAGATTGTGAACGTTGCAACCTTGGAATTAAGGAGACGTCTGCGCACGCCTTCTTCCATTGTTCGCGCGTTCGCCCGTTGTGGGCGCGTGTCGGCGAGTTGACTGCTCGTATCGCGCCGCGGGAGCTCGTGCTCATTGATCGCGCATACGCTGTGGACAATGTGTTGCCCCCGTACTCTGGAGTGAAGCGGATGGTGTTTCTGACGCTGCTGGCTTCGGCTAGAATGGTGATATGGACGACGCGACTGGAGGAAGTCTTGCGGGGCGGTCGTCTTTCGGATCAGGATCTAATCCGATATTTTGAGCACCAGCTCAAAATGAAGATTAGAACTGAACGGAAACGGCTGCACCCGACAGACTTTTGCGAAAGGTGGATACATGCAGCGAGCCTGGTTCGTGTGACCGGGGCTAGCCTTGATTTTCTTTTTTAGATCTGCTAATCACATCGGGGGGGATTCCTTTGGAACCCTTCCCGTGGTTAAGGTAGATATTCTTTTGTGTACCTAGTTAATGTGAGTGTATGGGTTGTCCTAGCCTGTTCCCGGCTCTAATACTTTTGTTATGATCCAGTCCGAGATCCCCTTTGTCCATCGTTATTTTGTCCCGTTTCATTCTCGGCTGGGTCAGCCTTATATATTCCCCAGTCCAATTTATTTTTAACCTGCTTCTCCATCCCCCTTAGAAAGAGAGCTACTTGATTTTGCCTTTTAAGGCAGAATACAGTGGCCTCTTTAATTATGAGGGTGTGTTTGGGTCTTACTAACACTATGTATATGTTTTCATTTGATATTGTTTTTGTTTTGGGGATTTTTGTTTCTTCACACCCCTTCCCATCATGGCATTTCATGTATAAATTTTTAAATCTATTTTTGTATTATATTTGTAAATAGTCACAAATTTTTATGTACATTTGGGGCGTTTTGTAGGTCCCTGGTATGATTTTTGCGGTATTTTGGTGTACGATATGTATGAGTGTTGATGGACAAATTCTTATGGTGATTGAGAAAATTGTAACGTATGTATGGGTCGTGAATCCGATTAGCTAGGTATAAGATAGAGTACTGAAGACCACCCCAAGTTTTGTTCCCCCTCCCATTTTTTCGGCCTTGTGCCATAATCTTTGTAATAAAAGATAAATAAAACTAGCCATTTCCTACCCCAGGCCACTACGGATTGGAGGTCCTTTTCAAGTACGGCAGCGAGGTTCGCTTTGTCGTCCACACCAGGTTTTTGATCGATGTGAGAGTAGATTATTGTGTCATCGGCATACATGCCAACTTGGGATCTAATGGTGGGATAATCTTCTGCTCAGTCAGTCATGTCTCTTTCGAGACATGATCGCCCAAGCGTGTATCACGTATGGCATTGAACTGACTGATATAATCATTGCCTATGTCCTGAAGGGACAAGGCACATAGAAGAAGATATATACAACCTGCGAGGTATCGACATATATTCGTGCTATTTTTGCATATCTGTTAATACATATACTCATATACATGTCCATCGATATATACTTGTGTATACACACACATACGCAGACACACGCACGCAGACACACGCACGCAGACACACACACACACACACACACACACACACACACACAAAAGCGCACGGACATACGTACGCATATACACATTATAGCGTACTAAATTCCTCTGTGCGATATTTTTTCTTTTACATATCAAAGAATCACTCAGCAGTTTCGTTTTATTATTAAAGGAGTTAAAAATAACCACTGACCTCTGTTCGCCATGCTCTGTTAGGTGGGAGTGGGCAGTGGTGGTAGCGGGAGGAAGAGAAGTTAAAATAGAGTATCAGATCGATAAGTGACTTTATTGTAGAGTGGGAGGAAATAACCAACGCGCATGTTCGACTACATTGGCTTTTGTCAGAGCGAGTGACTAATGGGAACGTGCTGAATTTGGCCAAGCCTCGTTCTCAGCAATACAATTCGGCCATATTGCTGCCGAACAATAGCCATGACCTTTGCCTACGATATAGACATAAGTTTATTTCTAGACCTTCATTACGCCTGTTTATTCATCGGGAGATTTTTTTAGGGGTGTGTATAACTTCTCGCTCAGTTGTGTCTACTTCTCAGTTTGTGTTTACAGAAAATTATAACTAGATAAATAAATAAAATCGAACCGGTATTAGACACTACAAATAGTTTTCAATATTTATAGTTATTTTCAGTTAATTTCTAACAAAAAGAAGGCACGAGAGCCACTCGCTGTAGATTTTGAGTTGTTGAATGAGTGTAACGGAGAGGATGTAACAAAATATGTCGGAAAAATAAATGTTAAACTTGAGGAGGTTAAGATTGTGGTAATTTTATAATTATTCTCTCGGGGGCCTGTTCTGCAAAGTAGTGTTCCTTGGCAAGAAGCTCTCTAAATGGAACCTTCTTCTTTCTCATACGAACTGAATGGAGAGTATTAATCCCAGTGTACATGGCTTGAGAGGTCATAGTTGTGATGTTTATCAGTGGTTGAACAAGGGAATTATATAGAAGCATTATCTATATTGTTGCTATAACTAAATCCGATAATGCTGATATTAAGTGACATTAGCACAGAGTATAAAATGTCTTAGAGATTAAAATATGAATTTTATAAGATTTTTAACTTCAAACTAATAACTTATAACAAGGCCAGGTGAAATATATATATATATATATATATATATATATATATATATATATATATATATAGTAAATAACTAACCTTGAGAGCCAACTAACCTACCAAGGTTTCACCAAATTGAATCTTCAGGGAAAGTTGGCCAAAGAAAGTTGGCTCTCTAGCTTAGTTATTTACTTTGTTTGCTCTACTTGAGTATTGAGCACTTTTTGTTTTAGGTTACTCGTCTCAATTTTTTTTTCTTTGGGCTGCGTACTTTGACTGATGTTCAAGTGCTTAGTTCGTTCTTTTTTTATTACCATTTTTTCTTTCCGCGTATGTGCTCGGAGGGTTTTTCGAAACGAGTATAACGACAAGTTTACATTTATATATATATATATATATATATATATATATATATATATATGCAATTTGATGTCTGATGTGAGCCTGAATCGCAATAGTTTCAATGCAAAAGACTCTCCTTAAAGGAAATAAAGCGATAAATGTTTATCTACACAAATATAGGAATATTTTAGCTAAGTCGGTTTTAAAGACATTACAAGCCAGAATAGGTAAATAAACACCGAATATACTATTTATTTGAATTTTTTCTAATTTCTTTTATAATCTAGAGAATTCCTATATGAATAAATATTTTTTTCTATATTAATTACCATCAAGAATATTTCCATAATATATATATATATATATATATATATATATATATATATATATATGTGTGTGTGTGTGTGTGTGTGTGTGTGTGTGTGTGTGTGTGTGTGTAAAAATTATGATCTGAGATTAAGGACAGTATGGCTAAATAAAATAATGACAGTACTACCAAAACATCAACTTGCGCCCCGGATATTTCCCAATCTCACCTTTACTGATGGAAATTATACTAAAACCAACAAATATACAAAATAAAAACTTGAAAGAAAACGGTTGAATTCCCTCCTTTTTAACATCCCTCTTTTCATGCAACATTTCCAGCGTATCAAATTTTGATACATTGTTAGAATTTTAAAAATGAAAAAGATAAAAGCATGTATGTGCGAATCGGTAAAACACATCATCTGTTTGATCAAATACTTAATCTCTTTAAATGCGACATTTCCATTTTATCAAATTTTATATTGTATCAGATTGCATATATATATATATATATATATATATATATGGAATCTGATACAATATAAAATTGTATATATATATATATATATATATATATATATATATATATTAATAATTATACATATACATATTATTCTACGTCTATGGCACAACTCGGAGTTTCGTGCAATATATAATCATCAGGTGCATAACCTGATAATTGCATAACTATATATATATATATATAATATAGTACTGTTCATACATTGAGCACTTTTTTATTAACACCTGATTAATAATACTATACATATATATGCATATTTAATAATTGACGTCACTATATATATATATATATATATATATATATATATATATATATATATATGCTATTTGATGTCTGGGGTGAACTTTAGTCCTAATAGAGTCTCAATGTAAGAGGCCCTTCTTAAAGGGGATAAAACTTTATTATTGGCAAAAGAAAAATGTAAAAATAACGAGTGTTGAGTTGCAATGTAATATCAAATCTATATGGCAGGGAACACGGGGCGGTTTCCTCGCAGATAAAGAAAAGACTAGAAGTGAGTAGTCTAAACTGAAAATACTTGAAGTTTGAACCGCTTATACTATAGACTGAACGTGTAAACGTTGTAAAATCATAAAGAAAGTAAGATCAATAAAGAAACGTTTTCATCAGAAGGTCGGTAGCAGGTTGGAACGCAGGATTAGTGTGGATGTGTGGAATGGTGTGAAAGAGTGGAATAAAAAATACGTTTTCCATGTTAAAATAGAAATTTATTAAAAGGAAAGAATAACAAGAATTCGTAGAAGTTAGAGTTCAATGAGAAAGTTAAGGGTATCAAGAGTTGTAGAAATGTTTGTAGCAGTAATTTGTTGGAGTGAGTTCATGTGTATGTATGTATGTATGTATGTATGTATGTATGTATAAGCGCTTTTTTGATAGGAATGTCTTTGGATGGAGAAAAAAGTAAAAAGGAATCAGCACACGAGAAGGAAGGAGAAAGAGGATGAATGTCTGGGTCCATTTGAAGCTTCTTCCGTTACATTCTTGCTTGTCGTCTATGCTGCTTCCATTCGTAAACTTCTGATGCCGATCGAAGTCATTTATATATCCTTTAGATTTTTTGCACTGAATCACGAAGTCCTTGCAAATTGCTTCCATTGGTCAGAAAATCAATTTAACATCTACTTGCGAAATCCGGTTTCGATTTTTTCTGTAACCATGAGGTTAATCCTTTTCCTTGCGGCAAAACCAGGATTTCACACGTCATTGTGAATTTTTGTAAAAGTGAAGAAGAAAGTTGATTTTAATTCTTAATTTCCTACCCCATATAGTGTATACAGTAGTAACTTTTATTAACTCAGTAAAATGTTACACATGGAGACAGTTATAGAAATCCAAAAGACATACAAATCACAGCAAAAATATTGGTCGGGATCAACTTATACCAAAACATCGAACCTCAAATATTATCTCCAGATGGAGACAGATAATTCTTTAAATTACTCGTTGTTGTTGTTGTTGTTTTTTAAGGTGACATACTTTCACTATTCTTGTTCATTATAGACCGGGACAGTTCACGTCGAAAAACAACACGAGAAACACACATTTGCTTCACCCTCACAAGTCGGGGCTCACGCCAAGCGGCTACATACATCACGGATACCGACATTGCACACGATCTTGCATTAATCTCAAACAGCTTTATACAGACAAAAGTTATCCTTTTCCGACGAGAGTTCACTGAGTAAATGTTATTCTATCAGCTAGAGGGTGAAATTATCAAACTAGAAAGAAATAATCCGAAGCAAAAAGAAGACTTTAAGTAGCATGCTGCTTGGATTCAGTCACGTGAAAAGGGCATGGAGATTAAAAGTTGGCAAGTCTGGGTTGTACTCAAAAAAAAAAAATAAAAATAAAAATAAAAAATAAAAAAATAAAGATAGGATATGGAAGTCGGATCGCCAAGATCATTTTAGAAGTTTCTTTCAAGCTACGGTAATTATTACAGAAAATATTATCTTGGTTATATTCTTCTTCTTCTTCTATGTTCCATGTCCTTTCAGGACCTAGGCGATCATGACTTTCACCGTCTCCCTATCACTGGTGGCTCTTAGCACACCTTTTTTTACACCATGCAACCCTCGTTTCATCATCCACCTGATTAGGTCCTTCAAATATGTTATCCGCTGTTTTCCCCTGTCTCTTTTTACCTTAATCTGGCCTGTTAGTGTCAGGTTCTCCAAGCCCTCTTTCCTCATTGCATGTCCCAGGAATTTCAGCTGTCTCTTCCTGATGCTAAGTATTAATTTCCTTTTTATTTCCATCCTTTCCAAAACTCCATCATTGCTCACATTCCCGATTCACGATATTTGCATCATCCTTCTGTAGAACCATATTTCAGTTGCTTCAAGTTTTCCTTCATCTTTGATGATATTGTCCATCATTCACTGCCATATTGAAGAACTGACAACACATAGCAATCCAGTACTCTCTTCCTTGTTTCTAGCGAAATTGTCCTGTTTCTTAATACTCTTCTCAGCTGCTGGAATGCATCCTTGTGTTTTAGGATCTCAGGAATATAAATGTATAGAAATTGATGTGGCCACAAAGTGAGGGATCAGTTTATATACTGATTGTAAGATGAAATTGATCCCCCACTTTATATCCAGCATTCTTCTGTAGGATTACATTTCAGTTGCTTCAAGTTTTCCCTTCATCTTTGATGATATTTTCCATCATTCACTTCCATATTGAAGAACTGACAACACAGTAATCCAGTACACTCTTCATTGTTTCTAACGAAATTGTCCTGTTTCTTAATACTCTTCTCAGCTGCTAGAATGAATCCTTGTGCTTTTGGATCTCAGGAATATAAATGTGTAGAAACTGCCGTGGTCGCAAAGTGAGGGATCAGTTTATATATTGATTGTAATATGGAATTAATTTCCACTTTATATCCAGCATCCTTCTGTAGAACCACATTTCAGTTGCTTCAAGTTTTCCCTTCATCTTTGATGATATTGTCCAGCATTCACTGCCATTGATATTAGATCTTATGCGTTGTTATCGACAATGTCGCGTTCCACACTTTGTTGAATTGTTTTTTTTTAAGCCTGTGAAGATGTGGTCGAGGTTTTGTTTTATCTACTCTTTGATGGCTCTCCTTCCCAATTGAAATCCTTCATGTGGTGCAATGGATATCGGCGAGGAATAAGAAATCGACGAGTAAAGTTCGATAATCCAAAAAATCCGGTTATAGGAGTGGTCCGATTTTTATCAAATTTGATACACTCATAGACAAAGACATAAGAAACGATATTCAGACGTTTCAAGAAAATCGATAATATATATATCTAAAAAGCAAGATGTTTGTGTGTGTGTCTGTTTATCTGCCTGTATGTCTGTATTTTTTTCAGCCCTTTTATTTTAATTTTGGCTTCGGGTTTCGCTTTAAGTAGGTATAATTGTAGTTCTTAGTCTCAGTGATACTATTTACTCAGAGGACTTATTTAGCCTTCAAAATTCAGTTTACGACGAAAAAAGCGTATTTTATATCGATACCAGGAAATCAAAATTTGACTTACATCCATTCATTTTTCTTTCAGTCTACGGTTTCGCTTTAACTGGAAACAACTCTTGCTTTTTAGTCTTTCGTGCCAACGTCCAAAGAGTCTGAGCTCCAGGACCATGGATTAGTTTTAAAGCTTTCATTACACTCAAGTAACGCCGGGCTATACTGCTAGTAATCAATAACTGAGTCCATGTTTTGGGTTACTCCATTGCTTGTCAGACTTTGCAACAGATTTTTGAGTGGACTGGAAGAGCCTTCACAGAGAATCGAATATTAACACGAGGTCGAGCTTTATGGAGAGAGCCAGTCAGATGTGTAACGGCCCTTCGACCAAACCATGTCATAAAACTGATGATGATGATTTACATTTTTAAGATATACATCGCCAGTTTTGACAGTATTCCTTACGTTTTTTTTGTGAAGTTTCTCTTCAACAGACGTCCGTATGAAAGGTCCTCTGGGTTTATAAAAGGCGTCTTTTTTATTTCTTATTTCTAGCCAAGCTTTCCCCTTTATTTCCTTTCTTTCCGCTTAAAGGCCTTTGTGCTTTCATCTTAGCAGAGAAGAACTTTTACCATATCACTCTTCTAAGGATTCCCTTTCAGTTTGACACGAACACGACCTGCTGGCGCTGATGGCAGTCTCTATCGAAACTCCTTTCAATGGCATACCATTTCTGTCCGCCAATCCCACGTTCGTTTAAATAACTACAGCTGAGAGATTGTTTTTTTTTTAGCGTAAGTTATTCGTACGCCGAACCCAATTCATTCCAGGCTGGACGTAAAGATTTATCTCCAAAAACTCCAAACATTGTCCATCCGTGTTCACTCTCAGTGTTACCAAGCAAGGTTAAAATGCACACTGACATATGTTAACTCTACTCTCTAAGAGTTAAAGTTCATAATTTTAAAGTTAGAAAGCAGAAAAGTAATTTTAAGAGAGGGAGAGAATGACTGAGACGGAATACTGAAAATTGTTAATGTTCACAGCCACTTTGGTAATGCCAATATTAGGCTTATAAGGAAATCTTCGATATTCACTGACCATTAATCTTGGAATTATTTCGAACTTTTGTTCTCATCGTGGTTAATATAGATGCTAAAATAGACACAACGTTTCGCCCAAGTACCCTCTGGTCATCATCAGGTATCTATGAATTGGCTGATATGGAATTTCTTAGTGATTATTGTGAAATATCCTATGAAATCAGTTATTATTCTTTCATGTAAAATTTGGTTCGTTACTACCAGATCAAAGGATTAAACTCATGACCACTAGATGATACTAACACATGTATAACCAACAACTATATCCACTACGCCACCGAAGAACGTTAGTAGTGTATTATTGGAGCCTTTTATATTCAGTGTTAGATGGGTTTTTACGACTGGATCTTTTAGTGGGTTCGTGCCATTTGTCATAATTTGTTTTTTATGAAATGAGTAAATTTCAATAATCTTGGAATTATTTCAAACTTTCTCATCTTGGTTGATAAAAATGTTATAATAGACACAAATTACTCTCTGGTCATCAACCGGTGTCCATAGATTGGCTAATATGGATTATCTTGTTGATTATTGCGAAATATTGTGTGAAATCAGCTATTGCCGTTCGGGATTGTGGCGTAGTGGATATAGTAGTTGGTTATATATGTGCCATGTGCGTTGTGGTGCAGTGGATATCGGCTCGGAACGAGAAATCGGGGAGGCGATTTCAAATTCCAGTTGAATTCCTTGCATTCACTTACGCGCAAATACTCTTGGGAAAAAGTATTAATCCATCTCTTCCTTCCAGTTATGGGTTAAATAACAGGACAGATTGGGTTCTATAGCCTAGGCTGGCAACCAGTCTACTGCAGAAAGCAATGGCAACCTACTTCGGGATAATCTTCTGCCCAGTCAGTCGTGTCTCTTTCGAGACATGATCGCCCAGCGTGTTTCACGTATGGCACTTAACTGACTTAACTATCATTTAGTGGTCATACGTTCGATCCTTGGATCTGGTAGTGGCAAACCAACTCCTGCATAAAAGAACTGTACTGATTTTCCTGCTCAAAAACGGGCTTAGAAAAATCCTTCTAGAAGCAATGGCCTTTTTCACATTCGAAAGATGTGCATTTTTCCTTTTAAATGCATGAAAATTTACAACAAATTATTGTCAACGTCTCTGTTTTATTCACTCAGAAAGGTTTCTTTTACTTACATGTGAACGTTGGCGACATCAGCTCTCCTCAGTTCCTGTCCTTAATAACTTTTGTCATTTTGAAATCTCTCCCAAACCCTGCTCCACCTTCCATTCATCCAATGTCGTCAAGTAGGTTATGAGTTGTTTTTTCCTGTTCTTTTCAATTTCAATTGGTCTGGTGAGTATCAAACTTTCCAAGACCTGTTTTTACATTACATGCCCCAGAAATGTCCAGGTTTTAAGCAGAATTCCCTTTTTTTTGCTTCTATTGTCTCTAGAACTTCATCATTTCTCACATCTTTGGTTCATGTTATTCTCAGGTTCCTTTTGTAGAATCACATTTCTCCTGCTTTGCGTCGCTGCTTCATCTGTCTAAGGAGATTGCCAAGCATTCGCTGCAACGTAGAAGAATTGATAATAAATAACAGTTGTGTGTTCTTTCCTTTCTTTCTAATAAAAAGAACGAATGAGAAAAAAACCTAATGGCACATTAGTCCTCTTATACAACAGTGTATACTGGACGATGTCATCATACGGAAATGATATTACATAACAGTTCTGAAATCATTTCTTTGCATCTAATGAACTTAATTTGGCTCAGCACTGAACTTCATTTATGTAATAAGTCTCTTCAGGACATGACCGATCAAGGCTCTCAACAACTTTTTATCATTTGTAGATCTTAAATTGTATTTCTGTTATCTCTCTGAAAACCTGCTCCGCCATCCATTCGCTGAAGCTCGCCAGATAGATTGTACACTGCTTTTTTTTATTTTAAAAAAATTCACCCCTAGCAAGGCAGAAATGCCACTGATGAGCGGGGGGCTACATAACTGTAAAAAGATTAATTAGAAAAGAGTGAGGAGTACAAACTAGTTCGAAAGGAGCAATAGAAAGCTGAGAATGCAGGTGCGATGACAGATACATAGGTGGAGAGAAAGGGAAGGATATACGGGGGTGGGGAGAGTGCTAGAGTGCAGTGGTTAATAGATGAGTATTGACAATGCATTTAAATTTCTGGAGGTTGTAGCCGTCAGGAAAGCAAGAATATGGGAGCGAGTTAATCATAAAACTGCCTTTATTTCCAGTGAAAAACATTACTTTCCTGTCTATATTGCCGCCAAGCTGTCCTGTGAGTATCAGATTTTCCAAGCCTTTCTTCTTCATTATGTGTCCCAGAAATTTTGACTGTCTCTTCCTGATGTTAAGTCGATGTGTTTTCTTTGTTGCCAATGTATCTAAAATTAAATTGTGGCTCACATGTCCATTATATTACTTAAAACATTGGGAAATACATTATAAATTATTGTTATGTTTCTTTCTACTCATTTTATTCAACTAGTTATGTATAGAATGTGGTGCAGTGGATATCGACTCGGAACGATGAATCGGGGAGCCGAGTTCAAATTCCAGTTGAATTGCTTGCATTCACTTACGCACAAATATCCTTGGGAAAGGTATTAATCCGTCTCTTCCCTCCAGTTATGGGTTAAATAATAGAACAGATTGGGTTCTGTAGCATTGGCTGGCAACCAGTCAACCACAGAAAGTAATGGCAACCTACTGCTGGATAATCTTCTGCCCAGTCAGTCATGTCTCTTTCGAGACATGATCGCCCAAAGCGTGTATCCCGTATGGCACTTAACTGACTGGCATGTATAGAGATCATAATATATTGTCAATATATAATATGATATATTATGTGTCCACGGTCTCCAGATAAATAATGTTTTTGGTAAAGGTATATAAAAACAAAACTGTTTTTGATAGATCTTAATACTGTTTATTTATAATGGTGCCAGAAACAGTCTTTTGACGTTTATAAGAAATAGGCTTTCGGGTAAATGTATTTAAAAAAAAACACAAAATTAACTTTGATAGATCCTAATGAAAAATCTTGCAATTTGCACCTTAATTAGAATATGAGCAACAGATCTTCTGGTTTACATTTAGTCAGATTTAATTAAAAGGTGATGTTTGTTTGCGTTAACTGACGCCATTCGTCTAATTTTTGGTTTGCTTTTCATTTCAACATTTTAAACAAGAAAATAATATCCGCCATCGCCTGACCCTGTGAAATTAACACCTACCAACGGACTAGGTACAAAGTCAATTCTTTTTTTTTCGTACAAAAGGCAACTAATCAAGTGACATGATTCTATTTTTATTCAAACGATTTAGATGGTTTGGGGCAAAGTTTAACGAGTCCGATAACGGAAGCCTAGACAATGAACACACATTGTCAAAATTCATAGAAATCAGGAAATGCTTTGTTAGTCGATTACCAAAGAGTCTTTTGCGAGAGTGATAAGCAAATATTGTTGTTAATTTTCTTAGTTAACTTTGATCTTGTTTTAAATCTTTTATTGAGGTTATTAGGCGAAGAATAGTAATGCGATAATTGCGATAAAAAACAATAAAAATATTCATTTTGTAAATTCATTGACTAATATTTTTAATTCTAAGTTAAGCCTGTTTTCTTAATCTCAAGTGTTATGGTGCCCTATCTACATTGGAATGAACTCTTCCTCCTTCACAAATACTAACCTGTAAGACTTCCTAAAGGAGGCAGTCGAGACGCAGTGTAATTCGACAGTCCGGGCAAACACTTCTATCTGCTGGCTAATAACACTCTTATTTTGTATATATGTTTGGTTATTCCAATAAACTGGTTCAACCTACCTTCTTCTATTTGTGTCTTTCTTCCTGGCCTTAACAGGCCACAACAAAATGTTTGAAAGTCTACCATGCCGTTCCCAAAAACATAGTTTTGTGGATATGTCATATACCTCCTTATCATTTGGTTAGATGTTTGAGTAAAGGATGGAAATATTTATAAATCCATTCATCTGTTTGCTTTTGTATAGCAAGGGACCTAATTGTATTTATTATCTATGTTGCTAAATAAAAGACATGAATTCATTTGTCGAATGCCGAATGTTTCAAGTATGTAAATGCCTGATCTCACGATGAATATTATCATTACCATTTGGGCTTACACGTGAGAGAATTTACGAGTAGGTTAATAAAAGAAAATTATCACTATTCATTATTGTAAGTGACGTATCTAAGTCAGAAATTTATACTGAATATCAGTTTTGTCTTACTGTAGTTTTTCTCGTTGCTAATGCTGTCGAAATATCACTACTAAAGCTTTAAAAATTCAGAAATTTATGAAAATCATATCCAGATATCAATGATGAATGCACTCTTTCAAAGTTGACATTTGTAAATAAAACGCAATTGGTTATTGTATGCGAAAGTTTTAAAGGCGTTCTGCTAATTACATTAGAGATTGTTAATTTCTTGAGTTGCACAGTTTGCACCACTAGTAACTTTTAGATTCTCTAGTATTGTCAGCAATATAGGCGTGTCCCTCAAATAAATGCTTTCGGCGTCCTCCTTCTCTCTTGAAAAACTTCATGGTGACGATTGAAGGTCTTAGAAAGAATGTTCTAAAAAAACTGTGTGAGAGCATGAACTTGAAATGACTTAAAGCGTCGACCAATTTTTCTGTCGGTGAATTGCTTCTCGGCGAACTGTTCGTCGGCGAACTGTCCGTTTACGAATTGTCTTTCTGTGAATTGTCCAGCTATCGTAAAACACAAAATCTACGAGAAAAGAAACACCAGAAACTATCTGATAATGCTGAAAACGTCGAAAAAAAATGTCCTACCTCAAAGAAATTATTTTATACTAAAACTGAATCTATCAAAAGAATAGCAACATCAAATGGCAGGACCGGCACCCCAACAACACCCCCGTCTCACAAATACCGAACATTGGAGCCATCATCCTCAAGTATTGCCTCAGGTGGTAAAGATATATCCGCAGAATAACCCCTTTAAGACTCCAGCTAACCATCCTTTACAGCGAACTCGATAACGGCAGCCGACATCACGGATCACCAAAACTCACTATTTGTTTTTGAAGATGTAGTTTTTAACAGAAGACGGCGACCACCCGTCTTGGTGAATAGCAATTAATTTCGGTTGTTCCTCTTTTGAGGAGAGAAGAAAGACGGACGAGGAAGTAAAAAGAAGGTATACAAGGTCCAGCATCTCCAGCCATGACCATCACCTACCCTACCATGCGATCAATGGCCGAAACTATTTCATTCCTGATGTTGCCCCCTGAGACATGTCAAATTTAGGAAGCATCATTTCATTTAAGTGCCTTACACTTTGGTGATCATGTCTCGAAAGAGACATGACTGACTGGGCAGAAGATTTTCCCGCAGTAGATTGCCATTATTTTCTGCGGTCGACAAGTTGCCAACCAAGGAAATAGAACACAATCTGTTCAGTTATTTAACCCATAGCTAGAGAAAGAAGCAACAGATACATACCTTTTGCAAGGGTATTTGCGCGTAAGTGAATGCAACGAATTCAACTGGAATTCGAACTCGGCAGTCCGATTTTTTGTTCCGAGCCGATATCCAAGCACCACAACACACATCCCAGAATACATGTATCCATGGAACTGCGTACAAAATATACAGTTCGGCATTAAATGCCCTATAGAGGTGGATATGTCGCTTAACTAAACCAACCAAACCAAGAGCACATGGTCAGACATTGGACCAGACAAGTTAATTTTCACCTTAGGTCACGTTGCTTTTAAAATTCGTGCTAACACAACTATCAATATATTTAGTTAACATGGCTTCCGTAGCTTTCTATAAATATCTTAATGGCAATTTTTATAATTAATTTTTCTATGAGAAAAATTGCTATTAAAATATTTATAGAAAGGCACGGAAGCCATGTTACGGCGGACGGAAAGTGACTGTAACCGTAATCCAGGTCAGACTCGAAGAATTTACAGATTCTTATTTCGATTTTGTGAAGAATTCTGAGATAGATAGCGGGAGGTATGGCAGCAATATTTAATTTTTAATATTTTAATATTAAGCATGCAAATTAGTTTTTGGCGAGAAGAATTGTCTGACGCGATTTTTTGAACCAACTCTTCTAGCAGCTTACCTCGCAATTGAATCAATATAATCCTTCTATTTTATGTCAGTGGGAAAGCTGGCCAAGAAAATCCTTTTAGTTGCTGTCCTGGAGGTTAGCATCAGCCATGATGATTGAGTTTGAGTTTCGTTTAACGGCATATCAACCTCTGTAGGTTAGTTAATACCAAAAAGTTAGGGTTTTAAGGTATTTTTTAAAATGTTCGGTTATAGTGAGAAGGTTGGTTTAGTCAGAGTTTGATGAAAAGTTTTTTTTTGTAATTTTTTTTTAATTTTCAAAAACGAAAAATGTCTTCTAGTTTTGTATTCAAAAATGTATTGCTTGTAATAGTTTTTTTCAAGAATGTATATTTTTTCCATAAAAGTCTATTTTTATACTTTCATATTGTTTTGATCCCAGTTTGGGGATTAACTATTTTCCCATAGCTGGAACCCTAACAGGTGCTACTACTCCTGGTCAGGGTGGACCATGTTCCATGTTCCTCACAACCTCCCAATCAGAGGCTTTGCTGCCGGATGCAGTTTACCGTCATACGCAGGACCAATGATGATTGAAGATAAATATTATTCCCTAAGATGACAAAAAAGAACAGCGTTTTCTTTTATGATGCTTTCAAAATTAAAGGTTTATGGAGATCTAACAGTGGATATATGCACAGTAAATTTTCAGCTTAAAAATAAGTGTGCATGTTTGAATGAACGTTTTGTGGGGAGATTTTGATTATCAGAACAAAATAGTCTTGCCTCGGAGACAATGATTTGAAAAATAATAAGAACTGTGTTAAGTGAAAAAAGACTTAAAAGAAATATTTAAAAGAAAGCAGTCAGAGCAGTTTTCCAACAACAAGCGAACTAGTTTTATCTCTCGTCCGTGTTATTTTTCTTTCTTGTTATATTTTTCGGAGAGAATAAATTGTAAGTATTTTTAAAATGATTTCACCCCAAGCAATGCATTCCACTGTCACTGTTGCGCAGGGTTTTACATAGGAGGAAGTGATGAGAAAGAGTGGATAGTTAGAGGAAATATCGGGAGGAGGGTGATAGACAGATGAGGATACCGAGGATAGGGAGTGTGGTAGATGGGATGAGAGTTTGAGAGAATGGATGCGAGTTAGTGTGATAAGAGGTCTATTGACCTTACATTTAAATTCCTGGAGATTGTAGCTGTCGGAGAAGCAAGTATATGGAAGGGAATTCCACAGGCGGGAAGTGCGAGAAAAGAAGCTGTTAGAGTAGAAATTGAGGTTACATTTTATCTGTTTCACTGTAAAAGGGTGGGACCTAGTTGCTAATCTAGTATCTCGTGCAAATTCGTCTCTAGATGTCATCAGTGATCTAAGTTCATTTCGAATGTTTTCTCTTGTATTTTACAATCGCACAATCTATGAAATTGTTTTAAAATAAGGAATAAATAAACATTAAATTTATCTCAACAGTCTCGCTTGCATTAAAAGTTTACGCAAATGTATAGAAAGTGTACTGGGTTGTGAATCCAAAACAATAAAACTACGTTTTGGTTATTGCTAATTGTCCCTAATATTAACGAAAATAATATTAATATAAAGATGATAACAATTGATAATGCGTGATCATTTTGAGTTTTGCAAATATTGTAATATATTTCTGTGGCCCACAGAAATATGATTGACGTCAGAGGCAGTGATCAGCAAAAGTGTGATTACCTGAAAGGCAGCCGCCTTTAATGGCAATAATCGGCGAAAGTGATTAATAGATGTGTCTAACCATAGAGGATACAATCAAGAAGAATTCGAGAACATTTTAGTTTATATAAGATCGACGTTTTCGGGCAAAATAGAGAACACTGAGAGGATGCAGAAAGAATACAGAGAAGGGAGAAGAAAAGACAACTCCCGCTAGTTAATGGCTCTCGACAACTTCCTCGTATGTGCGTGATTCCCTCTAACTACCACTCCACACAACCGTCATAGATGAAGAATAAAAATAAGAATAATGAATAAAAATGTTTATATATTTTATATATGTTTGTTTTTCGTTTAAGTTGATTGTAGTTTCTAGCAGCAGCAGCAGCGGTAGAGACATATATATTAATATCGCATGCAATGAGGGACATTGATATAAGTAATAGTCAGTGTTATGTGTCGTTTAGTTTTATCTATATTTAACTTCATTATACAAGTGACATTCACGATATTCATACTCCTGGCGTCGTTGCAAAATATATTTGGATTATATCATAGATTTTTTATTTGAAGAAAAATTTCAATATTAAAGCAATAGAAATCAGTATATGTATAAGATGTGCATGGGTGGTTCAGTGTATGTCGGCTCAGAAAGAGAAATTAGAGAGCCGAGTTTGAATTCCAGTCGAATTCGTTGCATTCACATATGCAAAAATACCCTTGGGAAAATTATTGATCCGTCGTTTCTCTTTCCAGCTATAGGCTAAATAGCAAGAAAGATTGGGTTCTAGAGCCTAGATTGGCAACCAATCAACCGCAGAAAGTAATTGTAACCAATCGCGGGAAAATCTTCTGCCCAGTCTGTCGTGTCTCCAAAGAGACATGATCGCTCAAGCGTGTATCACGTATGACACTTACCTGATTAATCTTGAATGTAAACTGGACTTATGTTTATCTATTTTTATTTAGTGTAAACGGGAACCTATGTCTACCATTTTTATTTAATGTAATCTGAACCTATTTTTGCTGTTTTTACTTCGTGTAAAACGAACCTTTGTTTACTTTATTTACTGAACTTATTTTTAATGTTTTTATTCAGCGTAAACCGAACCTATGTCTGCCTTTATTATTTAGTGCAATCTGAAACAAATTTTACTGTTTTTACTTAGTGTAAAACGAACCTTTTTCTAGGTTATTTCGAGTAATCTGGACTTATTTTTAGTGCTTTTATTTAGCGTAAACCAAACCTATGTCTGCCTTTATTATTTAGTGCAATCTGAAACAATTTTTACTGTTTTACTTAGTGTAGACCGAACCTAAGTCTACCTGTTTGTTTATACCTTTTTCTTTATTGTAAACCTAACCTAAGTTTAGAGTTTTCATTCAGTGTAAACTGAACCCATGTCTTCCTTTTTTATTTAGTGTACACAAGACGTATATTTAAGTTTTCTGATCAGTAAAAATGAACCTATATCTGCCTATTTCAACTGTTTTAACGTTTAACGTTTTACGCCGAATCTATGTTTTCATTTTTAGTGCAGTCTAACATGGTTCACGTGTGTACTTTTTAAAAAAATCTTGGGCAAACTGGATATGGGTAAACTTTTTACTCTAGTATAAACTTAACCAATGTTTATCATTTTGCTTCTAGTGTAAACCGGATCTATGTCTACTTATCATTAGAATTTCCAATCTATATTACTTATATTCGACATTAAATATGAAGCGTTGATATATCATTTAATAAACAAAACTAAAATAAAAAAAATTATATTTAGCATCATAAATGTTTCAAGATAAACTATTTCTGCATATTTATGTATTTTCACCACATAAAAAATTTTCCTCCTTTGCATATATATATATATATATATATATATATATATATATATATATATATATATATATATTATAGCGAGGTATCTTATTCCGACGTGATCCGAACACGACTTTAAAATTTGTTTATGGCAAAGACAAAAGTGCTTAGATTGTGTACAACTGCCGTTAAAATTTGTGGCATGGCAAATAATAATGCTGAAAAAGATAAAAGGGTTAGGAATGTGGAGAATGTTCGTTTTGAAGTTGCCACTTCTACGGTCCGTAAGTCAGTAAGTTGGTTTGTGAGGAATGTCTTTGAAGACGTCATTCCTGAGGTCAGTAAGTACTTTTGAGACAAGGAAAGAGGCCAGCATAGTAGCCGCTCGACTTAAGTCGAGGGGAGACACTAAACAATAGTCTGAAGAAGTTCGTTGTTGGAACGAAACGTGTCAATCAAAAGTTTTCTCTCCTGTCATTCATTTGACATCAAGCGACTACTGCAATGTGTAAGCAAACCAGAAAAAATAATATTGATGAAATATCAAGAAAAAATGAATAAAAAAAAATAATAATAAAAAAATTGTTAATATAATGTTTCATGGTAGAAATTCGGACAACTTAAAGACTGTGCAATTCAGGTTTTACAGTCACGAGCAGATAGCAAAAATACATTCATTAAAAAATGGGTTTAAAAACAAAAAGCTTTAAAAACGTTAATGCGAAATATACAAAGAACTTTCGCTTAAAATTTAGGTATTTATTTTTTGAATGAAACAATCCGTCGAAAGAATTCCGTAGTAAGCAGTCAGTTTAGGTGCCATACGTGATACACGCTTGGGCGATCATGTCTCGAAATAGACATGACTGACTGGGCAGAAGATTATCCCGCAGTAGTTTGCCATTGCCTTCTGCGGTGGACTGGTTGCCAGCCAAAGCTATAGAACTCAATCTTTCCTGTTATTTAACTCATAGTGAAGAGACGGATTAATAGCTTTCCTAAGATTATTTGCTGGTAAGCGAATGCAAGGAATTCAACTGGAATTCGAACTCGGCTCCCCGATTTCTCGTTTCGAGTCGATATCCACTGCACCACAACGCACATCCTCCGTAGTAAACAACAATGACACAAAAAAGATAAGAAAGATGGCTGAGGCAATACGAATTAGAAAAACATTAACGCAAAAAAAAAATTAATTAAAAAAACCGAGCAAATATAGAAATTACTCATTCCAAGAGGCAGAGAAATTCTGTTTATTGATGTAAAAGCTGAAAAGAACATTGAAATAAAAATCGATAATTCGAGAATGAATTTGTTGAGAAAGAGATTAAAACAGGCAAAATTTAATTTTGAAAAAGAAAATTAGAAGAGTATTGAAAGAGTAAAATTCCTCAAAAGACACCGAATCTTAGATAAAATACAACCAGGAAAAACGAAATGAAAATTTGTTTTATAAAAAGAATACGAAAAACAAATTTTAATTTCTAAATTTGAACAACATTCTGTGTTCTATTTTTCTATTTTTAAAAGAGGAGTTTGAGTTTGAATTTTGTTTAACGGTATATCAACCTCTGTGGGTTATTTAATGCCAAAAAGGTTGGGTTTTAAGTTACATTTTAAAAAATGTTTGGTTATCGTGAGAAGGTTGATTTAGTGAGATTCTGATGAAACAGTTTTGTTTTTGTAGAAAATGTCATCTAGTTTTGTATTCAAAAATGTATTGCTGGTAAAAAATTTTTTCCTTAAGAAATGAACATTTTTTTCTATAAAAGCCTAATTTTATGTATATATTTCTATAAAAGTCTATTTGTATTGATACTGGCAAATTAATATGCTTAATTTGCAAAAGTGCAAGAGAGAGCCTATATCCCTCGTCACTGAGAATAAGTGACAAGCTTAGTGCTAAACTTCACATCACAACAATATTTTTACACGTTCATAGTGTTTTGACCCCAGTTTAGGGGATTAGATATTTGCCCATAGCTAGGACCCTAACAGGCGATACAATTCCGCGTCAGGGTGGACCTAAGAACAACTGCAATTAAGAGATGGTTCTATGCTCCTCACAAACCTCCCAATCAGAAGCCTTGCTGTCGGATGCAGTTTACCGTTATACCCAGGGCCTTTAAAAAGACATTTCTACTTGAAAAATCTCCCTTTTCGTTCTTTTTTATGGTGGGGGCTGATTATTTTATTGATCTTAATATATACGAGGTCTATATATTAATATGACATGCTAAAATGGCCAATGTTCTTCCAAATAATAAATTTAGACATTTGTCTTTATAACAGTATTTGAAAAAAGATATATAAAATTTTACCTTGAATATATAAGGATCTTCCCAGGGAAGAAAATATGAAGGTTTATACGGTTGGATAAATATAAATAATTAATAAATTTGTAGCCTCACACAATGTGCTTGGTAAATTTTAATCTGTAATTTTTTATTCGATATGCTAGTATATATATATATATATATATATATATATATATATATATATATACACATATATACATACATATATATATCCAAGTATTGTTGGAATAATATTCCTTGTCAAAAGAAACACTATTTTTAAGAAAGTGCTCAATACAAAAGTAGAGCTAATAATATTATTTATTCATAAATTATAACATGGATATGTTACAATATCCCTACAAAAGTAGTCATTTTGTTTCAACACTTTTGTGTCTTTTCAAGTGATGTTTATGAACCATCACACCACTTGAAGAGACATATCCATGTTATAATTTGTGAATAAATAACATACATATATACATACATACACACACACACACACACACACACACACACACACACACACACACACATATATATATATATATATATATATATATATATATATGAGTTAATGATAAAATATGAATCGGAATCCGACAAGAGTTTCTTATTTGTTTATTTTATCATATATATATATATATATATATATATATATATATAGAGAGAGAGAGAGAGAGAGAGAGAGAGAGAGAGAGAGAGAGAGAGGCATAGCTTTTGTTGACAAAACAAGTAAATGAAATTATTTTGTCAGAAATAATAATTCCCCAGGAAGATCTAAATTGCAGAGAATCAATATGATTTACATGTCCTTCAAAAAAGTGCATGCTTGATCAATCCAAATTCATAAATAAATGGTAACTTTCTAAGCGTAGATTAGAACAAATCGAAAGTACGAAACACCCAGTGGGGATTGAACTCACTACCCAGTTGTAATGATTCTAGCGAGACAACAATACTAACCCTTACACTACCTCGAGGTGCCCAGATTTGCTAGTAAATGCATTGGATACTCTACAGAATATTTAACAAAAACATTCACGTTAAGGCTCTCAGACTATATCTCTATTAGTTCTTTATAAGTGAAATTCGTATATACGATTTATTGCTAAAGGTGTTTGCAAAATGGAGGGGTTCCTTGAATATTCTTGCAATTCTCTACATATACTGGTGCTAGTCTTTTGCTTAGGCACGTTGGAATAATTTGACAGTGGCTCAAATTAAGAAATCGGAGAGCCGAGTTCGAATTTCAGCTGAATTCATTACATTCACTTACCTGCTAATACCTTTCTGATAGATATAGATCCATCCATTCTCCTCCCATCATAAGTGGGAAATAGCAGAACAGAACAGGTTCTATCTCCTTGGGTATCAACAGGTCTACAAGAAGGACAAACTCTGATTGCAAAACCAGCCTGAAGGTGAACTACCTCGCCAGGATGTGGACCACCCCCCCAAAGGATAAAAGAATTTGCGTAAGGTTAACACAATTATTTGTAAATAAAAAAGTTACTGAAGCGTCAAAGAAAACGAATCAGCCCAGAGCAGAGTGTGATGGCGAGGGATCGTCGATTGCTTATACCCCACCGAGAGCGATTTGCTTTCGTTCGTTTGTCGTACCCAGTCTTTAATATCTAGTATTGATAAGCGTCTAAAATATTTACGCAGCCTTGTGGGTGATGAAATACTTTTAACCATATAACTCTTTTTCTACAGATGAAACGGAAAAGGAAAATGTTCAAAGAAGCTACATTGCTTAATAGCCCCAGCTCCATTTCTTTTAGTGAAGACCCACCACGTCTCATAAATTGAGGCGAACTACCCTCATTCGTTTCGAACTTCTTTCGAAAGGAGCACGTTCCACAAAGATAACTTCTTGGATGTTGTATCGTGGAACAGAATCTCAGAAGGATGCTTTCCTGATAATTCCAACCTTAACTTTGACAAGTCTTTTATATTCCTTACTAGCAGTATAGCCCGGTGTTGCTCGGGTGTAATGAAAGCTTTAAAACTAATCCATGGTCCTGGAGCTAAAACTCTTTGGACGTTGGCACGAAAGACTAAAAAGTTGTTTCCAGTTAAAGCGAAACTGTAGACTGAAAGAAAAATGAATGGATGTAAGTCAAATTTTGATTTCCTAGTATCGATATCAAATAAGTTTTTTCGTCATAAACTGAATTTTGAAGGCTAAATAAGTCCTCTGAGTAAATGATATCATGGCTGAGACTAAGAACTACAATTATACCTACTTAGAGACAAACCCGAAGCAAAAACTAAAATAAAAGGGCTGAGAACAATACAGACATACAGGCAGATAAACAGACACACACACACAAATATCTTGCCTTTTATATATATATATATATATATATATATATATATATATATATCGATTTTCTGCACTATTGTAAGAACCGTAACCTTGAAACTTCTGCATATCGTTTCTTTCGTCTTTGTCTATGAGTGTATGAAATTTGATTAAAATCGGACCACTCCTTCTATAACCCGATTTTTTCGATTATCGATTTTCGATATTTATCTGGGGTACCTCGACACAAACCTAGCTAAGAACACTCGCAGACGCTTATAGTACAACTGTGTAAATTATCAAGAAAATCTGTTCAGCCATTTCGGAGTCTATAAGTAACGGACACACACACACACACACACACACACACACACACACACAGTTCCATTTATAAATAAGTCTAGATAGATTCGCATAAACTATACCCTTTCATCTTTAAATATTCAGATTTCAACAAATACGTTCAAACTGTGGAGTATGAGGGCTTGCCTGTCAAGGCTATGAATCCATAGTCCACAACTGAGTGAGTGAGAGAGAGAGAGAGAGAGAGAGAGAGGGAGAGAGAGAAAGAGAGAGAGAGAGGGAAAGAGAGAGAGAAAGAGAGAGAGAGAGAGAGAGAGAAAGTGTGTACGTGTATGTGTACGTGTATGTGTGTGTGCATCACATGGATAAAGTATTTCCTAATAGTATTAGAGGTCCCTGTTCGAACCCAGATAAATGCAAATACTTTAAAGAGAAATTTTCTAGGCATCACCTCTTTAAGTGTTTCATTTAACTTGCGACCGTTTCATCTTAACAAATATCAGGAGACCATTTGTTTTCTGTCATTTCATGTACGTCTTTCTCGTAATAGCACAATGATAAATTCAATAAAGTGCGAATTAACTCCCTTACAAATGTCAGGCTTTTATTGTAAATTCGAAATAAATAACAGTGTAGAAATAATGATCTCAGCGTTTAATAGAACTCGCTGGAGTAAACAGTGTCTGGAATATTTAAAATCTAATAATTAGAAAAAGAAAAGTCCTTACTTGGAAACGACCACTTCATTATTTTCTGAAAAGAATCTTTTCCAGCGACTGCCGAGACAAAATAATTAAATTATATGTAGGCTATAAAAGTTTCAAGAACACATTTCTGGATAGTTTTCCTCTTTTATTAGGTTTGATTATGAAACATTCACTATGGATATTTAAGAAGATTAGTGTTCTAACAGAAGACGGACGGTGCGACACAGAGATCCGACATCAAATTGGTCAAGGAAATTAATACTTAACACCAGGAAAAGACAGTTAAAATTTTTGGGCCATTATAATGAGGGTGGAGGGCTTGGAGAATCTGATACTCGCAGGTAAGATAGAAGGAAAGAGTGGCCGGGGAAAGCAATGCGTAATATGCTTGAGAGGGTTGACCAAGTGGATGGCAGTGCGGAATTTGGGTGGGGTAACAGGAGAAAACATGCTAAGAGACACTAGGGATAGAGAGAGTGGAAGGCCATGATCGCTGACCTCTTGAAGAGACATGGTTGATAGAAGACCAAAAAATTTAATTTAGCAAAAAGCGACAATTTAGATCAAACAGCAATTGATGCGGTTCATTATATCTCAGACTTCTCTTGCAAATGGATTCGTCTTCTTTTATATGCCGTGTCCGTTCAGGACATCGGCGATCATTGTTATCCACATCTTCCTGTCCCTTGTAGCTCTTAGGAAATTTTGTACTGTTATTTTTCTCAAATACTGCTTTGCCATCCATTTGTTTAAGTTCATGAAGTATGCCAAGGATTGTTTTCCCCTGCCTGTCTTTCCCTCTATCTGTCCTGTGGATATCAGATTCTCCAAGCCTTCCTTCCCCGTTACGTGTCCAAAAAAAGTTTATCTGTCTCTTCCTGATGTTAAGTATTAGTTTGCTTTTTGTTTTCATTCTCTCAAAAACATCGTCGTTGCTTACGTGTTCGGTTCATGGTATCCTCATCATCCTTCTGTAGAACCACATTTCTGTTGCTTCGAGTCTTTTCTTCATCTTTGAGGAGGTTGTCCAACATTCGCAATATAGGAGGACAGATATCACATAACAGTCCAGTTCTCTTGTCTTTGTTTTCAATGAAATTTTATTGTCTCTCAATACACTGATTAACTTTTTGAATGCGTCACTAGCCATGCCAATATCGCACTTTCATTTCTCTGTTGGAATAGTTTCCAGGTATCTAAATTTCTGTACCTGTTTGATTTTAGTATCCCTGACCTGTTGCTTCCGTTTACATCTCTTCTTTCATTTGATGACCATGCATTAAGTTATAGTGTAGGAAGCGGCAAATTGGGTTCCTCCCAATAGAGATATAACACACTACATTTGGGAATTAGTTTGCAAAACGATCTTGCAAAAAATCATATTGTCTCTTCGTTGAAATCTCTTTCTCCCTTAACAGAGCTACCTTCACCTGAACGTGTTCAGTTTACAGTTTGGATAAATCTTCTTGAAATTCACGATAAAGTATTTTTAAGTGCATAAAGCAAATGTTTTTATGTTCATAATTTATCATTCATTGCAACAGACACTTATTTATTCGAGAAGAGCTTATCCAATACTGATTTCTCCAAGACGACCAAAAGTACTATGTTCTGTAAAGTTGATAAAATATATTAAAATTTCATCACACTGTATCCCAGCTGAACGTTGGGGAATAGTGCGATGAACGTTTAATTTAACCACGCTCACAGAGAGAAATCCAACCAAGTTTTCAAGAACTTTGACGAACTTAAGATTATCAACTTTGATGCCAAATCTATTCATAATGTTTGTAAAATATCTTCGAGCCTGCTCAGATGCAAATTAATCTCAAGATTTTAAAATTAACGTCATTCTTCCGTTGGTGTTTACCATTTCCACAGTGCGAAAGGTGACAGAATGTCGGTTTAAAAAAAGGATGATCTTTTTTCTTTAGTGAAAAAATGGATGTGCTACCGCAGGGATGGAAATCCCAGAACAAGTTTCCACCCATAACTTTAAAAGAAACGGCACCTCGAAGTGATGCAATGGTTAGCAAGCTTGTTTCGCTAAAACCATTACAATATAGTAGTGAGTCCGATCCTCACTGGGTGTCCCATACTTTCGGCCTTGTGCCACATCTAAGCTGCGCTTAGTGTTGGGACGCCCGCGCCTTTTCGGCTATAATGGACTATTCTATTACTATGTAAAGTAATGGTGGCATCTACGTAGGAGAGTGTGCTGAGCAGCCGATCGACAAGTCAGTCGTAGACTTCCGGTGACGACCCGGAAGTACCCATTGCTCATACTACGTCTTACGACGGTTGAGACGATTAACCTTTATTCTTGTATTGGATACTAATAACCTTTGTAAATACTATTTTCACGGAATACAACAATTAACCTATTCCTGTTGTTGAGTTATTTATTCTTACTCACGACATAACACTTACAAAATCACTATAAATTTAAGAGAAAGAAAATAGATACTACACTTTTGACATAACTGAACTTCGTCGACAAAAGCGCTTATCCACCATTTTTACTTCTGTGTAACTTGTCCCCTCTGGACGTAGGCACTCCACAATGTCCTATTCTTGATAGCTTTTAACAAGGTTTCATCAAACGCTACCAATGCTTGTTCTGCCATCCATTTACAGAAATTTCTTAGGGAGAAACTCGATATTTCTTTTTGCTTCTCTTGCTTTAAAATGTCATGGAAGTGTCAAATTCAACAAGCGGTATTTCTTTTATGTGTTTTTGAAATTCAATTTGCCTATTACTGATTCTAAGTTTAAGTTTCTTTTTTTCCATTTTTTTCAAAAGTCATTCATTAATCAGATGCTGAGTTTTCGGCATCGTTCTAAAGATGCACATTTCTTTTGGCTCATATTTCATCAGCATGTGTGAAGTAATTGTAAAACATTTATTGTCATCCCTTAAATTACAGATCAGTGGATTGGACAATGTTAATATAATGACCGGTTTCTTTACTTGGCAAATTTCGTAATGATGTGAGAACATCTTGCAGACCATTAGCTAACGACAATATGGCCTAATGAAATTAGATCCTACAATATAACGCGTAGCTTCAAGACGTAGACGATCATAGCCTTCAACATCTCCTTATTCCTAGTGGCTCTTAGCCTGCTTTCTTCCAAACCCCTGCTCTGCTATCCATTTGCTCAAGCCCACCAAGTAAATTACGCGCTGCTTTCCCTCTCTTTCTTTCTTTTAACTGACCTGTGTGTATAACATTCTCTGAGCCTAACTTCCTCATTACATATCCCATCATCATCATCAGCTGTCTTTTCCAGATAGTAAGCATTAGAGACTTTTTGAAAAAGGTATTTCGTCTGATATTGAGAGCTGATTATAGGAAGGCCCTCATTTATGTTGTTTTTTTGGTAAAATTTTTTATTTGTTCCTCGAAGGCCTTTACCCCTTCAAATCTTTCCAAAACATCCTTAATTCCGTGCAAATGTATATGCTGAACTCAAATCGATAATTGTTTATTGAAGAAACCTACCGTTTTTTCATTATGTCGGCCAGAAAAAATCGGACTATATCTCACCCCTTACCACCGTTCTCATATCTGATTCAACGCTGAATTACATGATACGTAGGATACTTATTTCGGCGGATTTACTCCCTTTGAGCAATTACTCCGCGATTTGTTTGGTTTCGGAACTCATTTTCCGCGTATTAATTGCAAAAAGGAAGTAAAAAGACCGAAAAATCGGAAAACTACGCGTGCATTCAGTCTGCAGTGAATAACATTTTTGAACCGTGGTTAAGGGGTGAGATAAATTTCGATGAGAAGTTCCATATTTTTCTGCTCGATAACATGAAAAAAAGGTTGGTGTCTTCAGTAAAAAAATTATCGATTTAAGTTCAGCATATACATTTGCACGGAAATAGGGATGTTTTGGAAATATTTGAAGGGGTAAAGGCCTTCGGGGAACAAAACAAAAGTTTACCTTTTTTTTTTATTGCATAGCATTTCGGTCAACTTTTTCAAAGAAGTAGGTACAGAAATTTAAATACCCGGGAAGTGTTTTAACAGAAGACGAAAAAGTGCGATACTGAGATCTTTAGACGTATTGTCATGGCCAAAGATGCATTCCAGAAGCTGAGTAGAGTATTAAGAGACAGGAAAGTTTCGCTAGAAAAAAGAAGAGAGTTATGGATTGATATATGATGTTCGTTCTTCAATATAGCAGTGAATACTGGACGATCTCCTCAAAGATGAAGGAGAGACTTGAAGCAAACGAAATGTGGTTTTACAAAAGGACACTAAGGATACCATGTGAGCAACGATGAGGTTTTGCAGAGGATGGAAACAAAAAGGAAACTAATGCTTACTATCTGGAAAAGACAGCTGATGATGATGATGGGATATGTAATGAGGAAGTTAGGCTCAGAGAATGTTATACACACAGGTCATTTAAAGGAAAGAAAGAGAGGGAAAGCAGCGCGTAATATACTTGGTGGGCTTGAGCAAATGGATAGCAGAGCAGGGGTTTGGAAGAAAGCAGGCTAAGAGCCACTAGGAATAAGGAGATGTTGAAGGCTATGATCGCCTACGTCTTGAAGCTACGCGTTATATTGTTGTGTCGTGGCTCGCACCATGTGAAACCTGGTTGCCCGGATGTATAAAAGACAATGTGCGCATTAGCTTGGGAGGGTTGTTATTAGTACGAACTTCGGGAGGTAACACGCACTACTGCGAGAGACTGTATATATTGTATATACATCTTGGTTGTACCACTCTGTTAATAAAGTAGGTTATCTACACTACCGGCCATAATTATTAGGCCGCTCCAGTGTTTTAAAAATGATGCATATTATCCTTTTTTTTAGTGTTTATGGCCAGATGAAAA
The DNA here is from genome assembly GCA_037127315.1 of Ascarosepion bandense. Taxonomy (NCBI): domain Eukaryota; kingdom Metazoa; phylum Mollusca; class Cephalopoda; order Sepiida; family Sepiidae; genus Ascarosepion; species Ascarosepion bandense. The sequence goes on along the minus strand of JBBBDQ010000950.1, from coordinate 295,273 downwards.
TAGAATGTTTCTTTTGTTACTATTACTTTGCAAAATTTTACAAGACAAGGAAGCAAAGATGAACTCGTCCGAATCACCCTAGATTTTCTTCATTCTTTCTTTTGATGAAACTGCAATATAGGTAATTATTAAATATTTATAAATTCACATGTTTTTAATTATTTTAAAACACTGGGGTGGCCATAATTATAAGTCCACCCCAATATTTAAAAAAATGATGTATTTCATTTTTAGTATTTATTGCCAAGATAAAAATTGTAAATGAAAATATAATGGTTCTTCTGTTATTATTGCAGATTTCTGCAACATTTATCATTACAATATTTCAACTAATGATTCTCTCTTCTTAATTTTATATTCATCACAGCTTTTAGAACTTCGTATGTTATCGTGTCAGACAGTCAGAAAAGGCAACAAAATGATCACGTAATTAAATCTGAATGACTATCAGCTGGAGGTATCCATGATCTAATAAGTAAAACCGCTGTCGCGTTGAGACAGGTTTCTCGAGAGAGACGGATGCAATTTCGAATCTTATTGAATATTTTTCTTTATTTATGATTCACGTACAGTTGCGTTCGGTTTATTTACAATAAAAAGCAACTGGAATTAAAATATATATATATGTGGGAATCATAATATATGTGGGAATCATAATAAGAATTAACAAGGCTTCATCTAAATGCAGCAGCCTTTTTTTGGGGAAGATTTACAACTTACATCTATAGAGACTTGCTCATGTGAACGTTACACTTGCGACGTGTTAAATACATACAAAGCAACTCTCTCTTTCACTCTCACTCTAAATTCTAATGCGCAGGTTATTCGTTGTGGTGTAATGGATATCGGCTCGGAACGAGAAATCGGAGAGCCGAGTTCGAATTTTGGTTTAAATCGTTGCATTCACTTCCGCGCAAATACGCTTGGGAAACGTATTAATGCATTTACTCTCCATCTAAATATGGATTAAAAAGCAGAATAGATTCGGTTCTAGAGCCTTCGTTGGCAACCAGTCTACCGCATAAAGTAATGGCAACCTACTGCGAGAAAATATTCTGTTCAGTCAGTCATGTCTTGAAAAAGACATGATCGCCAAAGCGGGTATTGCGTATAGCACTTAACTGATTGTCTAATTTCTAATGAATCAAATTATTCCACAGTTAGAAGTACAGTTAAGTTCCATATATGATACACGCTTTGGGCGATCATGTCTCTTTCGTAACATGACTGACTGGGCATAAGATTATCCCGTAGTAGATTGCCATTGCTTTTTGCGGTAAAGTAGTTACCGACTAAGGCTATAAAACACAATCTGTCCTGTTATTTGACCCATAACTGGAGGGAAGAGATGGATTAATACCTTTCCCAAGGGTATTTGTGCGTAAGTGAATGCAAGGAATTACAACTGGAATTAGAACTCGTCTCCCTGATTTGTCGTTCCGAGTCGATATCCATTTCACCACAACGCACATCTCAATAATAACAAATAGCTCTCAAAATTGTCACCTCAGAGTTAGGGTAATGCTTAACAAGCTAGTCTGGTCAAACAATACTATTTGAAAATTGAGTTCGATTGCTACCCCACAGTTGTGGTCTTATGCCAAAACTAAGCTACGATTCGTAAACATATTTTCAGGTTAACACTAGTGTTTTTCTGTGTGATTTAAATTCACCAAGTATTCTTTCCTCATTATGACTTATAAAAATGATTGATTCTTAATTTTACCAAAAGCTTCTTCGTAATTTTAAAATGATACAATTTCTTTCTTTCATCTACAGATTATTTTAGTGATTTTATCTATTTGAGTATGAAACTTCGCCTTTCGTATTTCTCAGATAGAAAAATCCGTTATTTTTGTACATGTTCTCTCTCTCTCTCTCTCTCTCTCTCTCTCTCTCTCTCGTCCGTCTGACAAAACTTATTTCGTATTTTTGGCTAACTTCTGTAGACAGTATTACTCTCGTCGCTTCCACCACAGCCAGGAAAAAAGTTCCACTGTATTCAGTTACCCTGAAAATGAAAGCAACGACCTTAATGGAGACGGAGGTCAATGCTTTTCATATCGAGGTCACCTCTCTCAACGAGGTTAAAATTCAATTATAACTCATGATCTGTAAAAAGCATCTGCTTATGCGGTAAATGCAGACATCAATTTTTCTTCGGCTTCGTGATAGTCTCCGTTTGCAATTTTGGCGCCATTATATCTAAGAGGATCTTTGGCAAGTGCAAAAAGCAGTCATGTCTGCCTTTTAAAAAGTGGGACACTTTATCAGTTTACACCGCCTAAGTTTTAATTTCACCACGTTATGAGGTTCATATCAGTACCCACAATGGAGCACTATTTTATCTTCTCCCCCTTTATACACTTGGACTGTGTCCTTAAAAAGGGACAGATCGATGTCTGATGACCAATGACATTTTCTTGTACAGTCTCTCCCTGATGACATCAGGTTCGTCGACGAACGGGTGCTGAATTTACAACCTTTGACATTATACGTTTATTCTGCTTGATTTTATTCTCTCATTTGTTTATATATGTTTTTCCTTGACTCGTTATCTCACTCTTTTTAAATTTTCAGGCTTGATTCGTTGTCTCTCCAAATTTTCTTTTCTTTTTTCCGCATTCTCTTTTTGTTTCATTCAGTTTTTTCTTTCACGTTTTTTCTACTTCATTTAAATTATCTTCTTCTCTCTTTCTTTTTTACTTTCTTTCTCTTGTTCTCTTCCTTCACATTTCTTCTCATTTTTCTCTTCTTTGTTCTCCATTGCCAACATTTTTCAATATCATTTCTGTTTGAATTTCTTTCTTTCTTTACTTCCTTCTAACTTATCTTTTTCTTTCTTTCTTTCTTTCTTTCTTTCTTTCTTTCTTATTCTTTTACACAATTTGTTGGCTCTTTCTTTCGCTCATTTTATCTACTTTTTGACTTTTATCTTTCATTATTTTTTCAACAACTCATTGTCTTTTACATTATTAAATTCATTATCCCTATTGTCACAATAATTCCTTTTTTATTCATTCTTTTATTCTCGTTTTATTTTATTCATTCAATAATGTGCTGTATATCTTCATTCATTCTCTTTTTTTTTCATTCCTTTAGTAATTCTTTTAGGTCCTTCTTTCTAGTATTTATTCTTTTATTTTCCTCTTTTCTCGTTATTTTTTATTTTTAGTTTTTCATTTATTATATTTTCGTCGACTTTACTTTCTTTCACTAACCTTTTCATTGTCTCTCATTCATTCTAATTTTCTTCTATTTCTTCCTACGCATACTTAAACTTTTTTTGATTATTCTTTCATTATTTTTTCATTCATTTTTGTCATTACTTATATTTTTTTCCAAAACTTTCTTTGTATCTATTTCTTTTCAATTTCTTTTTCTTTTCTTCATTTTCTTCTTTCTTCTTTCTTTTTCTTTGGTTTATCTTTTCAGCTATCTTCTTTTTCTGCTCTGTTTCATTGTTTTTTTTACTACTTCTTTTTCTTCTTCAGTTTTTTTATTTATCTTCTATTTTTTTGCTTTTTTGCTTTCATTTTTCATCCTCTTTTTTTTAATCACATCACCCAAAGCAAGGCGGTAAGACCACTGGGGTGCAGGGGCCTACGTAAGAGTGAATAGATTAGAAAAGCGAAAGCCGGAAACCACGTCCTAAGAAGGGAACAAGGGATGAGCCTCTACACCTGTTCAATAGACGTGGGTGGAGTGTGAACCGGGCGATAGTTCAGTCTATCTACTCCAACTGAAAAAAAATCAGCAAAAAAGAAAGTGAAAAGATTGGGAAAGAGAAAACTGGAAACCACATCCTAAACAGGGAACAAGGGATGAGCCTCTACACCTGTTCAATAGACGTGGGTGGAGTGTGAACCGGGCGATAGTTCAGTCTATCTACTCCAATCGAAAGAAAAAAATAACAAAAGAGAAAAGTGGAAAGATTGGAAAAGAGAAAGCCGGAAACCACATTCTAAACAGGGAACAAGGGATGAGCCTCTACACCTGTACAATAGATGTGGGTGGAGTGTGAACCGGGCGATAGTTCTTTTCTTTTCATGTCTTTTCTTTTGCTCTATTCGTTCCATATTCTTTTTTTATTTGATTTTTCTTTCCTTCTTCTTTTTCTTTCCTTTATCTTTTCTTATTTTTCTTTTCTGTTCTTTTTCTTTCCTTTTTTCTTATTTTATTCTTATTTTCTTCTTCTTCTCTTCTGTTCTTTCCTAATTTTTTGTTTATTTTCCTTTCTTTGTTTTTTCTATTATTTTTCTTTCTTGTTTCTTTCCTTATTCTTCCTTCCATTTTCTTTCACTTTTCTTTTCTTATTCTTTTTTTCTGTTCTTTTTCTTTTTTCTTTTTATTCTTCTTTTCTCTTCTTTTCTGTTCTTTTTCTTTCCTTATTATTTTTTCTTTTTCCTTTCCTTTTCTTTTCTTATTCTTTTTTTCTGTTCTTTTTCTTTCTTTTTTCTTTCTTCATTCTTTTTCTGCTTTTTTCTTTTATCTTCTTTTCTGCGCTTTTTCTTTTATTCTTTCTTTCTTTCTTTTTCTTCTCTTTCTGTTCGTTTTCTTTCCTTATACTTCTGTTCTTCTTCTGTTCTCTTTTAAAATTAATTCTTCTTCCTCTTTATTTTGCTGGCCTTCTCCTTTTCTTTTCTCTGTTTTCTCTTTCTTCCTCTTCTCGATAAGCCATATCCTCTCTATTCTTCGTTTTCTTTGCTTATACCCTCCTCTTTTCTTCATTATTTCTTTTTTTTTTCTCTTTCGATTGACCATAATATCTTGTGTTACTTATTTATCTTCTTTCTCGTTTTACATCCTTCGTTTTCTATTTCGTCTATTCTTTCTCTTTCTCTTTCTTATACTCTCTTCTTCATTGTTCTTTCTCTTTCCTTCACTTTCGTTCAGCCAGCACTTTTTTTATTTTTCCTTCTCTCTTTTTTTTCATTCCCTCATCTATACCCTCTCCGATCTCTCTATTCTCTTTTTCCATTATTTCTTTTTTCGATGCCCCCCCATAATCTTTCGGTCAGCCATATTCCCTTTGTATCTGGTTCCTCTTAAATGTCATACCGCGGCCTTTTGTCCTTCCGTTGTGTCATTAGGTGAGACATCAATTTTCAAGCACAATGCTTTTTCAGAAAATTATGAAACACATCAAAAGATTTTTCTCTCTATATCTACAAGAGGTCTAATCCAGATGAGGTCATAAGTATCCTATTTTTTAGGCTGCCTCATTAAATACATCAAAGAAAATTCTGGAATATCAGACAATTATATGACGATGATGAAAAATTCAATTTCCTGTGCTTTTCTTTAAATCATGGACGTAAATATTAAAATAGGAGTACTACTTTCTTACATCTCATTTGAAAGAATTGAAATTATTTCGGGAGTCTGAAATAAAGCCATGAATACTCAGTTATATAGCGTTATCTGAGTTGAAGTGCAGTTACGTATCGCACCGAGTACTTGTTACTTTCGGTAGTATTCCAAACGAAAAACACATATCCCCCTGCTATAGGTTAAACAGTAGAACTTTGATTCAGGAAAGTTGTTCATACTGTGACGATGGTCTACGGCCACGTGATGGCTTCGACACAGTCAGTCAGTCAGTTAAGTGTCATGCGCGATACACTCTTTGGGCGATCATGTCTCGAAAGAGACATGACTGACTGGGCAGAAGATTATCCCGCAGTAGGTTGCCATTGCTTTCTGCGGTAGACTGGTTGCCGACCAAGGCTATAGAACCCAATCTATCCTGTTATTTAACCCATAACTGGAAGGAATAGACGGATTAATACCTTTCCCAATGGTATTTGTGCGTAAGTGAATGCAATGAATTCAAGTGGAATTCGAACTCGGCTCTCCGATTTCTTGTTCCGAGCCGATATCCACTGTACCACCACGCACATCCACTTCGACACAGTAGCTGGTCTTTAAGTCGTCTATTACAACGGTGTTCTTCCCCACCCACGCTGAGAATTTTAATCCTAAGTGTTGTGGATTCTTGTTGAGAAACCATACAAAATAATAGAGAACAAAAACAGATATGAAGATAGAAAATGTAAGTTATATTGAACAAAAGTATACTAACTGGAACACGGGTTAGTCACTTCAGGAATACTAAGAATACTGTTAGTAGAAATCAATATATACAGTCTTGTAGTGAAGAAGTATGTCCGAGTAATGATTCTATATTCAAAATAACACCAACTTACTGACCAACCAAGCGGCTGTACAACTACTCAACGGTTTTTACCCACCTTCCCACGTAAGGCGAGATGTGACACAAGGTCTTTTTAATGTGGGTCTTCCGGGCCATATAGCTCGGCTAAAAATATCTGTCTTTCTTTCCCTATTCGTGATTCAACCCTTCGGCGGAACCACGACTGGGTTAGTGCTCTCTGCTCGGAAGCAGAGAGCGCTCTCTACCCGAAGGCAGAGAATGAATGTGTCATAGCAGAGTACAAGTACTCGACTTCTGCTCTTTGTATAGGCAGGATTATATGTACATATCTGCAAGTCCATCTTGTATCCAAAAAGAGGCGATCCTCAACACTAAGGAAGGCACGTTGAAATCTTGTTAGCTGTTTCTTTACCACGTTAACCAGACCGAACGCCCGTGCACAATTGGGTTAATGAAAACGGCACCAAAATTAAATTGAATGACCACTGAATAAGTTCCGGAAAAAGTCTTTATATAAAAAAACAAAAAAAACAAAAAAAAAAACAAAACAAAAACAAAACAAAACGAAAACAAAAAACAACAAAACAACAACAAAAAATTAGAATATAACAGTCGTCAATTTTTTATCTTTACAACGCAGCGAAAGTTACGTCTAAGAGTAATGTTTGTCTTCTCAACATTAATTCAAGTTTTTGGTTGGTAATGTCTCTCACTCCAGTCGGAGATTTCAAGTTGTGACGATTCAAAATATCTCATTCAAGCTTTTCGCCAAAGCTTTACGGAAACTGCCAAAAGTTGGTCTTTGTGTGTTGGTGTGGATGACGGCGGTGGTAAATTCGTCTTATCTGCAGCAATTCGTCTTTAACCTTGGTTGGTTCATTGTTTGACTTTAACTCTTTCTTTTCTTTTCACTTTCTTTACATCTTCAGCCAGGACTTTATCTATATTCACTTGCCAACATCCGCAGCAGGTTGTTACACCGGTACTCGTAAAATCACCAAGCCTAAGCAACATCAAGCCTAGCCAGTATCTATATGGGTGACCGTTTGGGTATATATGTATAAAACGAATTAATGAATCAAAATAATTTTCGATTTAAATAACCTACAAACGGTTGATAAGATCTAAAACATCGAATCAATCAATTATCAAAAGCCAAAGGATAGCAATACTTCGAATTTAACCTCCCTTATAATCTGACCAGAAAAACTAATGCCCGAAAATGTAATCTTGTTTATTTTTTGTGTCAACCGAGAGAAAACGGTATAAAAAATTATTGGAACGAAAAACCTTTGTTTAGGGAAAGAAAAATATCTTCAGTTTTTCCACAGGTGCCTGTGTTTTATAGCCAAAACAACGCTGCTTTCCAGATTGGGGATTTCAAGTTGATATCCGATTAGACGTCTCTTTGTCCCTATTCACATCACCCCCTCTGGTTTCGCAAGGTTGGATTCATGAATCAATAAATTAAGTCCCATACGTGATACACACTTTGGCGATTATGACTGACTGAGCAGAAGATTTTCTCGCAGTAGGTTACCATTACTCTCTGCAGTAGACTGGTTGCCAGCCAAGGCTATAGAACCCAATCTTTCCTGTTATTTAACCAATAACTGGAGAGACGAAACGGATTAATACCTTTCCCAAGGGTATTTTTGCGTAAGTGAATAAAAAGAAATTCAACTGGAATTCGAACTCGGCTCTCTGATTTCTCGTTCTGAGCCAATATATGCTGCACCACAACGCACATTAATTCAGGAATACACTAAATATTTTCTTATGCAGATCAGTAATATACCTCACAAAATGAGGAAACCTATTTACAATGCCTTCATTTACTTTTTAATTCTTATGCAAACCATCCTTATGGCTACTTTCTTTACGATCGTGTAAATCAAACGAATGCCTATCTTTTTTAATCCTGCGGTAAACAAAAACTGCGTCTACCTATCTATAGTACAATATAAAACGGTATTAAATAAGCTGAATATGTTTGATATGCCACTAATCAAACCAAACAAAACTAAACTATTGCCCATGCTGTACAAATTAACTGGTTTCTTTATCTTACTTCTGTCAGTGTTAATTAAACTTAAGATGCTTATAAAGGCCACTCATTTTCAAATCTTGATAGAACCAAAGCGAATCATTAAGATCAAATATCCGTTTGCATTGTTTATTTGAATCCCGATCAAACGGATGTTAAGTCGAATATGAAATTTTATAGAGAACAAATTCAAGAAACTGTTATATTGGAAAGGGTCAAAACGTCAAAAAGGATGAGAATGAGTAATTGATACAATGGACGATAGAAATAACAAAAGAAAAAAGAAAAATAGGGCGTCTATTTCAAACACGAGTATCTAATAAAAGTGTTTGAAGTAATATATATTTATGATAAAATATAGTTTTAAGGTATACTGTATATGTGTAAAAGTTCTCAATAGCAGAGCTAAAGCGTATGCAGATATGAAAGTGAACAACAAGCCGTGAGTTTTTAGGCCATCTTCAGATCATTTTAAAGCCATTTTGAGGTCACATTCAGGCCGTTTTCAGGACATTGTTAGGTTATCTTCAGTTCATATTTATCGAGGGAAAGTTCTCAGTATCAAAGTTAGAGTGTTTCTTGATACAAGCATTGTGTATAGTGATCACTATATGAACAATCTCAATATTCATATTTCTCTTTACGGGATGTGGCACAAGGCCATTTTAAAGTGGGGCATTTCGAGCGCATACGCTCGGGAAAAAGTTCCCCGTAGACCCCAGATAAATTGAATTCAGTCTTGCCTGTTTACCCCAGACGAGATTCAGCACTTCAGCCTAGCCTCATCTGGGTTCCTTTCTAACCAAAAGCAGAGAGTCCAACAAAGTTGAACCAGCTTCTAACCTGAAATTAGAGTTTTAATGCTTTCAGTTTTGATGTGGTTTGAAAAGTAACCATCCATTTTCGAAAACGGAATTAGAAACAATGACTAAAGGACGCTATGATTAACAAGTTAAAAGTCAGAAACTAATTATTTTCGTTATTTATTAAAAGGTCTCATACGCTGGAAAAGCAAACTCTCCCTATATAAACCAAAACTTCTCGCGTAAGGCTTGAATAATCATAAAATTTGAATATTAAGATTAACCAAGCAAATCACAGGACATTCTGATTCTTAAGACTAAGCTAATGTGATATTCTATGCATAACTTAAATGTGGAACAAGGTCTAAAGTATGGAGTACCCAGTGAGCATCGGACTGACAACTCAACTGTAATGATAAGCTTGCTAACCATTGCACCACATCGGAGTACCGAAAGCAAACAAAAAACTGAATATTGCCCCCCTCCAGAAAACAAACAAACTTAAAACCCCACATTTCTTTCTTTCAATTCCAGAAAGTTAATTTCCGCTGGAAACAATCCATTAGAATACAGACACACTTATTTGCCTATAGCTATGAGATGAGGCAGTATTTATATTACACTCTTCGAACTTTTGTCATCATTTTTATTGCCATTTTCACGTTTCAGTGATCGAAATATGGGTTCAGTTCAAAATTCCTAGCACCTGAAGAATGCCGGCGCGTACAACGACCGAAACATCGTAAACATGGCTTTAAGATGAGGACAACAGTTCGAACAGTGTAAATAAGGTACAAGTATATATGTAATTTCGTATTTACAGAGCCATATACACGCTCGCAATAACTAAGGAAAAGCTCAGATTTAAGCCTTTGTGGGGATACATACCGAGTCATTTAACGACCACATTTTCCCAAATCTAATTAATTAACTAAATATTTGTTTTTTTGTAATTTTGTTATTTAGTGGAGAGGACTTTCAGTTGGGCTCAAGAAAATTACACTTTAATTGGTAAAAATCGGGTTAACTGCTTAATTGGGGCAAAGTGACAATACTGCATCCCAGTTAACCGAGCCAGGTTTATTTTTTTACCTCATTATTCTTTTATGCACTCGATTCCACATTAACTATTTTATTCTTGACGTTTTTTTTTACCTCTCTTTCATTTATTCTAGTGATTTTTAGACCAACTACTGTTTCATCTTTCTTTCTTTTCTTTTCTTTCTTTCTTTCTTTTCTTTCTTTCTTTTCTTTCTTTTCTTTTATTTAGTTCGTTCTCTTTCCATTATTCTTTTTTATTTTCTTTCTATCTTTGAACATTCTTTTTTTTTTTAATCGTTTCACCCCAAGCAAGGCATTCTACTGCCACTATTGCGCTTGGGACTACATAGGGGAAGGTAAATAGAAAGAGTGGTTAGATGTAGGAAATGTCAGAAGGAGGGTGATAGGTAGTTGGGAGGATGGGAAGAGTGTTTGAAAGAATGGAAGCGAGTTATTGTGTTAGGAGGTGTCTATTGACCTTACATTTAAACTCCTGGAGACTGTAGCCGTCAGGGAAGCAGTCATGTGGAAGGGAATTCCAGAGTCGGAAAGTACGAGAAAAGAAACTGTTGGAGTAGAAGTTGCGGTTGCATTTTATCGGTTTCACTGTAAAAGGGTGGGATCTAGTTGCTAATCTAGTATCTCGTGCAAATTCGAACCTAGGGGGCACCAGTGATCTAAGTTCATCAGAGCAGAAGACATGGAAGTAGTTATAGAAGAGACACAGGGAAGCCACGTCGCGCCGGTGAGAGAGAGACTGCAGGTGGTCTGCCAAGTCAGTATCGATCACATTACAGACCCTCCGCTGTACCTTGTCGAGAAGCCCAAGGAGAATAGCAGGGGCACCCGCCCAGATATGGCAACAGTATTCAATGCACGGGCGGATGGTAGATTTATAAATGTGCAGGATAGATTCAGACGGAAAAAATCTCCGGGCCCTGCACAGAGAACCGACTTTCATAACAGCGGATTTAGCAATGGATTTGATATAGTCATTCCACTTGAGGTCCACTGAAAGTGTGAGACCAAGGAGGCGTAGTGTTTTACTCTCTGGGAGGCAAGCCTTGTCCATGCTAACAGGAGGTAGGTGCGGTTGTCTATGATGGTTGATTGATAGTAGCTTCGTTTTAGAAGCATTAAAATTTACGAGCCATTTCTTACCCCAGTCCACTACGGATTGGGGGTCCTTTCCAAGCTCGGCTGCAAGGTTACCTTTTTCGCCCACACCAGATTTTGTTTTTCCTTTCTTTCGCACTTTCGTTAGTTTTTTCGTTGTTTTTTTTCGTTCCATTTTATTCTTTCGTTAATTCTTTCTTCCTTTCTTGTCATCTTTTTTTCTTTTTTTTTCTTTTCCGCTTCTTTCTTTCGTTCATTATTTCTTTCTGTTTTTCTTCCATTCTTCGTCCTGGGCATGACGGTAAACTGCATCCGGCAGCAAGGCCTCTGATTTGAAGGTTGTGAGGAGCATGGAACCACCTCTTAATTGCTGTTGTTCCCAGGTTTATCCTGACCCAGAGTTGTAGCACCTGTTAGGGCCCCAGCTATGGGCAAATAGTTAACCCCAAAACTGGGGTCAAAACACTATCAAAGTATAAAAATACACTTTTATAGAAATGTATACATAAAAATAAACTTTTAGAGAAAAATATTGCCAACAATACATTTTTTAAGAAAAATTATTACAATAAAACAATTTTGAAAAACAATTACTACAATAACACATTTTTAAAGAAAAGTTTTTGCCATCACACATTTTTGAAGGAAAAAATTATTCTCCGTAAAACATTTTAGATATAAAACTAGAAGACATTTTCAGTTTTCTAAAAAAAAACAAAAACAAAACAAAAAAAAAATGTTCATTTAAATCTAAATCTACTTTCTCACTATAACTGAACATTAAACCCCACTCCCCACCAAAAAACTTAAAACCCCACATTTTGGTATTAATTAAACCACATAGGTTTATATGCCGTTAAACAAAACTTAAACCAAACCAAAAATCTTCCATTCTTTTTTCGTTCTTTTTTCGGTAAATATCTTCTTTCATTCATTCAGTCATCTATTTTTGTCTCCTTTTCAGCCTCTCTGTTCTCTTACCATTTCTTTCACTTCTGCATCTTTCTGTCTTTCTCCATTCTATATTTGCTTGGTATTATTCCTTCCTTTTCAACTCTTCACCATTTTCTCATCTCCCCCTCCTTCTCCTCGCCCCGACCGCCATCCGATTTTCAAAGCCTCCTTCTTACTATTTAGCCTGTCGCTTCTCTTTATTGAAAGCCGGTTTTTGTCGATGGAATACATTCCTTCGATTCATTTCAATAACCCGGACCCTATTTCACCTTCATCACACGACTGCACACATCTGTTTGCCATTGTGTCTCTCCACTTCCTTTTATCAGTTCACTTTTATTATAACTGCCAGCGATTGCAACGATTACATTTTTTTTGTGAACATGTCTAAGTCGACCCTTTCTTTGTTTTGTCTTTTTATTTTTATTTTAACTTATAACCACTTTAAATAATAAAACCAGACTGATGTAAAAGCCACAATATTGTTTAGAAAAACGTTTATGCTCTATCTTTTCTTAATAAATCGACATTTTTTTTATTATTTAATCCGCCTGTATTTCTTTGTTCCGGAAGCAACTAAAATTATCCCTATGTCTCCCCAACCCCCGAAACACAAACGATTAAAATTGCTTGTTACTGTGTGTGGTATGTTCATTTGTAATTGAGTTAAAAAGTTCCAATCAGGTTTTGTAATTTCGTGTCTGGTTCTATTTTCAAAGAAGTCTTCAAAATCTAATTTCATATTCATAGCCAGGATGCACAGATATTTCTTTGGTTTAACCTAGAATCTGAAAAACCTGAAATTAGAGTTTTAATTCTTTCAGTTTTGATGTGGTTTGAAAAGTAACCATCAATTTTCGAAAATGGAATTAAAAACAATGACTAAAGGACGCTATGATTAACAAGTTAAAAATCGGAAATTAATTTTTTTTTGTTATTTATTAAAAGATCCCATAATCTGGAAAAATAAACTCTCCCTATATAAACCAAAACTTCTCGCTTAAGGCTTGAATAATCATAACATTTGAATATTAAGATTGATCAAGAAAACTACAAGAAAATTCTGATTCTTAAGATCAATCTAAGGTGATTTTTAAAGCATAACTTAAATGTGGCACAAGGCCTAAAGTATGGAGTACCCAGTAAAGATCGAAATGACTACTCAACTGTAATGATTTTAGCATGATAAGCTTACTAACCATTGCACCACATCGGAGTACCCAAACCAAACGAAGAACGAACGAGGATTTTTATTAAAATCTCCATGATCTGATCAACAGAATTTGTTTTAGTTTGAGAATGCAAGTTTCCACTCAATAAAATTAACTGAAATGTTAAATATACTACTTCCTTGAATAGACGTCTCACGTGTCAATTATTTGATCGAAGGGCATTTACTGTCTTCTTTTAATATATATATATATATATATATATATATATAATAACAATAATAATAATAATATTAATAATTGTTATAATACATTTCAATCCATCTCGAAAAACCCACCGAGTATAAACGCAGAGGGGGAAAAAAAGGGGAAATAAAAAAAAAGAAACAAAATAAGTACTTGAACATACGTCAAAATACTCGTTGAAAAAGACAACAACCCGAGACGAGAACCCTAACACTAAAGCGCTCAATACAATAGTAGAGCAAACAAATAAGAATAAATCTAACTTTAACTCAGGGCAAGTCGGCTCCGACTTCTCCTGATGATCCGTTAGGTGAAACCTAGGTAGGTCTGTTGGCTCGAAGTTAACTTTATTCTTATATATATATACTAGCAGTATAGCCCGGCGTTGCTCGGGTTTAATGAAAGCTTTAAAACTAATCCATGGTCCTGGAGCTCAGACACTTTGGACGTTGGTATGAAAGACTAAAAAGCAATACTTGTTTCCAGTTAAAGCGAAACCGTAGACTGAAAGAAAAATGAATGAATGTAAATCAAAGTTTGATTTCCTGGTATCGATATCAAATAAGTTTTTTCGTCGTAAACTGAATTTTGAAGGCTAAATAAGTCCTCTGAGTAAATGGTATCATGGCTGAGGCTAAGAACTACAATTATAACTACTTAGAGCCAAACCCGAAGCAAAAACTAAAATAAAAGGGCTGAAAAACTGATTTTGATCAAACCCGGTATCTTGCCTTATATATATATATATTGTCGATTTTCTGCACTATTGTATGAACCGCAACCTTGAAACTTCTGAATATCGTTTCTCATGTCGTTGTCTATGAGTGTATGAAATTTGATTAAAATCGGACCACTCCTTCTATAACCCGATTTTTTCGATTATCGATTTTCGATATTTATCGAGGGTACCTCGACACTAATCCTAGTTAAGAACACTCGCAGACGCTTATAGTACAACTGTGTCAATTTTCAAGGAAATCGGTTCAGCCATTACGGAGTCTATAGGTAACGGATACACACACACGCACACACAGACTAAGTTTCATTTATAAATAAGTTTATATATATATATATATATAAATGAGTGAAGATTGAAGTTAACACTCATGGGCGGCAAACTGTTTCATGCTAAGCAAGCGCAATCGTCAGGCCTGATGAATGCCCTTAGCATGAAACAGTCTGTCGCCCCTGAGTGTTGACTTCAATGTTCACTCTTTTATATTTACATACGCTCTATCTCTGATATTGAGCACTTTATCCTATAAATATAAATATAGCACACTTTAAAACGAGATATATATATATGAAAAGCTGCACATTCTAGGGTACCCTAACAATGGTGAACTATTGAACCGTAGGGATGAATCAACAGTTTTATGTAAACATCGAAATTATTTTCGTTAAAATTTAATTAATCAAAAGGTGTCAGTTAAAACTCGTGCTCTAATAAAATAAAAAAAACAACTTATAGTTAAAATTATTTATATATTTGAAGTATTATGTGGCCCCACTAGATACCTTACTCAGATAAAATAATCCTCTCCAAAATTTGATTAATAGCCATGTTTCACCCACAAAATAAAAAAGAGAATATTATATCAATAAAATAAAATAAACTCATACAATTCTAAAATGTCACTCTATTTTATCCACTCATAGATAGTAATCAAATAAAAAGTGTCTACCCATTTTTAAAAAATTTAGGACCCCACTATGAGAGTTACCCTGCCTCCTCAACAGGTGTTTACCCGTGCAACCAGACTGGCAACTGGGTCCCACCCATTCACAGTCAGGTTAGCCAAACGCAGACGACAATTCTACTCCTGCAGCTTCCTCTCTCGCACTTCCCGCCTGTGGAACTCGCTCCCGTATTCTTGCTTTCCTGACGGCTACGACCTCCAGAAATTTAAAAGCAAAGTTAATACTCACCTACTAACCACTGGACTCTAGCTCTCTCCCCTCCCCTGTATAACCTTCCCTTTCTCTCCACCTATGTATCTCTCATCGCACCTGCTTTCTATTGTTCCTTTCTAACTAGCTTGTACTCCTCACTCTTTTCTAATTAATCTTTTTACATTTATGTAACCCCCTGCACATCAGTGGCGTTTCTGCCTTGCTCGGGGTGAAATGATTAAAAAAAACAAAAAAAACAAAAAAAAAAAACTAAAAAGTGACCTGTCTAAAACTAAACTACCTCGCCCCTCTCTCCTAACCCAAATCTGTATCTCTATGGTTACAAACTGCCGACGGACCAGCTTAGACATAATAAATTCGAATCTCCCACATGACCTACATATCACTTTCCCAAAAATAAATCGTTTCCACGATTTATTTTCAGTTCTATATATCACCTGAAGAGGAGCGGTTGTGCTCCGAAGCATGAAAATTTTTGTGTAGTGATACTATGCTTTTATAAAGCATTGTAACGACGACTAGAATACTATATATATATATATATATATATATATATATATAATCGCCGGCTGCCGCAAATTCGGTCTGGTTTTAATCTTGACAAAAAGGAATCGGATGACTAACCGTAGTGATAAGCTCCGAAACAGATCTGTTTGCAGATGATAATATATATTTATGGAAGGTCAGCCAAGCTATTTTTGTTTCAAGAAGAGTCGTTAACAATAGTATTATTTCCAGAACTAGAAAGATTGCCTGGAAGTTCCTGCTGTGGATTAGATGATCAGTTAATAAAAAAAAACATATTAAGATAACGAAAAGTTGAAACCATGGTCGCGTAATCGGCAGATCTTCCGAATTAGAACATTTAAAAGGTGTACATGATGCATTTTTATTTTAAATATGTATTGAGCATTTTCGATACCATTGTCTACTGGTCTAATTTGACTGTAACAAATAAGTGTTTAATAATTTACACACACACACACACACACACACATATATATATATATATATATATATATATATATATATACACGATCCCCTCCTTGAGTAGACGACTCCCGTGTCAATTATGAGATCGAAGTGCTATAAAAAACGTCTATCAACCAACAATTTACAAGAAGCCTTAAGAAACATTCTGGTTGAAAAACACTAAAATTCTATATAAAATACATTACTGGAAACATTTCATTAGAAGAGAATTCCTGCATATTAAACATTTTTCTCTCACTACCAACCTTACCTTAATAAACAGTGGAAAAGATGTGTTTTTAAAAACATAATAGAAAGACGCTCACTAGCATACCAGCTGAACATGTGAAGACTTAGAATAAAGTTTCATCGCAAATGACTAAAGTGGCCGGAAGTGATTGGACTATATGGATAAATGAAAAGTTAATCAAATTTTTCTTGTTTTATTATTATTATTATTATTATTATTATTATTATTATTATCGTATCGCTCCAAGCAAGGAATTATACTGCCACTGTTGTGCAGGGGGTTACTTAGGAGTAAAGTTATAAGAAGGAGTGACAGAATACAGGGGGTGTCAGGAAGCGGGTAGGAGAGGGATGAGAACACTGCAGAAATGAGATGAGAGCATGAGAGAGAGGATGCAAATTAGTGAGATAGGAGATGACTATTGACTTTACATTTGATTTCTTGGAGAGTGTAGCTGTCAGGGAAGCAAGTAAATGGAAAGGAATTCCACAGGCGGGAAGTGCGAGAAAAGAAGCTGTTCGAGTAGAATTTGCGTTTTCATCTTATTGGTTTCACAGTAAAAGGGTTGAACCTAGTTGCTAATCTTGTTGATCGAGTAAATTCGTATATAGTGGGCACCAGTGAGCTAAGTTCATCAGAGCAGAAACCATGAAAGTACTTGTAGAAGAGACACAAGGAAGCCACACTGCACCAGTGATTAAGTGACTGTATCCGAGTTGCCAAGTCGGGATCAATCACATTGCAGATTCTCCGTTGAATTTTGTCAAGGAGCCCTAAGTGGATAGCAGGAGCAACCGACCATATATGGCAGCAGTATTCAATTAATAAGTAATAATAAGTGGGGGATCAGTTTATTACTTTATAACAAGAGAAAACAGATACCCAACTTTAGGTCCAGTAGAAGCTTTAATTGTATTCGTATCCGATTAATTTGAACTAATTCTACGGGGGTTCATTTTATTACTTCATAGAAATAGAAAACCGATCCCCCACTTTATGACGAGTAGAAGTTTTAATTATTTTTTTAAATATTATATTCAGTCAATCAGTTAAGTGCCATGCATGATACACACTTGGGCGACAGACTGGACAGAAGATTTTCTCGCTGTAGTTTGTTATTACTTTCTTCGATAGACTGGTTGCCAACCAAGGCTATAGAACCCAAGCTGTCCTGTTATTTAACCCATAACTGGAAGGAGAATGCAATTAATTCAACTGGAACAGTAAAAGATAAAACACCATAACCTTTTTTTTTTTTAAGAAAAAATGAATGACAAATTAATATAGATAGGTATGAACAAAATGGGAGAGAAAGGGAGTGAAATAGATAAATAGGAAGAAAGGGAGATATACAAAAATAGAAAGAAAAAGTAAAGGAAAGAAAATAGAATATATAGAATGAGAGAGAGAGAGAGAGACAGAGAGAGAGAGACAGAAAGAGTGAGATAAAGAGGGAGGTGGGTGGAAATTAGCATAAGTAGTAAGATAAATCAGTCAGTTAAAGTGCCATACGTGATACACGCTTTGACTGGGCAGAAAGATATTCCGCAGTAGATTGCCATTGCTTTCTGCGGTAGACTGGTTGCCAGCCAAGGCTATAGAACCCAATCTGTCCTATTA
The DNA here is from genome assembly GCA_037127315.1 of Ascarosepion bandense. Taxonomy (NCBI): domain Eukaryota; kingdom Metazoa; phylum Mollusca; class Cephalopoda; order Sepiida; family Sepiidae; genus Ascarosepion; species Ascarosepion bandense. The sequence continues at coordinate 276,963 of JBBBDQ010000950.1, read as the reverse complement.
TTTAACCCATAATATAATAATAGGGAAGAGACGGATTAAAACCTTTCGCTAGGGCATTTGTGCGTAAGTGAATGCGAGGAATTGCTACTGGAATTCGAACTCGGCTCCCCGATTTATCGTTCCAAGTCGATATTCACTGCACCACACCAGATATAAGATAAATAGATACATTTAAAGAACCAGTTTTCTCTCGTATTCATTCATTGACTTATTACAGTAGAAAGGAACAAAGAAAGGGAAAAGAAAAGAAAAGAAAAAGAAAGAGGAGTAAAAAGGAAAATACAAAATAAAGAAGAAAAGAAAGTAAGAAAATAAAGAAAGAATAAAGGAATCAAAAAGAAAATATGAAAAGACAAAGTAAGCAATTAAAAAAGAAAAAAAGAGAAAAGAAAAGAGAAGATAAGAAAAAAGAAGGAAAGATCGAGAGAAAATAAAAACGAATAAGAAAGAAAGAATGAAAGATCGATTTAAAAAAAGAAGGACGATAATACAAAAGAAAGAAAGAAAAACAGAAAGAAAGAAAGAAAGAAAGAAAGAAAGATAAACAGAAAGAAAGAAAGAAAGAAAGAAAGAAAAAGAAAGAAAGATAAACAGAAAAAAAGAACGAAAGAAAGATAGACGGAAGTGAAATAAATGGATACACTAATAAATAAAGAAATTTTTGTTCTTTTAATATGACATAAATTCTACGCCGTGTGCAAACTGCATTCTGCTTAAGAAATACCATTTAAGGAAAGTGGGCGATTTATATTTGGCGAACACAAAGCGAGATGTCTTTTTGCCAATACTGTCTGTTTCTTTTCTCATTATCACGAGCGGACAACGATCACTTTGTCTTTCAAATTCATTGACTATTTATTCTTCCAACGCGCGACGTTTGCTTGTTTGCTTGTCGAATCTGAAGATAAGCAAAAAATGCATTCATTACATTAGTTATCTACTGTGCATTGTACACAGTTCCCTTAGTCTGTCGACAAGGAAATCTTAAAGCTAAAACTAAAAGGCTTTACGAAACATTGCTTAATTCGGCACACATATACATATGCGCATACGCACATACTTAATATATATATATATATATATATATATATATATATATATATATAAAAGCATGCGGTCTAGATATAGAAGAATCCAAAAGTGGTAGGATAATTCTATAAATATATATGTATATAAATACATATAGAGAAAATATAAGAAAAAATTTAGGCAGACACGTTATTTCATAGTAAATCGGAAGTATAGGCTTATTTCAGGCGAACCATCATCAGCTTTCCTCGTTATTGTACAGAAGATTTTACATGAAATAACGTGTCTGCCTTAATTTTTTCTTATATATATATAACGAAGAATACTTGGTATATAAGTCAGGTAAATTCCGATAGGGACGAACTCAAAAAGAATTCAATGTTAAATTTATTTAATTTAACAGAGTAATATAATCTAGAAAATTTTAGATATTCTACAATTTCATGGTTAATACGTATTTCGCAGACAGAAAATTGCTGATCGTTAGACTCAAATATACAACAGTTCATATTCGATTGGATGATTCTGAATATTAACTTTTGTATCATTTGGGTCTGATGAGCAGCAATGTTTTGACTACGAAATATGTATTACCCATGAATTTGTAGAATATCTAATTTTTTTCTAGAGTATATATATATATATATATATATATATATATATATATAATAGTGCTCGATATATAAGAGAAAAACTAGAATTTATACTACTTATAAATATACGTTTTATTCACCCTTAGCGCAACTTGAATATTAAAAAACTTGAGAACTAGGAATAAAGTTAATAACGATATATATATATATATATATATATATATATATATATACACACACACACACTCCTGATCAAAATTTCAAGACCACTTATCTAATTTTTTTCTAGTGTATATATATATATATATATATATATATATATATATATATATATATTATAATCGTGTCGCTCCAAGCAAGCCATTTTACTGCCATTGTTGAGCAGGGGATTACATAGGAGGAATGTTATGAGAAAAAGTGTCAGATTACAGGGGGTGACAGGAAGAGTGTAAGATAAGGATGAGAATACCGATGAGAGTGATGCAAGTTAGCGAGATAGGAGATGACTATTGACTTTACATTTGAATTCGTGAAAATTGTAGCTGTTGGGAAAGCAAGTAAAGGGAAATCCAAAGGCGGGAAGTGCGAGAAAAGGAGCTGTTGGAGTAGAAGGGTGGGACCTAGTTGCTAATCTTGTTCCTCGAGTAAATTCATATATAGGGTGAACCAGAGAACTAAGTTCATCGGAGCAGAAGCCGTGAAAAGTATTTGTCGAAGAGACACAGGGAAGCCACATTGCGCCGATGTGAATGTGACTGTATCCGAGCTGCCAAGTCGGGATCGTTCACACACACACACACACACACACACACACACACACACACACATACATATATATATATATATATATATATATATATAGATAGATAGATAGATAGATAGGGAGGGAGAAAGAAAGATAGAGAAAGAGAGAGAGATAGAGAAAGAGAGAGAGATAGAGAAAGAGAGAGAGAGTGGGAGAGAGTGGGAGAGAGAGTGGGAGAGAGTGGGAGAGAAAGATAGAGAGAGAGAGAGAGAGAGAGAGAGAGTGGGAGAGAGAGAGTGGGAGAGAGAGTGGGAGAGAGAGAGAGTGGGAGGGAAGAACAAAAGGGAAAGGCGATAAATAAGAGGGGTAACTGGTATAAAAAACAATTCTAACGGTAACTGTTTCCTTGGAATTGATAATCGCATTTTTCTTTCTGTCTTATTCTCAATGAAATGTTATAATATATTTATATCTAATGCCTTTACAATATACACACAGAACCGTCTTCTCTTATTAAAATGTAAATAATGTGAAAAAATCAAAATACAATTGGGTAGATTTCATCTTAGATTTTTTTATTACTAGTTGAAGTATTGTCACTCCTTAATCATTTTTAAAATTAATTTCAGTTCTTGATTTTTACAGCATCTACATAGATCGCCATTCTGTAGACATGTCTGAACTATTTTTATTACCATAAATATTATTAATAGATGAGGAATTGCCATGTATTATTAACTTTTTACGAGAACCGTAGATTGCGGCGTACAAATCGACCTAAAGATTATTATTTCTGAGTTAGTCTGAAAACTACCGTATAGGTCGGCATCCAAATATACGTAGGCTACCAGTGGCCCAAAAATTAGGCCTACCGGTCAATGAATTTAAGCTACAGTGTGCGATAACCTGTGCCCATATTACATAACGGTCACACCAATATATTGAGACACTAAATTTTGATGCCAGATGCCATTTTGCCACTCAGCTGTTAAAGTGTGACACAGAGATCAGAAGGTGAATTGGCATGGCGAAGGACGCGTTCCAGGAGCTGAGTAAAGTATTAAGACACAGGAAACTTTCACTAGAAACAAAGAAAAGCGTACTAGACTGCGATGTGATGCCAGTTCTTCAATATGTCAGTGAATGTTGGACAATATCAACAAAAATGAAGGGAAAACTTGAAGCAGCTGAAATGTGGTTCAACAGAATATCATGGATCGAGCATGTGATGAGGTTTTGGAAAGAATGGCAACAAAAAGGAAATTAATCATGAGCATCAGGAAGAGACAGCTAAAGTTCCTTTGATATGCAATGAGGAAGGAAGGCTTGGAGAACCTGAAACCAACAGACCAGATAGAGAGAAAAAGAGACAGAGGAAAGCAGTGGATACTATATTTGAAGGGCATGAGCAGGTGGATGACAGAACGGAGGTTGTGAGATGTTACAGGAGAAAGCGTGCTAAGAGCCACCAGAGATAGGAAGACGTGGAAGGCCATGATCACCTACATCCTGAAAGGACAAGGCACGTAGAAGAAGAAGAACCATAAACTTGTTTTATATACATTGTATAGCAATCAGCCTGCAACACATACCGTATGTAAATTTGGGCCCAATCGGATTATTAGTTTACAGATTACAGTTATTTAAGTGAAGCTACTGTTGCAAATTTTTAAAACAATGAAAAAATCTGAATGTCGTGTTTTGATAAAGCATTACCTTCTGATGGGAAAAATATTTAAGCAAAGCAATGGTTTGATAAGTGTTATTCGGGCTCTGCTCCGTCAGAAATAACGGTTAAAAGCTGGTTTGCTGACTTTAAACGCAGTCGACAGACACAAATGATGTTGAACGCTCAAGTCACCCAAAATCGGCAGTTGTCCAGGAAAACGCGACAAAAATCCTCAAACTCGTTTTGGACGATCGTAAATTGAAGTTGCGTGAGATAGCAGTGGCGTTGAACATATCAGAAGGCAGTGTATTCATCATTTGGCATGACCATTTGTAAATGAGAAAGCTGTGTTCAAAGTGGGTGCCGTGTTTGCTGACAGTCGATAAAAAACCACAACGCATCATCGATTCAAAGCGTTGTTTGCAACTGTTTCAAGACAACAAGAAAGAGCTTTTGCATAAATATGTGACAATGGATAAGAAAACATAGATCCGCCACTTCACTCCGGAGTCAAATCGGCAGTCAGTTGAGTGGACAGCAGCATGTGAAAACCTTCCAAAGATAACTAAAGACGCAAATATCAGCAGGCAAGATTTTAGCTTCCGTATTTTGGGGTGCGCAAGGTATCTTATGCATTGATTACTTTTAGAATGGAAGAACCATCAACAGCGAATTTTATATAGCATTATTGGTGCATTTGAAGGAAAGAATTGCCATAAAGCGGCCACAAATAAAGAAGAAAAAAGTGGTATTTCAGCAAGACAACGCTCCGTTGATCGCAGCGATGACAAAACTCCATGAACTGCACTTCGAATTGCTTCCGCATCTACCCTATTCTTTAGATCTGGTCCCCAGCGACTACTGCCTGTTTGTAGACCTCAAAAGAACACTCCAGGGAAAGAGATTTGGTTCCAATGAAAAAGTGATATCGGAAACTGAAGCGTATTTTGAGGCCAAAGACAAATCGTTCTTCAAAAAAAGGCATCGAATTGTTAGCAAAGCATTGGAATCAGTGTATCATGAGACTATATTGATGAATAAAGTCGAATTTTGCCTAAAAGTTGTTGCAAAAAAAAAAAAAAATAGAAGACGTGTTAAGTATGTGACAAAGGATGAAAAATGGATCCATCACTTCACTCCGTATTCAAATCGGCAGTTAGCTGAGTGGACAGCCGACCAAAGCGACTAAAGACGCAAACATCACCAGGAAAAGTTTTTTTGGGGTGCACAAGGTATTTTGTTCATCGATTATCTTGAAAAAGAAAGAACCATCAATAGCGACAATTATATAGCATTATTTGTGCGTTTGAAGAAAGAAATCAAAAAATGGCCGCAAATGAAGAATAAAAAAGTGATCTTTCACCAAGTCAACACGATGTCACAAGTCGATCGCAACGATAGCAAAACTACATGAATTACATTTCGAATTGCTTTCGCATCCACACTATTCTTCAGATCTGCGCTCCAGCGATTACTAGCTATTTGCAGACCTCAAACGAATGCTCCAAGGAAAAGAGATTTGGCTCCAATGAAAAAGTGATATCGGAAACTGAGGCGTATTTTGAGGCCAAAGACAAATCATTCTTCAGAAAAAGGCATCGAATTGTTAGATAAGCGTTGGAATCAGTGTATCACCCTACTGGCTGTTTGTAGACCTCAAAAGAATGCTCCAGGGGAAGAGATTTGGCCCCAATGAAAAAGTGATGTCGGAAACTGAAGCGTACTTTGAGGCCAAAGACAAATCGTTCTTCAAAAAAATGCATCGAATTGTTAGATAAGCGTTGGAATCAGTGTATCACCCTACTGGCTGTTTGTAGACCTCAAAAGAATGCTCCAGGGGAAGAGATTTGGCTCCAATGAAAAAGTGAAGTCGGAAACTGAAGCGTACTTTGAGGCCAAAGACAAATCGTTCTTCAAAAAAATGCATCGAATTGTTAGATAAGCGTTGGAATCAGTGTATCACCCTACTGGCTGTTTGTAGACCTCAAAAGAATGCTCCAGGGGAAGAGATTTGGCTCCAATGAAAAAGTGATGTCGGAAACTGAAGCGTACTTTGAGACCAAAGACAAATCGTTCTTCAAAAAAAGGCATCGAATTGTTAGATAAGCGTGGGAATCAGTGTATCACCCTACTGGCTGTTTGTAAACCTCAAAAGAATGCACCAAGGAAAAGAGATTTGGCTCCAATGAAAAAGTGATGTCGGAAACTGAAGCGTACTTTGAGGCCAAAGACAAATCGTTCTTCAAAAAAGGCATCGAATTGTTAGATAAGCGTTGGAATCAGTGTATCACCCTACTGGCTGTTTGTAGACCTCAAAAGAATGCTCCAGGTGAAGAGATTTGGCTCCAATGAAAAAGTGATGTCGGAAACTGAAGCGTACTTTGAGGCCAAATACAAATCGTTCTTCAAAAAAAGGCATCGAATTGTTAGATAAGCGTTGGAATCAGTGTATCACCCTACTGGCTGTTTGTAAACCTCAAAAGAATGCTCCAGGGGAAGAGATTTCGCCCCAATGAAAAAGTGATGTCGGAAACCGAAGCGTACTTTGAGGCCAAAGACAAATCGTTCTTCAGAAAAAGGTATCGAATTGTTAGATAAGCGTTGGAATCAGTGTATCACCCTAGAAATAGACTATGTTGACGAATAAAGAATTTTTTTTAAAGTTGTTTTTTATTAGTTAGGCTCGGGATTTATTGAGTCATGTATTATTTTCTTGAATTTTATTTTTAAATGAAGAATTCTATTGGGGTGGGGTGGGGGGGGTCATCCCTTACCAATGTTTGACGATTATTCCTTTCGTTTTAATTTTATTTGACTTGTATTACAACAACTCTATCTCTTATTCAGTCAGTTAAGTGCCATACGCGATCATGTCTAGAAAGCTGTAGGTTGCCATTGCTTTCTGCGGTAGTCTGGTTGCCGACCAAGGCTATAGAACCCAATCCGTCCTGCTATTTAACCCATAACTGGAAGGAAGAGACGGATTAATACCTTTCCCAAGGGTATTTGCGCGTAAGTGAATACAATGGATTCTACTGGAATTCGAACTCGGCTCCCCGGTTTCTCGTTTCGAGTCGATATCCACTGTACCACAACGCACATCGTATCTCTTATTAGACAGCCATTTGTTTCATCTTACTCCTAACTTTTTTTTCATTGCAACAACTCCATCATTCTTCGGCTAATCAACAATTATGATTACTTGTTTCGTTTTCTACAGCTTATCAACACTTATTTCTATTGTAAACAGACAGTAAGAATTTTTCGAAAATTGTTTTTAGAAAACTGAAGATGTCTGCCAGTTATTTATTCAAAAAGGTATTGCTGGTAATAATTTTTCCTTCAAAAATGTATAGCTGGCAATATTTTTCCTTCAAAAATATATATTTTTCTATAAAAGTCAATTTTTATATTTTCATAGTGTTTTGAACCTATTTTGGGAGTTAACTATTTGCCCATAACTGGGACCCTGACAGGTGCTACCACTCCGGGTCAGAGTGGACCTGAGAACAACAACAAGTAAGAGGTGGTTCCATGCTCCACTCAACCTTCCAATCAGAAGCCTTGCTGCAGGATGCAATTTAGCGTCATTCCCAGGACCGTCAACTAAAAGAACTTAGAATGGATGGTTGTACGAAATAGCCAAGTATTCGAAGGAGACATTCTCTTTTATCTGTGTGCCACGCCCCTTCAGGAAATGGACCTTGATGTCTTTCGAAAAATTCTTAATCCCATGTACAACGGTTTTTCTACTTTTGATAAGGCCCCACTCCCCGTTACGCCATCTCGTCAGGCTCACTCACTCCCTCCGTTTCCTTTACCGTCAATATGCCCTGTGATGGTTAACGGTTTCAGTAAATCTTTACTCATGATGCATCAAAGAGTTTCAGCTTCCAGTTTTTTATCGCCAGTTCTTTTCAAGACTTTCCCTTTGCATAGTCGCTCTGTCCATGAAATTCCCCGCATCCTTCGGTAGAATTACATTTTTTGCCTTCAAGGTGGATTTTTTCACCATTCTTTGCAATATTCCTTGGAATGAAAAATTAGGAAGCCGATTTCAATTTCTAGTCGGTTTCGTTATATTTCCTTACGCTTTAGAAAATACATCCATCCATTTCTTCTCCACCCAGCTATGGGTTAAATAGATGAACTTATATTAAATTTCATTATTATATTAAAAACTTTCAAAATTAAATAACCCTCAAAAGCCGAAAAATCAAATCGTATTTTCGTATTTTTGGCAAATGGCACAATATATTCTTACAAGAAAATTATATTTATTACAATTTACACGTAACTAGCAATATCATATCAGAATCCTAAATATGGGATTTTGAAAATAATAATATATGACAGCTGACAAAAAAAAAACGTCAGAAATATTTTGTGCATCTTAAAGAGACGATAGAATCCGAAGGTTAAGAGTACACCATTGTTTGGCAGCCAAAACGCTTTTAAGTTTTAGCACCATGAAAAGATTCCACATGAAGAGTTTCCAACTGGAATTTATACTCTTGGGTTGAGTGTGTGAACATTCTTTCTATTAGAAGTTCTTGCTTCTCGGGGGCATTTTCCCGCGCTAATTACTACTGTTCTCGCTTGGCAAGATTCTCGGAATGTGAGAGAAAGCGTTCACGTCGTAAGGAAAAGATTACTTAACTGTACGTTCAGACGGGCCATCTTGCTTGTCAATAATACTATTTAACAAAAGCCGTTTACTCGTGAGTGCATACAAGAACGAATGAAATGCATCCTCATGTAATCCTCACTACCATTATATATATATATATATATATATATATATATATATATATATATATAAAGAGAGAAAGAGAGAAACAGGAAGAGAGAGAAGCAATGAGATACGTGTGTATCTAGTTTCATAGGAATGTATTATTCATTTTTTCTTTATTCTCTCATTTCGTAAGATTCCGATCCACACACACACACACACACACACACACACACACACACACATATATATATATATATATATATATATATATATATATCTGTTACGGAAATTAACGATTTTTAACGAAACTTGGTTATAAGCAACCGACAATTTGAAATGAATTTGAGCATTATTTTTTTTCTTATCGATACTCGTATTTAAGTAGATATTCTGTTTTTTAATTAAACAGTATTATATATTTATATCTACCGGCCTGATTATTTACGATAAATTGTTATCATTATGGTACCCATTTTCATAATAAAAATTTATCGTAAATAATTAGGCCAGTAGATATAAATATATAATACTGTTTAATTAAAAAACAGAATATCTACTTAAATACGAGTATCGATAAAAAAAATGTTCAAACAATTCATTTCATATATATATATATATATATATATATATATATATATATGAAATGAATTGTTTGAAGCGAGTTAGTAGTATGTCCAATGTAGGTATTATTTAGTTTGTTAGAGATACATTCTCGAAAGGGGCATTTAAATTTATTTATATTTGCAAAAAAACAATGTAGTGTATAAATTTAAATGCCCTTTTCGAGAATGTATCTTTAACAAACTAAATAATACCTACATTGGACATACTACTAACTCGCTTCAAACAATTCCTTTCATATATATATATATATATATATATATATATATATATATATATATATATATATATTGTATCTCTAACAAACTAAATAATACCTACATTGCACATACTACTAACTCGCTTTCGCGGATACTTACATTGCACTTAAATGAAAATTCTAACATATTCCAACATTTAAAACACCACAGCTATCAACACACACTTCTTAGGAAAACACTTATCGAAAATACGGATGTACTTAGACAAGAAAATAATAAAATTCTAGAAGCTATCTACATCAAACAGTTTAAACCTAACCTAAATAAAATAAATTTCGACACCTCTACTAACATACTTCACTGCCTATAATCGACGGGAGAGGTCATAGTTATTATACTTACCCCCTACACCATAGTAGCAGCAGTTCCCAGACCAATCCCTCATGCCACTATACACTCAATTGAACAAAAAACCCACTACCACCATTCCTTCTCGGCCTACAGCCATGTGCGACACAAAAAATGGACCTGTCTAATTTTCTCTGTATAACTCCACTCTGTTAATAATAATTTAAATGTTCTATGTTCACTGAACATTAAATGTTCATCCTTTGATAATGGCTTATATAAGCCGAAAGCTCAGACCTGATAAAAAATTAACAATTATTGCGATTTCTTGTCGTCTTCTTATTATAAATTATGTTTTAGAACATGTACATAATTTCTTCTATATATGTCCTCTTCTCTACAATCGGGGTTTTTCTCCCGATGATGTGTTTGGGTTCCAAACACTGAAACAGCCATATGATTGTAGAGAAGAGGACATATATAGAAGAAATTATGTACATGTTCTAAAACATAATTTATAATATATATATATATATATATATATATATATATATATATTAATGATGATTGCATAACGCATGAAACTCCGAGTCGTGCCATAGACGTAGGATAATATGTATATGTATATATATATATATATATATATATATATATATATATATATTCGGAAGCATCCTTTATTTTATGCAAGTCTCGTTAAAAGTTCCAGACAAGTTGATATATTTAAGTATTTTATATAATTTTTCATGTGATCTTATAAATTTTATTTTCACAACATAAATTATATAAAACTTATCCAAATGTTCTATTTATCCAAGCGCTTTCGGCTATACTTTATTTATTACCAAGGTTAAATTTTATTTTACGTTACCTGAATATATACATTGTTTTTGTATGTATGTGGAGTCGTAGGAATATTTTATTTTCAAAACACGGTTAGAACACTGGCCGAGTTCATAGTTGACATTGATGAGCGTTGTTTTTTTTTCTTTTATAAATGTTTTTTCTTTTGAAAATGTTTCCATTACTCCAGCCTTGTGGATAATGCTGTCATATTTGTATTATAACAATTATATTACGGATAGAGTTTGGTAGGTCTTCATGTGTATTTAAATGACACCTAATAGAACCATGGTCAGGGAGATGTAATGTGGGTCTTCTTGTGAGTAATGTTGTAGTATATTCAACGTAACTATTTACGAATTTGGATTTATTAAGAACTCGGTTCTTTATAGAACATGCGGCGGACCTGAAGTAGAATAACACCCCGTTTAATTTCGTTGTTTTTCTTTTTTTTTTTTTACTTTTTTCGGCGCAGTCTTATCGATTGTTATTTAAACTTTCCGATTATCAAAAACGACTGTGAAAAATTAAAATATTTAAACCATTGTGGGGGTGGGGGCTCAGTTTCTCATACAGAGTTTTAGTAAATCGATCCTCCATTTTCAACCCACTCACGTTGGGGTCACTTTGTTTATGTTAATTTCGTTGTTTTTCTTTTTTTTTTTTTACTTTTTTCAGTGCATTTCTATCGATTGTTACGGAAACTTTCCGATTTAAAAAAAAATTGAAAAATTACAAAATTTAAACAAATTTTCTGGGGGGATCAGTTTCTCATACAACGTTATAGTAAATCGATCCTACATTTTCTATCCACTATAAGATTGTATGAGAAACTGTTCCCCACTTAAACTTGTCTAAATATTAAAATTTTTGGGTCATTCGTAAAGTTTAAGGTGTAAAAGATAATACTGCACTGAAAAAAGTTTAAAAAAATTGATAATGAACAAATTTACAGGTGGTAGTAATGTCGTACCGGCGACTGGTTTCAAAATGATGGCTCGATTTACTATAACGTTGTATGAGAAACTGATCCACCCAGAAAATTTTTAAATATTGAAATTTTTCAAAATTTGTTTTGTCAGTCGTAAAGCTGAGGGAATAATCGATAGGACTGCGCTGAAAAGAGTGAAAAAAAAAAAAAAAAAAGAAAGGAAAACAACGAAATTAAATGTGGTGGTAGTCTGCTTCAGGTCCACCGAACATGCACTTTCGTAAATAACATTGATTTACTGTAGTTTAATTCTTGCAGGTGAATTGTTATTTATGATGATGAGGTTAGCAGTTTTCAATTTTGTATAATAGTTTAAATTCCATGTTTATATCAACTGGAGTTGTGTAATTCCTTATAATATTTGTAAATTAACATTCAACTTGCTTATAGTTACTATGCATTTGATTTTTGTAGAAAATATTAATGCCATTGTTTTGTTTTTCTGTATATTCGGCAATGCTATTGATTACTTTATTAATTTGTTTCCTATTTCCGTTTGGTTTTTTTTATTCCTTTTAAGGTCTACTTTCACACAATTACTTTTAACGACTCCAACTGACATCTGAAAAGTTATTCACTAATAAAATCTTGACCACTTTCATTCCAGAATCATCCCTTAATTTTGATGCATAGCCCCAATAATTCACTTCTTGTACAAGTAACTCATTGCCTTGGTAGCTCTAGGGATTTGTATTGGGTAAATATTAGTAAAAGATTTCCATTAATTTGCGGCCCCATTTTTTCCAAATCTCAGTCAGTCAGTTAAGTGCCATACGTGATACACGCTTAGGCGATCATGTCTCAAAAGAGACATGACTGTCTAGGCAGAAGATTCTCCCGCAATAGGTTGCCATTACTTTCTGCGGTAGACTGGTTGCCAACCAAGGCTATAGAACCTAATCTTTCCTGTTATTTAACCCTAAACTGGAGGGAAGAGATGGATTGATACATTTTCCAAGGGTATTTGTGCGTAAGTGAATGCACCAAATTTGACTGGAATTCGAACTCGGGTCCCCGGTTTGTCATTCCGAGCCGATAACCACTGCACCACAACTCATTATTCCTATGAAAACCAATATTTTTCCAATATACAACAATCATACTAAACAATCAAAAGAAAAGGAGTTTAATTTTCATCATTTAAACATCGTATAACATAATATGTTTAACGAATCTATAGTTGCATCTGCTGCTAGAAAGTTTGTCTCTGTGTAGGACCAGGAAGTTTTTTTCGTCAGAATTTATTTTGCACATTTATAAATCTTCCATTCGTCCGTGCGTTGAATACTCTTGCCATATCTGGTTAGGTGCTCCTGATATTCATCTCGATATTCTCTTTAGAATCCATTTTGCACATTTATAATTTTACTATTCCTACGTGCATTGAATACTGTTGCCATATCTGGTCGGGTGTTCCTGCTATTCATCTTCATTCTGACTTGGTAGTCCATCTCCAGTCACTTTCTTGTAGTATCAGTGAGAATTCTTCTTTTATATGCCAAGAATGACAACATCGAATCCATAGCTGCATTTACTGCTAGGAAGTTTAGATTAATTTTATAGATAAATTCTCTTCGGATACGAAGCTTGGTTCATTATGTCGGTCAGAAAATATTTCTCGTCAGACTCCATTTTGCACATTTATAATTCTTTCATTCATCCGTGGATTGGATACTGTTGCTACATCTGGTCGCAGGCTCCGGCTATTCGTCTTGAGGTTCTTGACAAAATCCAAAGGAGGTTCTGCAATATAACTGATTTTGACTTAGCGGCCGGCATACAGTCACTTTCTCACCTACGTGATGTGACTTCTCTTTGTCTTTTCTACAAGTATTTTCATGGCAACTGCACCGATGAGCTCTTATCCAGGTTTTCGTGACCATATCTATGTCCTCCTGCTACTAGATTGGCATCTAGGTCCCACCCTTTTACCATCAAAATTGTTAAATCCAACCGCCTCATTAACTCTAATTGTTTCTTTGCTCGCACTTCCCCTTTTTTGGAACTCCCTACCGTTTGCTTGCTTCCCTGATAGCTACAATCTCCAAAAGTTTAAATGCAACGTCAATTGCCAACTTCTATCCCCTTGATTTCTATCTAACTTTTATCCTTACTTCAAAATCCCCCGTATCTTGTTTTTCTATCACTGTAAACACCTGCGTTCCAGTAATGGTGCTCTCTTGCTTGGGGTGAAATGATTATAAGAAAAAAAAATTTCACCCTTAAAATTTTAGTCTTTTGCTCCCAATTGCTCAATTTTTAGTCTTTTGCTCCCAATTGCTCCCAAACCAATGAATTAAGTTAACCATTTTCTTGCAAACAATAAAACAAACTTGAAGACAGAACAATTTTCCCATCATTGCAGGCTCTTAACTTTCTCTCGCCGAACTCCGATAAATTCTTGCGACTTGCTTTTTCCAAAAACCCTTCACATCTCAAAATTACATCCAGCGATGGATCGTTAGGCGTAGCTTAAATCACCTGTTATTAGTCCAGTGAGCACTCATCTGAACATTGACCAGACTTGGTCTTGCTTAACTTCGCTGATGAGTCGAGAACCGTTGTCTGGACGAGATATGACCATAAACCTAGTTCTCAAAATTAATCTAGTCTGCAGAGAAGATAGAAGGCCTTTTACGCTCACGTTGATTCGGTTGTTTAAGAAGGCTTATCGCCATTCCGCCTGACTGTTTTGTCAAATAAAGAGACGACCAATTTGAAAGAGAAGTCATTAATCTTATTAATCAGAGAGTTGAGTAATTAATCTTTTGATTATCTTTGAAGCGAATACACTAACTGAAGATAAAATTCCAGCAGCCTAACAAATAACGTCGTTTTTATCTGGCTACAGAAATAATCTTGACAGGGTTCAAAAACGTTTACGGGGTTTGTTGGCTATGAATTATTTTTAATTTTACAGCTTCTTTCTAAACATCTCTACTCTATTGCTGTTTCCATGTTACTGTTTATAGATGATAGAAATGTTGGCTAACACGTTTACAATTCACTGAGTTCAGGTATAAATTCAATTATTCGTTGTGGTGTAGTGGATAACGGCTAAAAAAAAAAGAAATCACAGAGCAGAGTTCAAATTTGAACTTGAAAAGGTATTAATTCGTCTCTTCTCCCTCCAGCTATGGGTTCAATAACAGGACAGATTGGGTTCTATAGCCTTTGCTATAGAACCCAATCTGTTTGCAATTAATCTATCGCAGAAAGTAATTGCAATCTATTGCGGCAAAATCTTCAGTCATTTTTCTTTCGGGACGTGATTGCTCAATCGAGAATGACGTATGACACTCAACTGACTATATTAGTCTTTGTATTTTTCTCATTATAAAATAATAAAAAAAAACTTTCTTACCGCTTACAACAACAAGATCTAAAGGTTACAGGTCAAATATTGCACATGTTATTATTAATTATATTTTTGCACTGAGTTTCTGACAAGTTTTATTCTATTTTTTTATTTTTGTCGTTGATGTGAAAAGGTATATGCGTGGGTGGTGCAGTTTATATAGCCTCGGAACGAGAAATCAGAAAGCCGAGCACGAATTCCAGTTGCATTCGTTACATTAAATCCCGATCGAATAGACTTGGGAAAGGTATTAATCTTGGGAAAGGTATTAATCTTCTCCCCCAAGTTATGGGACAAATAACAGGACAGATTGGGTTCTACAGTTTTGGTTGGCAACCAGTCTACCGCAGAAAGTAATGGCAACCTACTGCGGGATAATCTTCTGTCCAGTTAATCATGTCACTTTCGAGACATGATCGCCCAAAGCGTGTATAACATATGGCGTTTAACTGACTGACTAAAGCTGCTTAGCCGAGTTTAACTTTGAAGTTTGATCTTGGGTATACATACTAAGTTCTAACGTCCGCATCCACTGTAGGACAATACTTGTAGGAAAGTGTGTAGTGTGTGGTCGTTTCACCCTACCACAGAGGTTTCATCAGTGACCATGGCTTGTGCAACGAACACAATTTTCCCCAGGTTCGACAGCCATCATTTTTCCAAGATCTCGTTCCTTGCAACTTTTTACTCTTCAAAACTTAAATGTTATTTGGAAGGATCTGGATTTTAAGACTTCGAGGAAATCTAAAAAGATACGTCAAGGAAGTTGTTCGCTATCCCTAAAAAGGAGTTCCATGAAGGCTTCTATCGATGTATGTGGGTCTAGAAGTGGACTGCTTCGAAGTAGATTAAATACCGAATTGATATATGATGTAGTTTTTTTTTATTATAGCTCTAGCACCGATACTTTTTGATCAGTCTTCGTATTTTGTTTCTTTCTGTTTCATAATTAAATTAGAGTTTGGGATCGATGTTGTCTACGTTATTGCCAAAATCAGGCAATACAGTTTTGGAAGAATATACAGGGGGACCCAATAAACTGAAACTTTTAACAATTCAGTAAAACCAAGAGTGATGGAAGAAAAATATTCTATTCAAAGTAGTTGAAACCTTAAAACATGCTTTTTAAGAAACCGTGATGGAAGTTTCATTTTTTAAAATGACGTCCTGTAGATGGCGTTGTCCTGTACGAATGCATTCTTGAAATCTGTTGTTGAGACAGTGACAGTGACTGGGTTCCCCTGTTCATTTTAAAATAAAATAAGGTCTGATGACCCCATGTAATGAAACAGCACACCATACTGTAATCTTACTAGCATCTAAAGGGCGCTCATGAACTTCATTAGGATTTGTGTCTGCTCAGTAACGGTAGTTCTGCCTATTCACGTAACCTGTGAAATAAAAATCTCATCTGACACCCATAACTTGCTTAGAAATTCATCTTGATCCATGGTTACTGAAATGGTAGAGTGTTTACTTCGTGAGGCCACTGATTCGCGGTGCTGCCACTTGCTCATGTCTGCCATTACAAACATCAAACTTTTTTTGGGTCACCCTGCATTAGTAAATCCTTATTGTTATATCAGTATTGTGCTTAGGGAAAGCATTTTAAAAACGCAAGAAATTAAGTAGCACTTATTTCGATTAGCCGCGTTACTTATAATGATTACTGCACCACTTATGTAGCAGTTTTAGTTCGCAATAATGTAAATGTCATATATAGTAATATATAATATAAATAGCATAAAAAAGTATGGATGTGCCTTGTGGTGCAGTGTAATGAGGAGTCGAAGAGCCGAAATCGTATTCTGGTTGAGTTCTTTCACATGCGCACGATACCTTTGATATGAGATACGAACCGTCGCTTCTTCTCCCAGCTATGGATTAAATAGCAGGAAAGATTGGGTTTTGTAGCCTTTATTGGCAACCAGTCTGCCAGAGAGACTAATGGCAACCTACTTAGGAAAAATCTTCTACCCAGTTAGTCATGTCTCTTTCAAGACATGATCACCCGAGTGTGTATCACATATGTCATTTAACTGACTGACTGATATAAAAAGATACTTGGTTATTCACGGATAATTTAAATAATACAAGTACTGTTGATGTGCGTTGTGGCGCAGTGGATATCCGATCGGAACGAGAAATCGGGGAGCCGAGTTCGACTTCCAGTTGAATTCATTGCATTCGCTTACGCGCAAATACCCTCGGGAAAGGTATTACTCCGTCTCTTTCCTCCAGTTATGGGTTAAATAATAGGACAGATTGTGTTCTACTGCGGGATAATCTTCTGCCCAGTCAGTCATGTCTCTTTCAAGACATGATTACCCAAAGCATGTATCACATATGGCACATAACTGACTGACTGAATATAATAGTTGGACACCTGATTAAGTCTTCTAATGGGCATAAAGTGGGGGATCAGTTTTATATTGTTTTGAAGTAATAAACTGATCCCCCACTAATTAATACTTAATGATATAATACATCTCTTTCCCCTCTACCTATGAGTCAAATAATAGGACAGATTGGGTTCTATAGCCTTGGTCGGCAATCAGTCTACCGCAGAAAGCAATGGCAACCTACTACGGAATAATCTTCTGCCCAGTCAGTCAAGTCTCTTTCGTGACATGATCGCCCAAGCGTGTATCACGTATGGCACTTAAGTGACTGACTATTGACTGGGTTATGTGACAATTATTGTAAATTAAATAATGCACCAAAATAAGAAACTAAGTAGTCATTTTAAATTCTATGGCTATAGGTGCCTTTTGGGAAAAGAGAAAACCGCTTCTAGTGATAATCTGAATGTTTGTCTATAAAAGACCATTTTTCGAAATGGAAGCTACATTGAAGACATCAAAATCAAGCAGTCGAAGAAATATGACGATTAGGGTAGTGTAGTGTGATTCAGAAAACCAAAAACGAATCGAAAGAGAAAAATGCTTTTAGATTGCAATTCCTGTGCATATTTTTATCTTTAACTGAATCACAATGTGCTAACCGGCTTTAGAAAAAAAAATTCCATAATTTTAGATCATTGCATAAAATCTACGCATTCAGTTAAAAATAAAAATCCTTGGTAATGGCTAAAAAATAGCTCGGATATACACAACAAGACACGAACAATTTTTACACACTCTTTGTCCAGAAAAAAAAGAAAAAAAACTCATACCACCACAAGTAAATAAAAAAAAAAATTATGCGAAAAAAATTAAAAAAAAAAGCAACGTGTTACGTTGTCAGTTGTCTTTAAGGAAACATGCATAAATGAGGAATTGCTGCTCAAATATACAGTAATCTCTCTCTCGTATTCGAATTCGAATTTGAATTCCAGTTGAAGTCCTTGCATTCACTTACGCGTAAATACCATTGGGAAAGATACT
This sequence comes from Ascarosepion bandense, assembly GCA_037127315.1. NCBI lineage: Eukaryota > Metazoa > Mollusca > Cephalopoda > Sepiida > Sepiidae > Ascarosepion > Ascarosepion bandense. The sequence continues at coordinate 258,445 of JBBBDQ010000950.1, read as the reverse complement.
AATCCGTCTCTTCCCTCCACTTAAATAACCAGACAAGAATGGGTTCTATAGCCTTGCTCGTCAACCAGTCTATCGCAGAAAGCAATGGCAACCTACTGCGGGATAATCTTCTGCCCAGTTAGTCATGTCACTTTCGAGACATAATCGCCCAAAGCATGTCTCACGTGTGGCACTTAACTGACTAACTGACTAAAGCCACTTAGCCGAGTTTGAACTTGAAGTCTGTCGGGTATACACACTAAGTTCTAACGTCCGCATCCATTTTAGGACAATACTTGGGAGGAAAGTGTGTAGTGTGTGGTCATCTCACCCTACCACAGAGATTCAATCAGTGACTATGGCTTGTGCAGCACGTATACGAGTACAACTAAACTAAATAAAATCTTTGTCCGAGGCACGTTGTCAGTTGTCTTTAAGGAAACATGCATAAATAAGGAATTGCTGCCCAAATATACAGTAATATCTGTTTCTCCCTCTCTCTTTCTTTCTCTCTCTCCATATATATATATATTCCATTTGTAAACGAATTATAAGGTTATTATAGGTTTCGAATATGAGTGGTGTCTTTAGGCGATTTACAATAACCTAGGTGGCGTAATAACTTGTTTACAAATAGAAAATGTTCAAAATTTCTACAATTGTAATGAACTTTTTTTAAAACAAATGTGCACTGGTCTAATTTTATTATAACCCAAAACTAAGTAATTAAACATTAAGCAATCAATCAGTCAGTATATATATATATATATATATATATATATATATATATATATTAGTCAGTTAAGTGACATACGTAATACAGGCTTAGGCGATCATGTCTCAAAGAGACCTGACTGACTGGGCAGAAGGTTTCCTGCATTAGGTTGCCATTGCTTTCTACGGTAGACTGGTTGCCAACCAAGGCTATAAATCCAATCTGTTCTACTATTTAACCCATAGCTGGAGGGGGAATTAAAGGATTAATACCTTTGTCAAGGGTATTTGCGCGTATGTGAATACAACGTATTCAACTGGAATTCGAACTCGGCTCTCCGATTTCTCGTATGAACCGATATCTACTGCACCACAACACACACACACACACACACACACACACACACACACACACACACATCTATTTCATTGGCACTTTCCTTCATGTTTCTTTATTTCTTTCTCTCTTGTTTTCCTCTTTCTTTTTTTATTTCCTCCGTGTCCTTCTCTTTCCCCCATTTTTTTATTTCTCTTTTTGTTTTCTCATCTTTCCTATCCTCTTTACCTCGTACGGAAAAAATGTTGCCATTAAAAGAAAGTGAATTTTCATCAACTTTCTTTGAAAAAATATCGTTTATTACCATCATTACTAACTACCTGATGAGACACTGTCCTTTCAATGTCGAAACAAAATGTACACTTTTTCTAGTAGATTGTAGTTTGTACATGTTCTAAAGTATTTATAATAAATATTCCTCTATTTCTATTTTGAGCACTGTTTTAAATTAGTGTTTTGAACGTTGCTAATATTTTTTCGTTCCTTATTCACACACACACACACATATATATATATATATATATTTATTTATTAAAATTATGAAGATCAGCCGATTAAGTTACAGTGGTTTCAACCTGTCGTTATGGCAGCTTAATCGGCTGAACTTTTTAATTTTAATATTTAAAAGCTTTAATCTTCATCAAGAGTTTCCTGGTCTAATTTTACTCTGACTAATAACTATGTAATATTTACGGCTATATATATATATTTTACAATCATATATATATATATCATATATATATTTACAATCATATATATATATATATATATATATATATTTACAATCATATATATATATATATATATTTACAATTATATATATATATATATATCTTTATTCAATTATATATATATATATATATATTTGCAATTATATATACATATATATAATAATCGAGAAATCTTCTTACGAATATATGCGTCCTTCATGAAGAACAAGATTTCTCAATTATCCAGGCCAGTAGATATGCGTAAATATACTGTTTAATTAAAAAAAAAAATGAGCATTTACTGAAATATGTGTATCCATTAAAAATAATGTTTAAAAAAAACACAATGAAAATATGTCGTGACGGATTCCGTAAAAATTTCGTAACTATATATGCATGTAAGTATATTCCTGCTACCGTGCTCTATTTTAACGAGTGTCGAATCTCCACCAAGAATGGATTTTTTTGCCACGTCCCGGTTGTTACTGCGAAGTCCTAACTGTCCAGCTTTTAAAATCTATGACGCGACCTTTTAGGTGATGAATTATTTACTATCCTGGAAGCTCTTATCCCACAGAGGAAACGTTGCTAGCCTCTTACAAGCCTATCAATACTGCTATAGCAAATGTTCTAACGAGATACACATTTCATTGTCGCAGTTGAGACCTTCCCAACTAGAAAGCGCCCGAAAGGATGCTTCCCTGACCGCTAGATTCTTAACAATTTCAGCGTCAACCAGTATCTATCACACATATGCTAAAAATATTCTCTTCCTGTTTATTACTTTATCCGACCTGACAATAATTCCACCAGTAAACCACAATATATATATATACATACTCCCGCATCAGTAGGAAACCCGTCGTAGCAGATAAACCTAATCTCGCTGCTGATCTTGAGAGGGATCTACATTCTGTGGTGAATTGGGGTAAGAAGTGGCTTGTAAATTTCAGTGCATCTAAGACCAAGCTGCTGTCTGTCAATCATCACAGGCAACATCTCCTGTTTCCTATAAGCATGGACCAAACGAGCCTCCCTGAGAGCAATACACTGCGCAACCTCGGCTTTAAACTCTCTTCTGATCTCAAGTGGAACCATTACATTGAATCAATAGTTAAATTCACTGCTAGGAAGGATGTGTCACTGTGTCGAGCCAGGATGTTTTTCCCTCCTGAATCTATCCTGCATATATACAAATCAACCATTCGTCCGTACATGGAGTACTATTGCCATATATGGTCAGGTGTCCCTGCTGTTCATCTTGACAGGCTCCAAAGGAGAATCAGTAATGTGATAGGTAACGACTTGGCGGCTCGACTCCAGCCACTTCCCCAACGACGGGATGTGGCTTCCCTTTGTCTGTTCTATAAATACTTTCATGGATTCTGCTCTAACGAATTTAAGTCACTGGTGCCTCTACAACAGGTGTTTACTCGTGCAACCAGACTGGCAAGTGGGTCTCACCCATTCACAGTTAGATCAACCAAATGCAGTCGAAAATTCTACCTCTAGAGCTTCTTTTCTCGCACTTCCCGCCTGTGGAACTCGCTTCCATATTCTTGCTTTCCTGACGGTTACAACCTCCAGGAATTTAAATGCAATGTTAATACTCATCTTTTAACCACTTGACTCTAGTTCTTTCTTCACCACCCTGTATATCCTTTCCTTGCTCTCCACCTTTGCAACTGTCATCACACCTGTATTCCCATCCTTCTCTTGCTCCTTTCTAACTGGTTCGTCTTTCTTTTCACTCTCTTCTACCTAATCTTTTTACTCCTATGTAGCCCCCTGCACATCAGTGGCGTTACCGCCTTGCTCGGATTATACGATTAATATATATATATATATATATATATATATATACCCTAATAATATATATATACACTAATAATAAAAATATATATATATACACTAATAATAAATATGCATATGCATTAAAGTAAAATATACATATACGCTTATATATATATATATATATATATATATATATATGCATTAATAATAAATAAATATATACACTAATTATAAATATATATAGATTAATAATATAATCTACATAAACTAATATATATATATATATATATATATATATATATATATATATATATATATATAGACCTTTTATTTTACATTAAACACCATTTTATCACCACTAAAACCCAATGTGCACTATTTTATAACCAATAAACAGTAGCCACACTAAACATATAGATAAAAACCAGAACATTAGTATTCTCTATAAAAATCAGATGCATGGTAAATGTAAAACAGGATGAATTCTCCCTTAGAAGTATTTCAAAGAAATATGGAATAAGAAGCAAGAAAATCAAATTAATTATCGACTATAAATAAAGACTGCTAATCTTATCGTCAACAACAGTTACACGTAAAATTCAAATTGCATAGACCCAATATTATTTATGAATTACCATGTCCTTTAAGGAATTGCGTTCCTCATAAGACCAAACTCCTAGATAATTAGGTTGGATATACTACAACATGCCTAACTTGACGACTTACGTTATATCTCACTGAGCAACGCTCAATTAGGATTCATTTAAATACACACGGACACCTAGCAAACTCCATTCGTAACTTAATAAAGATATAATAGCATTTATTTCTATTTCTGTGCTTAGGTAGTATTTACACTTTGTACATTATTCGGTCTATTTTCCCTATCTTGCTTGCCATCTGTACGAAGTTTCGGCAGGTGCTAAGAATTTCAAACCAAACCATTTATTACAATCACTGAGGTTTATCTTTCTTATTCCTCACTTGGTAATCATGAGTTATCTCCCTCTAACCGGACTCTCTAAGTTACTTACTCACCACTGCTGTAGCCTACTATTAAACTTACAACTCGTTGGGTCAAGTCACTGAAACTAACCAGCGTCTCTTTATCAACTGGGTCATGTGTCATTAAGGACAAGAACAACTGAATTTCTGGGACTTATTAATGAATGAGGCAAACATTGTTTAGAGGTACAAACTATATGAAGTTGTGTGGAACTATAACTACCCACGTTGTTAAGGGATATGGCACATTGAAGAAGCGGAATATTTCACAACCAAGAACTTCATGCTGAACATTATAAGCAAGACAGGTAAATATTACCTAATTACTAAAATATTTCAAGATTTATTGCTTTTAATCGTTAATCCAATAAACATGAAGTCTACCATTAAAAGAGGAACGGATTTGAACGAAAATGTAAAATGCTATTTAAGTAGAGAGCATCTCCTGCTTGCAATAAATCTGGTAAAATCAAAGCAGTTAAAAACAAATGAACGAAATATTGATGAATTTTATATGGCACACGGCAAAAATACCTCCTACATGTACCACTCATAAATAACGTTTACATAATTGTAAGATATTAGCTAGATGAAGACGCCATTGCCTCTAATGCCTTACCATTATGTATGAAGTATGTCTGATAGTATATGTTGGAGGTCTTCCCGTTGCACCTCGTATAATCCCAATCAGCTCATATTTGCATACAAAATTATAAACTAATCTTTAAATCTGGTACATGGAATGTGATATATGGAATATCGTGTTCCGCAAATATATATTTTTGTGGTTTATATATTTTGGAAGACTATATGCAAGCAGTAAAACTGTTTCATAAACTCAGTTTGTAATTTATGAAGCAATGATGCTGCAACTCAGAAATTTCATGATGTAAGAAGGTTTTTCATAAACTATTTCTGAAAAAAGAAAAAAAGAGTTAAAAATAAATTAATGACATTAGTTCTATTAACAACAGCAACTGGTCGGATTTAACTGTCATTTTTTTTTTCATAAAGTTGTTTTCCATACATTTACAAGATTTATCTATTTTTTAACTTAGCATAAATTACAAAGTAATTTTCTTCAAACAGTTTCTCAAAATCTTCTAAATTCGCAAGACATGCCATCTGTATGTAAATGCATTCCTATTCCGACAAAAAGAGGTGTTACTGTAGCGAAAATTGCATTAGCAGAAGTTATCGTCTGCAATTTGAAAGGTGAGAGAACTGAACATTTTAGAGATTACTGAAAGGCATCGTACGTTCACTGAATTTTACAAATTCATTCAAGTGAATTATCTAGAAGAAGCTAAGATCTTCTGAGTATGTAGACATTTGTTCTACCAGAGAAAATTCCTTCTCGACCGGTTAGTTTGCGCATATATATATATATATATATATATATACTTACACCACAAAATAGATATAATAAAAAATAATTATTATTTAAACAATAACAATGAGAAAAATATCAGTTTCTTTCAAACACACACATTTATATAATGCTTTGATTATTTTTATTCTTTTTAAAATCTATATTACATCTACACTATTCGGACTATTGTCGTTTTTGTACGATGTTTCGGCTGTTGTACACTCCGACCTTCTTCAGGTTCTAGGAATTTTGAACTGAGCCCTTTATTACGATCACTGGGTTATATTATTCTCATTCCCTGCGCCAAGCCTCTTTTGGTAGTCATGAATTATCTTGCAGGGCTTCCTAAGTTCACCACTGTAACCTGGTATTGAACTCACAACTCTTTCGATCAAGTACCTGGAACTAGCCAACGTTTATATCCACTGGGCCATATGTCCTTAAGGACAAAAGCAACTGAATTTCATAGGTGAATAGCTGTTTGTCTTGTTCTTTTTGCTTTCAATATGTGCTGTGAGTGTCGAATTCTTGAAGATATCTTTCCCATTTTGTGTCCCAGAAATGTCAGCTTATTCCATCTGGTTCTAAATGTAATTGTTCTTTTTGCTTTCATTTTCCAAAAATAATTCTCCTTGTTTACATAATTCCCAAATGATATTCTCAGAATCTTCCAGTGCCATCAAGATTCCTCTTCATTAAATCACCTGACCAGTCCCCTTGAACTCAGTCAGTTATGTGCTGTACATGATACACGCTTGGGCGATCACGTCTTGAAAGAGACATGACTGACCAGGCAGAAGATTATCCCGCATTAGGTTGCCATTGCTTTCTGCGGTAGACTGGTTGACAGACAAGGCTATAGAAACAATCTGACCTGTTATTTAACTCATTATGGAGGGAAGAGACGGATTAATACCTTTCCCAAGTATAGCCTTATCTATATTGTCAGAGATTCTAATTCGGCAGAGGAAGGGAAACGGGACAGGAAGAAAAGATGGCTAATCGATTTTAGAAGTGAAAGACGGATACACATGTATGAGTGGATTCGAGAGATCAGTACGGCTAGACATTCGATTGCTTCCAGCCGGTATATATATATATATATATATATATATATATATATATATACTAGCAGCATAACCCGGCATTGCTCGGGTGTAATGAAAGCTTTAAAATTAATCCATTGTCTTGACTCTGCCTAAAGAATATTTGTGTGAAGTTTGGTGAGAATCGGATAAAAATTTGTATAAAGGACATATAGACAAATAAACAGATGCACACACAAACATCTTGCCATATATATATATATATATATATATATATGTGTGTGTGTGTGTGTGTGTGTGTGTGTGTGTGTGTGTGTTATCGATTTTCTGCACTATTGTAAGAACTGAAATCTTGAAACTTATGAATATCGTTTCTTATGTCTTTGTCTATGAGTGTATGAAATTTGATTAAAATCGCACCACTCCTTCTATAACCCGATTTTTTCGATTATCGATTTTCGATATTTATCGGGGGTACCTCGACACAAAACCTAGCTAAGAACACTCGCAGACTCTTATAGTACAACTGTGTAAATTTTCAAGAAAATCGGTTCAGCCGTTTCGGAGTCTATAGGTAACGGACACACACACACACACACACACACACACACACACACACACACACACACACACAGACAACGTTCCATTTATAAATAAGTTTAGATATTCACACAAATATACACACATATATATATATATATATATATATATATATAATGTGCAATTACATTATTCCATCAGCCGTCTATTTCATTCAGCACGTGCAACTGCCGAATACGAAATAAAATGTAAAAATTGGAAACATAGAATTAAAAACAAATATTTTTCACTATTTTTTCTCTTTCGCTTTCTTACTCGTCTCTCTCTCCTTTGTCCTCTCTCTCTCTCTCTCTCTCTCTGTGCCTCACTCTTCTTTCACGTTCTCTCATCTCCACCTCTTCTTGTTCACATTGAAAAACAGTAGCACTAGTAATTTAATAACATGTACAACACTGCGTCGGATTCTTTCGACGCCTGTTCACGCAACTAGAATACCACCGCTCAAAAACAACCCGTTTCCCAAAACCCAGACCCCCATGTCCCTTCCGCCAACCACCACAGCCCATCGAAGTCTCTCTAATACATTCTAATGCACTAATTTCTGTGAGACGTGCATTAACCGCCACCAACGCTATCTCTTTCCGCTTTTCACAGCCATGTATTGCCTGGCATATTTGCCGTTCCTAGAAAAATTGGAAGCATATATTATATGAGTTATCGATGTCTGCCTGGCCGATAGGAATCGACTCCACTGCATGCAATCGATCGCTGGTATTGATAGGAAAGAAGAAGAAGATGATGATGATGATGACAAGGACACGGAAACAAAAGACGACAAAGAATAGAATTATCTGTGTACGCTTTACGAGTCGTTTCTTATGCATTTAGAACCTTATCTGTCGCACCAAACAGGCATTACCAAGGATTATTACATTTTTGAGTCGATTATTTTCGTCTTATAATCCCCTTCAACGCCTTTGAAGACATACACCTCATCTCATCTGCGATAAGTGCTGTCTCTAGATTTGTATCGAAGTATTTTTCATTAATTTCTGTGTTTTCGAAACTAGTAGTTACATTTGCGTTGTTTCGATCACGGGATTTTGATCAGTAAGCTATACAGCCGTTCACGGATTATCTGGATTTTTGCGATGAGGTATTATCATTTTTTCGTGTACTAGTTCCAATACTCGTTCCATCAAAATAGAAAAGTTATGTTCTCATAGAAATATTTTCAACTCTCTAAAACAATGTACCTCGACGTTTTTAAGCAACAGCACACATAGGAGCATATAGAAATATTATGGCACACTTAGCAACGTTCTTAAGAGTATACATTTAAATGTTATGAAATAAAACCATAGATTAAATATATACATATGCAAATATGAACTCACTTTATTTCAATGATTCTGTTCAACTATTTGTGTAGCTTATTTAGTGTGAAACCCGTGCCTCGTGTTTTTTTTTTTTGCGATTTCTTCAGTGTTTGGTCAAATGTGCGATAAACAACTAGTCATTTCTTTAGAATAAATATTGAAATCCGAAGGCAGATTAGTATGGCCAAAGACACATTTCAAAGGCTAAGCGGAGTATCGAGAGACAGGAAGATTTCTTGGAAGACAAAGAAGAAGTACTGGACTCTTATGTGATAGCTGTCCTTTTACATGGTAGCGACTGCTGGCTGATCTCCTCAGAAAGGACTCAAAGGAACAGAAATGTGGTTCTACAGAAAGATGCTGAAGGATACCAAGTAACAACGAGGTTTTTGAGAGAATGCAAACGAAGAAAAACTTACACTTGGCATCAAGAAAAGAAAACTAAGGTTTTGGGGACACGTAATGAGGAAGAGGATGTGCGTTGTGGTGCATTGGATATCGGCTCGGAACGAGAAATTGGGGAGCCGAGTTCGAATTCCAGCTGAATTCATTGCATTCACTTACGCGCAAATACCCTTGGGAAAGGTATGAATCCGTCTACTCCTTCCAGTTATGGGTTAAATAGCAGGACAGACTGTGTTCTATAGCCTTGGTTGGCAACCAGTCTACCGCAGAAAGCAATGGCAACCTACTGCGGGAATAATCTTCTGCACAGTCAGTCATGTCTCTTTCGAGACATGATCGCCCAAGCGTATATCACGTATGGCTCTTAACTGACTGACTGAATGAGGAAGAATGTGTTCTGGTGCAGTGGATATTGGTTCAGAATGAGAAATCTGAGAGACGAGTTCAAGTTCTAGTTGAATTCATTGCATTCACTTACGCGTAAATACCTTTGAGAAGCGTATGAATCCGTTTCTTCCCCTCCACCAGCTATGAGTCAAGCATCAAGACAGATCGGGTTCCATGACCTCGGTTGGCAGTGTACCGCAGAAAGTAATGGCAACCTACTATTCTGTCTAGTCAGTCATGTTTCTTACATGATCACCCAAGCGTGTATCACGTATGCCATTAAACTGACTGAATGAGGAAAGTGGGCTTGCAGAAATTGATACTCATGGGACGGATAGAAAGAAAGAGACAGAAGAAATCAGCGCGAGACCTACTTTAGTAGGTGGATAGCGGAGCGAGGTCTAGGAGAGGTCAGTCAGTCAGTTAAATGCCATACGTGATACACGCTTTGGGCGATTATATCTCGAAAGAGACATCACTGACTGGGCAGAAGATTATCCGGCAGTAGATTGCCATTACTTTCTGCGATAGACTGCTTGCCAGCCAGGGCTATAGAACCTAATATGTTCTATTATTTAACCCATAGCTAGTGGAAGAAGAAATGTATTACATTATTAAGTGGTAATAATGGGAGATCAGTTTATTTCTTCATAACAATAGAAAAACGATCCCCCACTTTATGACACAGGGAAGCCTTAATCATGATTCCAACTATTATATTCAGTCAGTTAAGTGCCATACGTGATACAAGCTTGGGCGATCATGTCTCGAAAGTGACATAACTGACTGGGCATAAGATTATTCCGCAGTAGGTTGCCATTACTTTCTGCGGTAGACTGGTTGCCAGCCAAGCCTATAGAACTTAATCTGTCCTGTTATTTAACCCATAACTGGAGGGAAGAGACGGATTAATACTTTTCGCAAGGGTATTTGCGCGTAAATAAATGCAACGAATTCAATTGGAATTCGAACTCGGCTCCTCGATTTCTCGTTCCGAACCGATATTCACTGCCCCTCAACACACTGGGAGAAATACCAATAGAAAAAATATTAAAAGTGACAAAGAATAGTGGCAAGTGGAAATCCATAATCGTCTACATCCTGAAAGAACAGGGTACTTAATTTATTTGTCTGTTTGTTCCTGTTTAACGGCCTATCAACATCTAAAGGGTCATTTAAATCAGAAAAAGTATTTTATTTTAAATCACAGTTGTTGGTAACATTTTTCATACAAAAAGGTTTTTTTGGTAATATTTTTAATTCAAAAAAGTTTGTTGGTAAATACTTTCATAGCATTTTGACCCCGGTAGGGAGGTTAAGTATTTACCCATAGCTGGGACCCTAACAGGTCCTACCACTCTGGATCAGGGTGGACCTGGGAACAAAAGTAGTTAAAAGGCGGTCCCATGCTCCTCACAACCTCCCAATTAGAGGCCTTACTGCCGGATGCAGTTTACGGTCAGACCCAGGACCGACACGGCACTTAAAGAAGATTTAAAGTAACATAATCAAAGAATATAGAATAAAATTATTTGAAAAGAAAGGTTAATGTTTATTCATTTCTACAAACGCTAACACTGTGCCATTACGACTTCCACGCATATTTACATGGATGCCATGACAATATTTAGTGGCACACCTAAGAGGATAGTGGTTGAGTATCATTACTGTAAAATATTTGGTTAAATACCATTTTCAGCAAGATGATGGAATTGGCATTGAGTGAAATAACAGGAGAAGGAGTATTAAGACCGACATATGATAAGGAGAAGTGGAGAGCCATGATCGCCTACATTCTGAAGAGACACGGCACATAGAAGCAGACTTGTTTTTGAAATTTCCACTTGAATTTCTTAATTATGACATGGCTATAAAAATCACGAGAGAATTATTCGAATATTGCTTAATAATAATAATAATATAATAATAATAATAATAATAATAATAATAATAATAATAATAATAATAATAATAATAATAATCAATTAGCCTAGACCCTGCTGTAACAATAAAAGAATTGAAACCAGAAGAAGCTTATAAATACCTAGGTGTAAATGAGAGCGAAAACATTCACCATAAAAAAATGAAAGAAATAGTGCGTAAAGAGTACTATAGAAGGCTACGAATGATATTAAAAACTGAATTAAATTCACAGAATAGAGTTATGGCCATTAATAGCCTTGCAATCCCAGTTATCCAATATAGCTTCAACATCTTAAACTGGACTCTAAACGACATCAGGCGAATGGATGCTAAAATAAGAAAGCTTCTTTCTAAGCATAAGATGCATCATCCAAAGGCTGATGTAGACCGTCTATACATACCCCGTAAAGAAGGTGGAAGAGGTCTTATTCAGCTGGAATTGTCATACAAGACAACAACTATTGGCTTACTAACATACATAGAAACAACAAAAGATTGGATGATACAATTAGTAAGGCAACATGAAGAAAGAAAGAAAAAATATTCAATAATAAAAGAAGGCAGTAAATACAAACAAGATTTACAGTTAGTAGATTCTGTAGAAAAGCAAAACAGAAGCCAAGAACCAACTATTGCGGCAAAAAAATATGAAAAAGAAAGCCAAGGATAAAGCTCTTGTACAGATAAAACAACGTTGGCAAGACAAACCTCTGCATGGCCAATATCCAGTACGTGCCAATAAATCCAATGTTGACAAAGTTAATACTCATCGATGGTTACGTGCATCTGGATTAAAGTCTGAAACTGAAGGCTTTATTCTTGCAGCACAAGACCAAAGTCTTTTCACGAGAAACTTTCAGGCAAATATTATGCATAATAATATGGATCCAAAATGCAGGTTTTGTGATAAACACCAAGAAACAATAGACCACCTAATCTCAGGCTGTCCTGTGCTTGCCCCAAACGAATATAAAAATCGCCACGATAGAGTTGGGCAATATTTACATTGGACAATGTGCAAACATTATGGAAAAGCTGTAAACAAACACTGGTATTAACATCACCCAGCACCGGTTACAGAAATAGAAGATGTAACCATTCTATGGGATTACACCATCTACACAGACAGAAAAATTGAAGCAAACAGGCCAGACATTATTGTTAAAAACCAGAAGGAGAAAACTTGTCTATTAATTGATATGGCTTGTCCAGCGGATTGTAACATAGCAATCAAGGAATTTGAAAAACTGTCAATATATAAAGACCTGGAAATTGAAATAGAAAAAATGTGGAAATTGAAAACAAGAGTTGTGCCAGTGATAGTAGGTGCACTTGGAATGATAAAAAAATGGAACAAAACAACACATTGAAAGAATCCCTGGAAACCCCAGCTTAAGAGACATACAAAAAATTGTTTTATTAAGTACAGCCCACACACTAAGGAAAACTTTATCTATGTAATGCTGAGGATGATAGGGAAGATAGAAAAACATGAAATGGAGCCATAACAACACGCCACTACCTGCCTTAGGTCTCCCCGCAGACTTGGTTGGTAGTGAGACCAAAGCAGAAATCGAAATATGATGAAAAATGACATAATAATAATAATAATAATAATAATAATAATAATAATAATAATAATAATATGTTTTTATTCTTGCTGCGCAGGATGAATGTTTGCTAACTAGAAATTCAATCAGTCAGTTAAGTGCCATACGTGATACACGCTTGAGCGATCATGTCTCTATCGAGACATGACTGACTGGGTAAAAGGTTAATCTGCAGTAGGTTGCCATTGCATTCTGCGGTAGACTGGTTATTAGCCAAGGCTATAGAACCCAATCTGTCCTATTATTTAATCCATAACTGAAACGAAGAGACGGATCAATATCTTTCCCAAGGGTATTTGTGCGTAAGTGAATGCAAGGAATTCAACTGGAATTCGAACTCGGCTCCTCGACTTCTCGTTCCGAGCTGATATCCATTACACCCCAACGCACATCCGCGACAGATCTATTTCGCTGTATCACAGCTCATCAGTACATTTAGACATACGATTGCTTTTTATCCAGGATTGACACCCGACCGAACTGGCGTCAGTCCACGATTCTACCTCTAAGCTATGGGCGCTCGGTAACCAGAAATTACCAAGAACAAATACTGAACAATTAAGTTAGTCCGAAATACAGATTATGCGATCAGTCAGTCAGTTAAGTGCCATACGTGATATACGCTTGGGCGATCATGTCCGAAAGAGATCTGAATGACTGGGCAAAAGACTATCCCGCAGTAGTTTGCCATTACTTTCTGCGGCAGACTAGTTGCCCATAAAGGCGATAGAAACCCAATCAGTCCTGTTGTTTAAATCATAAGTGGCGGGAAGAGACGGATTAATACCTTTTCCAAAGTCATTTGCGCGTAAGTGAATTCACAGAATTTAACTGGAATTCGAAATCGGCTCCCCGATTTCTCGTTCCGAGCCGATATCCACTGCACCACAACGCACATCCTGATTGACTGATTCTGTGATAAATATCCAGAAAGGACTGACCTTTTTTCTATAAAATCGCACGGTATAAGCACCGACTGAATAGAATTTTGGTATGATAGAGTGGCTCAATATTTTCACCCGAAAATATGAGTTTTTACGGGTACGAAACTGCAAGAAATTAGTATGAACATTACCCAGATCTAGTTTTAAAGACAGGACTTGTAACAGTTGTACGAGACATTACAATACACACAGAAAAATCAAAGCTAATCGCCTAGAAACTGCGATGAATGTACATAATTGGAGTCCTCGGATTGATTGGAAAAGGTTCCGATATACTCATAGAATGGTAGTCCATGCCTTAAAGAAAATTTAAAAAACATAAATGCTTGTATTCACAAATATGGCTCACACATTACGAAGAACGTTATCTATGTAATATGTGTGTGATCTTAGGTTTTGTTTTTGTATTCATTTTGCTTATGTACAAAAAATGATCAGTTGAAAATGTCATGAAGCCACTTCTCACCTGAAGTATCTGGTTAGGACCCGCAGGAAAATCAGAGGAAATACCAATGATCATAATAATAAATATTCCTAGTAGCTCATCGCATCAGGCGTCTGCTTTGTTTATATGTACATAATGAAGTATGATGTGAAATATTAAAGTTGCTTTATCAAAGTTTTTTTTTTATTCATGATAATATGAAGGTGAAGTATAAGCACTGATTGAATAGAATTTCGGTATGATAGAGTGGGTTAATATCTTCACCCGAAAATATGCATTTTTACGGGTACGAAACTTCAAGAAAGTAGTATGAACATTACCCAGATCTAGTTTTAAAGACAAGATTTGTAACAGCTGTACGGGACATTACAATACACACAGACAGAAAAATCAAAGCTAATCGCCTAGACACTGCAATGAATGTACATAATGTGTTTTCTATATTCACATTACATTCCCTGTAGATATCAATGTATCTTTGAAGATCTTCAGAAAACTTTCAAAATACAAGGATCTTGAAGTAGAAAGTTGTAGTTGGAGCCCTCGGATTGATTAGAAAAGTTTACGATATACTCATCGAATAGTAGTCCATGCCTTAAAAAAATTAAAGAAATATAAAAGCTTGTACTAATAAGTACAGCTCACACATTATGAAGAACATTATCTATGTAAAATATGTGGGATCTTAGTTATTGTTTTTGTTTTTATTTTTATTTATTTATTTACAAAAAATGATCATTAGAAAATGTCATGAAGCCACTTCTCACCTGAAGTCTCTGGTTAGAACCCACAGGAAAATCAAACGAAACATTAATGATCGTAATAATAAATATTCCTAGTAGCCCATTGTGTCAGGTGCTTGCTTTGCTTATATCTACATAATGAAGTATGGTGTTAAATATTAGAGCTGCTTTATCAAAATTATTTATTCGTGATATTGCCCTTCATGGTTGAAAAAAAAAAGTATAAGTACTGACTGAATAAAATCTCTGTATGATAGAGTGGATCAATATCTTCAAGGGAAAATATGCATTTTTACGGGTACGAAACTGCAAGAAAGTGGTATGACCATTACTCAGATCTAGTTACAATGACAGGACTTATAACAGTTGTATGGGACATTGAAATACACAGACAGAAAAATCAAAGCTAATCGCCTAGACACTGCGATGAAAGATAATAAAAACATAATGTGTTTTCTATATTCACATTACATTCCCTGCAGATAGCAATGCATCTTTGAAGATCTTCAGAAAACTTTCAAAATACAAGGATCTTGAAGTAGAAAGTTGTAGTTGGAGTCCTCGGATTGATTGGAAATGGTTCCGATATACTCATAGAATGGTAGTTCATCCCTTAAAGAAATTAAAAAAAAAACATAAATGCTTGTATTCACAAATACGGCTCACACATTACGAAGAACGTTATATATGTAATATGTGTGTGATCTTAGGTTTTGTTTTTGTATTCATTTTGCTTATGTACAAAAAATGATCAGTTGAAAATGTCATGAAGCCACTTCTCACCTGAAGTATCTGGTTAGAACCCACAGGAAAATCAGAGGAAATACCAATGATCATCATAATAAATATTCCTAGTAGCTCATCGCGTCAGACGTCTGTTTGTTTATATGTACATAATGAACTATGGTGTGAAATATTAAAGTTGCTTTATCAAATTTTTTTTTTATTCATGATATTTCTCTTCTTGGTTGAAAGGTAAAGTAAAAGCACTGACTGAATAAAATCTCGCTATGGTAGAGTGGGTTAATATTTCCACCCGAAAATATGCATTTTTACGGGTACGAAACTTCAAGAAAGTAGTATGAACATTACCCAGATGTAGTTACAAAGACAGGACTTGTAACAGTTGTATGGGACATTACAATACACACAGACAGAAAAATCAAAGCTAATCGCCCAGAAATCGTAGTCAGAGACCACAAAAACAGAATGTGCTTTCTTATTGACATGACGGTTCTTGTAGACTGTAATGTATGTTTGAAGATTTTCAAAAAAACACTTATCTAAATCCAATGATCTCGAAGTGAAAATGTGAAAAATGTGCCACATGAGGACATCAGTAATTCCAGTTGTATTTCGGGAACTCGGATTGATACGAAAAAGTTGTGATAAACTAATTGACGGGAACCCTAATAGCCCATCTCTTAAAGAAATACAAAAAAAAATGCACTCACGAGTACCGTTCATATCTTACGAAGGGCTTTGTCGATGTAAAATGTAGACGATTTTTGTTTTATTTTACGAATATGTCATGATGGCATTTCTGACCTTAGGTCTCTGGTTGGGACCCGCCAAAAAATCAAAGGAAATACCAATGATCAAAATAATAAAGATTTCTAGTAGACTATCACATTAAAAGTCTGCGTTAGATATATGAACATAATGAAGAATGGGGTGAAATATTAAAGTTGCTTTATCAACATTTTTTAATTATTATATTGCCCTTCTTGGTTGAATGGTAAAGTTAGATTACTTCGTTTGCTCTATTATTTCATTCACTATGATGAATGGTGAGTTAGTACAGAGGTTGCTGTTGCCATTTCGGTGACTTTGCAGTCAAAAATCGTCTGTCTTTAGCCATGTCGCCAAATAAGTTGGGAGACGTATTTGAGTTGATTCGCGTTGCATTATTCAAACATATTTCCTTCCTCGCGACTGGCTGAAAATTAGAGTTAGAGAGCTCAATCTGCCCTAACTTTTATTCATAATGAGGAACGAGAAAAGATCGTATCATGAGTTCTTCTTGCCCTCTCCGTAGTTTTAAAATTATATTTATCTTTCTCCTACATTTGTTGCCAACCAAGGCTAAAGAGCCAAATCCATCTTGCTATTTAACTCATAGCTGGGGTACGAAACGAAATAAGAATTTGAAACCGAAAAGCGTAAACTTTTCAAGCAATATTGTAGAAAGTGTGGCAAATACTGGAGAGATTTAATCTCACTTGACCCTTAGCGGGAGTTGTAAAATCCCTGCCCGTGTAAAGACTTATGGCGGTAAAACAGGTAATGAAAAAAGATTTCGTAAGGGGAGAAAGTGATAACATTGGAAGGAAGAAAAAAAAATCAAGCTTCGAATGTTTCATTATCATGGAGTCAATAAATACACTTTTCTTTTCTCTTTTAGTTTTGTATACAGAGAAGGCGGTTTAGTGAGTCAGGAGCTATCACGAGTGAAAGTCAGTCTTACGTAAAACAAGGTGTAAACAGTTGTATACATTAGACACGTTTTGTTTTAATCTACATGTTATCTTTTTTTTCCCTCTTTTATTTGCAGCTGCCGAAGTCAGTCCGTGTTCAGATTAGAAGAGTGGCTTGTTTTGTTCCTTTTCTATTTCAAATAAATAAAAATGACGGTGTTTAGCCAACATTGCGCGTCGAATGCTAATTTTCGAGCTCGAATCACTAAACCAGTCACATTTACTGACCTTTTGGGTGTCGGCGTCTTTTTTCGTTTACTTCTTTAGAGCATTGTTTCTCAATCGGTGTTCCCAGGAACACTACTATCCTGGACATGACGATAAACTATATCCGGCAGCAAGGCGTCTGATTGGGAGATTTTGAGGAGCGTGGGCCATTTTGGTCGTTGTGAACTTCAGTCTTCTACAGATTAAAGCGATCTAGGTCAGGAGTTTTCAAACTTCTTGACTTACGGACCCCTTTATATTTCCACTGTCACTCGGTTCACACTCCACCCACGTCTATTGAACAGGTGAAGAGGCTCATCCCTTGTTTCCTATTTAGGATGTGGTTTCCGGTTTTTTCTTTTCCAATCTTTTCACTCTTACGTAGCCCCCTGCGCATCAGTGGCGCTTTCGCCTTGCTTGGGGTGATATGAATAAAAAAATAAAAATAAAATAAACGCTTATGAAATTTATACATAAATTTTTACTTAAAATAGATTATAGCATTGTAGCAAAAACTGGTTTTGAGCTTACTTTAGATATAAATGTTCAAATAAAATAAATAAAAATTGAAAATACCTAGAGTCTAGGTAATCTTCAAGGAATTCCGAACGGAACACTTTCTTTAATCTACGGGAATAAACTGTTCTCCGTATACTGCTCCTGTCTATGGATATCGTCTAGTTTTCTAGTATTTGTCTATATTTCTGAGATGAGGTCGTATTTACAGTATTTGCATTAACCGTACTATTGTCCTCGTCTTTGTTGCCATTTGTACGACGTTTCGGTCGTTGTACGCTTCGGTTTTCTTCAGGTGCTAGGAGTTTCGAACCGAACCCTTTATTACGATCATTGGGGTATATTATTTTCATTACTTGCATAAAACACAATTGGAAGTCATGAGTGGTCTCCCTCTAACCCTGCAAGTTACTTGTTCACCACTGCTTTACCCAGGTATTGAACTCACAACTATTTTGGTCATGTCACTGGAACTAACCAACGTATATATATCCACTAAGGAATAAGAATGATATATAGGCAAGGAATAAGAATATACCCCAGTGATTGTAATAAAGAGTTCGGTCCAAATTTCCTAGCACCTGAAGAACGCCGGAGCGTACAACGACCGAAACGTCGTACAAATGGCAACAAAGATGAGGACAATAGTCCGAATAATGTAAATTCTCTAATTTTATTTAGTACTTCAGAACGATGATTAAATAAAAGTTTCACTTCAGAATTGCCTGTAGGCTTCCCAGGTCGGAATACACCTTAAGAAAGCTGTACTAAAGTCTTTTCATTCCATTTCACCCTGAGTAACCTCTTCCGTCTTAGTGACATTAACGCTCTGCTTGGAATGAATTGATTAAATAAACGAAAACGAAAAATAAGCCAACCATTACTCTTACGTAATAACTCACAAAAGTGATGCAGATCTTTCAAGATCTTCAAAGTTGTCTTTTTACTTGAAATTATCGAATTTTATTAATAGTTATTTTAATGTTGTCGATCAACGTCGGTAGTATGGTTGTTCGTCCAGTGGACGGTCGTCCTATGGATATCATTCTTCGTATGAATGTTATGTGTTAAGTTGCAACAAAAGAAAAAAAAATGATTGACCAAAACTCAGAGCTTAATCACAAACAAATATTTAATTTACGATAACACAGAAGAAAAATATTTACAAAATATACAATTGTTGCATTCAAAACAAGAAACATAGAGTTTACTACTGGCAGGCAAAGTGTTACGAAGAGGAAGAAAGGTGTCAAGTATCTTTACCCAGTTAAGCTAGCAAAATAGTCTAAGTGCTATACTTTTTAGAAATCTTCAGATGTGTATATAAAGACTAATTCTTAGTTGGGTTAATGATCGAGTAAAAAAAATATTTAACCATTTAGTTCCATGAGTTTCTCTTTCAGGTTTTAGTTGGTCGGCAACTTTTAGTAGAGATTTGGCTGGATATACAAATCCTTGAATCAAAGCCGGAGTTGATAATGTCAGTAAATCCTTTTTAACAACTAACTAACTCTGTTCGCCAAAATCTATTTTTATAGGAGCTAACACCTTATTTGCATATTCCTCGAAATCGCTCGAATCTACTGGAATTTTCTCGAACATTCTAGCATCTTCCACGCGTTCTATTTCTAATTTCATTATTTTTACGACGACTTCATAAATTAAAACTTTTTTGTAATAACAAATAGGACTCAATAGAATACCTTACTATAATTTTTAGACATTATTAATATTATTTTTATATAAATGCATCCTCGTAACATTAACCAGATACCTTCCTACTAAGGCTGGATGTAGTACAGAGCCGATTTTTATTGTAGAAGCTCGGGCAAATATTTCCCGCAGACCCTACACAAGGCAGGATCGGGAACCTGTCTGTTTTTCCCCAGACTAGACTCTGCCCTTCGATAGTGACTCGTCTGATTTTCTCTCCGCCCGGCAGCAGAGAGTCCGACAAGGTTAGAGTTCTATGGATGTTTTACTTTCATTTTTCATTGATGACAAAACTATTTCCACAATATTTAGTTTCCAAAGCTATTAACTCTCTAGCACCAATATTAATATCAAGTATGTTGTGTCCACTTAAATATCTAATACAATAGCTATATAACCATTAAAATACGCCTACCAAATATTTATAAACCAATAACACGCAATAAAGTGCTTTCGTGTTAAAACACACTAATTAAACCGTACAATGCGAAAGTATAATGTACAAATCAAAAAGTCTGTTTTATTAGTTATCATAATTTAGTTAAATTTAGTTAAATACTGCCAACGTGGTATTCTAGGAACAAATAAGAATAAATAAAATAACAAAATTCTGGAGCAGATTTCTTAGAAAAAAAAACAGGTAAAAATATCACGAAGTCTGGCCCCGGAAAGAAACATACGAATGCCACCAAGGTCCACATCACTCTAGCTGATGATATTCAAAACCTCATTTACGTCTACACGAAAATCAACGCTAACCTCAGTAGTGACCAAACGATAATGAGATAGCCTCAGACTAAGGCGCCTCCGTCCACAGTAAGAACTAAATTTTACCTATCTCCTTTATCCATGTCACTAGACACGCATGCATATACTGACTTTTTCACACAAACACACATGTAACCACATTTTAATTTTCTTACGTACGCAATACAGTTTATATTCTATCCAATAACTTTGCTAAGAACTACAAAAAAGAACATTACTTATTCAATACATTTAACCAAAATCTTGTATTTTTGTTGCTGTATAAAATTAATGTTATTTGTTAAATTTGCATTGTTTTTTCCAACTGAAATTTATTATTTCGTTTGATTATTCTAAACGGTTGTATAACGAGCATATATTTTAATCTATTGTAACGAATTCAGTACGTTGCGTTGTGGTGCTGTGGATATCGTCTCGGGACGAGAAATCGGAGAGCCGAGTTCAAAGTCTTGTTGAATTCTTTGCATTCACTTACGCATTGGGTTCTATAGCCTTAGTCGGCAACCAATCTACCGCAGAAAGTAATGGCAACCTACTGCGGAAAAATCTTCTGCCCAGTCACTTAACTGACTGACTGAATATAATAGTTAGAAACAATTAAGTCTTCTACTGGGCATAAAGTGGGGGATTAGTTTTATATTGTTATAAGGTAATAAACTGGTTCCCCACTAATTAATACTTAATAATATAATACATCTTATCCCCGTCTAGCTATGAATCAAACAACAGGACAGATTGGATTCTATAGCCTTGGCTGGCAACCAATGTACTACAGAAAGTCATGGCAACCTATCGCAGGAGAAACTTCTGCCCAGTCTGTCATGTCTCTTTCGAGACATGATCACCCAAGCGTGTATCACGTATGGCACTTAACTGACTGGCCGAATCCAGACATTCCAAATTTCGTTCTTTATGGTTTCTTGGTGACAACATACATCATTTTCATAATTATCAAAGCCCCGAGTCAATAATGCCTCTTCTAACATTAAAGGAGATCACCTCGACGTGGTGTAATGGTTAGCTAACTTGTCTCGCTAGAACCTATGACAAATGAGTAGTAAGTTCGATCCTCACTGGGTACCCTATACGTCCGGCCTTATGCCACATCTAAACAGCGCTTAGAAAATTAATGAAATATACTGAAGGTGATATTATGCAATTGTAGGCATTTTAGTGACTCAATTAAATGATACAAGTTTAGGTGATCATGTCTCGAAAGACACATGGCTGACTTGGCGGTTGGTTGCCATTGCTTTCTGCGGTAGACTGGTTGCCAGCCAAGGCTATAGAACCCAATCTGTCCTGTTATTTAACCCATAACTGGAAGGAAGAGATGGATTAATACCTTTCCCAAGGGTATTTGCGCGTAAGTGAATTTCTCGTTCCGAGTCGATATCCACTGCACCACAACGCACATCCACAAAGTTTTAAATAAGTTGACAACTTTTAATGGTTGAAAACAGAAAATCATTAGCTTCTTCGTTAAAATAAGAAATAAAACGTCGGTTGTAATTATGAACTGAAAGGAGACACTGAACGCACAGGGACACTAAATATTAAATTTAAATTTTAAAATGTCTGGCGTCTAACTTGTCTAGACGCAATAGCTCAAATGGTTTTATTCAGTTGCTTAATGCCATTGTTTAGTTTTTATCGCTGTTGTCTTAAGATATTCGCACACTGCGAAGGTATAAGATTTGTTAAGAAAGTTGAAAGGTTGTACGAAACTTGACGTAATTTTCAAAACAAAAGCGATAAAAAAAAACAAGGTTTTGGGAATGCGTATGAAATCCGCTGAGCTGTTAGGCTCTAGACACGTTGGACGATGGAAATTATAAAAATGTAAATTGAAAATTTGACATTATTATTTTCTTTCGGCACATAATTATAACCGACATTTTTATTTATTAAACTATTTTCCTTTGGAATGTAGGGTCGAGAGGTAATGACTTTCCCGGTTGTCCACCGTTAAATTTTGGCAACGTCTTTTTCAAAAATATGTAAATGTCTCTAGTGGTATATAAAAACTTTACGATTCGAGGACATTTTTTTAACCATTTCAGAAGAAAACATGAACTGGATCCATAACAACACACCACGACTTGCCTTAGGTCTCGCCGAAGACTTGGTAGATAGTGCGACCATAGCAGAAATCGAATTATGATGAAAAATGACATAATAATAATACCTGTTTGCTACTCGATTTACCTTTCCGAATGATAATCAAGAAAAAAGTAGAAAGAAAGAATTTCTCATAAAATTTGTGGGGCAAATGACTTCCTGAAAATCAGAGAATTTGATATGGGAACGTGTATGATAAATTTAAGATTATCAAATAGATGTTCTGAAAGGCAATAAGTTAGAGCACTTAGACTAGGGTCAGTTGGTTAGACACGATGTTTAGTCTTCAGAGCAGCTCTTTTGAAGGAGTCAGTCGAGATAAGACTTTCATTCTCCATGTTTGTTTTTTGGTTATTTTCTGCTATCATCTCTCTCTTCGAGTTGCTCTTTCAAAAACTTACCGGTCATTTGAATGAAAGAAATAAGCGTTTTTTGTTTCTAGAAATTCAACCATCAATCTTTTTGGAAAAAAAATCTCGTATATTTTCTTAAATGCAGAATGATTTATGTTTACTAGAAAGCCTGCTTAGACGCTCAAATATTTACAATCAATTATAGTGTAATTCGGTGTAATTAAGTGCCATACGTGATACACGGTTTGGGCGATCATGTCTCGAAAGAGACATGACTGACTGGGCAGAAGATTATCCCGCAGTAGGTTGCCATTGCTTTCTGCAGTAGACTGGTTGCCAGCCAAGGTTATAGAACCCAATCTGTCCTGTGATTTGACTCATAGCTAGAAGGGAAAGAGATGTATTATATTATTAAGTAGTAATTAGTAATGGGTCAGTTTATTACTTCATAACAATAGAAAACCGATCGCCCACTTTATGCCCAGTACAAGCTTTAATAATGATTTCAACTATTATATTTAGTCAGTCATTTAAGTGTCATACGTGATACACGCTTGGGCGATCATGTCTCGAAAGAAACATGACTGACTGGGCAGAAGTTTATCCCACAGTAGATTGCTATTGCCGCTTTCTGCGGTAGACTGGTTGCCAGCCAAGGCTACAGAACCCAATCTGTTCTATTATTTAACCCATAACTAGAGGGAAGAGACGGATTCATACCTTCCCAAAGGGTATTTGTTCGTAAGTGAATGCAAGGAATTCAACTGGAATTCAAACTCAGCACCCCGATAGGTATCAGTAAAATGGAAAAGTGACTTGAAGAAACAGAAATGTGGTGCTACAGAAGGATGCTGGGAATAATACGGACCAGGCATACAAACAACGACGA
Source organism: Ascarosepion bandense (assembly GCA_037127315.1). Lineage (NCBI taxonomy): Eukaryota > Metazoa > Mollusca > Cephalopoda > Sepiida > Sepiidae > Ascarosepion > Ascarosepion bandense. The sequence continues at coordinate 234,068 of JBBBDQ010000950.1, read as the reverse complement.
AATGACAAAAAATACTCCCTCATCAGGAAGAAAACATTGATATTTCTGACTACACTGAGGAAAAAGGCTTGGAAATTTTAATACTTACTGGACAGATAAGTCAGTACCTAAAAAGGTGACCTCTTGGAAATACCGGGTTATGTAAGCTGTGCAACTATTTTAATGGATAACGTCTCGGAATTGTAAATTGTAAAGCCGAGTTTCGATTCCAGTGGAAGCGTTATATTCACTATTCGCAAAAAAAAAAAAAAAAAAAAAAAGTGGGTAAAGGTATCAATCCATTACTTCTTCGCCCAACTATGGGTTAATTAGTAAGAGTTGTATGAGTAAATCATTATTATCACTCCAACACTTATCACAATATAAAAGTTATTTATGGTTTAAAATAACCGGCAAAAGGTGCATAATTCGTAAATAACAAACCAGTCAGTCAAATTACGTACACACATACTTTATGACAAACCCAGTATATGCGTGTGTGTATGTTTGCGTGCGTGCACGCTCGAGCGGGCATGTGTTTGTGTTAATTAAAATTTTCATTATATATATATATATATTAAAAACAGAAGTAGGGTTGTTCCAATGAGACAAATTGGTATAGAATAAAAAGTGAGAGAGACCGTGAACATTTTGTTTAAAGTGTATATTTATTGTTGTTGTTATTATACATGTTAAAGGTCCATAATTGTATTTGTGACGCTACACGTGTTACGAGTCAGGCGAATAAACTTGTGACTTTACCTATCGAGTTTCTTTTTGTTTTTGTTTCTGGTGGCCAAGTTATCGTTTATAAATAAGTAAGTAAAGTAAGTTGCTACTCGGTTGAAAACCGGCATTCCCACAAACATTTCAAACTGACACTAATCCAACTCTATCACTGATATTGCGCGCTTTCAAATAAGTACCGCGCACATATAATATATAAATAATATAATATACATATCAAATTGCATATATATATTTTATATATATATTGCATATATATACGTGAAATGTGTATGTAGATAAATGTATATATTGAATAATATAGACAAGTTTTGTCTATTAATTTTGTGTAGGATCCGTTCATACCGTCTGATATACTTGATGGTGATGTCGTTGAAAGACAACAAAAAATCACAGTAATTGTTGATTTTTTTATCGGGTCTAAGCTTTCGGCTCACATAAGCCATTATCAAAGAGTAAATATTAACACACAGTAAACATCGAACATTTAAGTTATTAACAATAAAGAGAATTGAAATGAAAATATAAGTCCATCCCTACCGTGGCGGATGGCCGAAGACAGTGACAAAATAGTGGTGTTGTGGTCCCTGGTCTGATTACAGACATTTGAGTACGTTATTGGAAATATCAAAATTGATTGTATTGAATTGAATACAATCAATTTTGATATTTTCCAATAACAATTACTGTGATTTTTTGTTGTCTTTCAACGACACCACCATCAAGTATATCAGACGGTATGAACGGACCCTACACAAAATTAATAGACAAAACTTGTCTATATTATTCAATGAAACCTGCATTAATGAAAAAATGCTGCCAAAATACACACACAAATATATATATATATATATATATATATATATATATATATATGCGATTTGTTATATATATTATATTATTTGAATATTATATATGCTCGGTATTTATTTGAAAGTGCTCAATATCAGTGATAGAGCTAACATTTTCAGTTAGAGAGGTGTGAGTTTATGACCCAGAGTTGAAGCTCTTGCGATCTTCAGACAAACGCCAGAGTTTGACGATTGCATGAGCATGAAATTATATATATATACATTTCACACACACACACACACACACACACAAACACACACACATACATATACATATATATATATATATATATATATATATATATATATATATATATATAACAGGTGAAGAGGCTCATCCCTTGTTTCCTGCTTAGGATGCGGTTTCCGGTTTTTTCTTTTCCAATTTTTCACTCTTTTCTTTATTTTTTTTACAATTGGAGTAGATAGACTAAACTATCGCCCGGTTCACACTCCTCCCACGTCTATTGAACAGGTGAAGAGGCTCATCCCTTGTTTCCTGCTTAGAATGCGGTTTCCACCTTTCTCTTTTCCAATTTTTTTACTCTTACGTAGCCCCCTGCGCATCAGTGCGTTTTCACCTTGCTTGGGGTGATATGATAAAAAAATAATATATATATATATATATATATATATATATATATGATTAAATTACGCTCCGTACGATATTTGTATTATTAAATTACGCTCAAAAACTGCGCTAGAAAATTATATACGAAGTCTGCCCCTGTCTCTTATGGAAACCAACAAGCAAGTTGAACAGGCTTTGCAAAACAAAACAGAAATTGTACAAAAAATTAGTTTGCTGGTTCCAACAACCATTACCCTTTTCACGAGCAGTAAAGACATTTGATCAAATTTTTCAGCTATGATCATACTCGTTAAACGAATCGATAGGACCTATAAGTGTTTTTATTTCTATATCTGGTCAACTCTCTGGTCTTTCTCTTTTTTTGTTCTTTTTTAAATGACTTGCAAGGTAATTTTGGTTAGTTTTTACTGTTTTTTTTGTGAACAAGAGATTTCTTTTTTTGGATATAGTGTATGTAGAAATTCTTCAGATGGTTATGGATTTTAAACGCCTCTACTTGTAAAATGGATTGACAGAAACCCAAATATTAGATATGGATAAAATTATTTCAACAAAAAATTGGTCGGTTTAGACAAAGGCCAGCTCGCAAGACTCGTTCATGCAAAATAAATTGTCAGAAACACACGCAAATGAAACTTTTTTATCAAATGTTAGTCGGATTAAACGAAAGTCGGAATACACGATTCGTACGTGTAGAATGGACTGATGGATTGATGGAAGCGTAACTTGAAAATGTGAATAAAACGCTTTGGGCAAAAATTGATCGGATTAAAAGAAGAATGGATTACTGAGATTCCTTCAAGAGAATCTGTATCTATATGCCGAGAAAAATGTTAGCTTTGCCGAGGAACAACTAATTTTCCCTTGTCAGAAGAAAGTGATAAGCACGTTTTTACTTCAACATGGCGACCGGTAAGCGTTCTTCACTCGCATCTCTGATAATTAACATTGTTGCGTGGTTATGCTTCGAGCAGCACAAGTGGTATTCGTTTTCTGTGCGCATGCATGCTGTGTAATAAGTTTAGGCCGTCTCACTAGGGTGAGTTCGGCAGAAGAGACGAAAGAGCTAAATCCGCTGAAATTTTCTTAAGCATGAATGGATTGCTTTTCGATTGTTTGTTCAAACATGTCCGGCACTAATCTAACTCTCTTGAATTCGAACAATGACAAAATCAACATTGTTCTCATGATACAAAACAAAATAGTCCTAACTGACACCGCAACCATGTCATCAAAACTTGTCGATATTTAGTGCGCGGGTAGTCCAAATGATATCGGGCGGGTCGGGGGTGAGTGGATACGGTGAGCTGTGTTCAATCTCCAAGAAATTCTACTGCGCTTATTTCTAGTGGTGATGGTTAATATTACTGTTGTGGAATAGTTTTCGAACTGAAGGTTATAATCGTGCTATGTCGGTTGCTAATCGACTTAACACACCCTAAATGTTAGGAACTTGGTAATCTTCCATTGGAAGCTGACTCCTTAGTATTCGGCTAACTGCCGACTAATATCAACTGCCTGGTAGTTCTACTGAACTCTAAAATAACCCTCTAGAACTTCTAAAAAAACCCCAAGAACTTCTAGAGTTAATTTCCTGTTAACTCTTATTAATATAGGAGGGAGAGTCCATTATCTAATGAATAGGTTTAATTTCTCATAACAATTAGCTGTCTCCATATAAAGAAACTTTCTGAATTTATTGACCGAACAATCGAACTACTCGAGTTACACTTTTCTTTATTCTCTCGATATTGGGCTGGCTTCAAAGTGTAATATCTCTTTTGTTTCCTTATAAGGAAACTGTCCGCATTCACAGGTTGAGCAAACAGAGCTGCTGTCGACTGAGATATATGAAATCATTCTGTGAAAGCAATTTTTGGGGAAAATAGGTTCTTCAAGTTCAGCCTTTTCCGCTATTGACGAAGGCTACTTTCCCGAGCATGTGAGCAATGATGACGTTTCAGAAAGGATGGAAACGAAAAAAAAAACAATTAATACTGAGCATCAAGAAAAGACAGCTAAAGTTCCGAAGGCGAATTGGTATGGCGAAAGAAGCATTCCAGAAGTTGAGTAAAGTATTAAGAAACTGGACAATTTCGCTAGAAACAAAGAAGCGAGTTCTGAATTGCTATGTGTTGTCAGTTCTTCAATATGGCAGTGAATACTGGACAATATCATCAAGAAAAAACTTGAAGCAACTGAAATGTGGTTCTATAGAAGGATGCTGCGAATATCATGGATCGCGCATGTGAGCTATGATGAGGTTTCAGAAAGGATGGAAACGAAAAAGAAATTAATACTGAGCATCAAGACAAGACAGCTAAAGTTCCTGGAACATACAATGAGGAAAGAGGGCTTGTAGAACCTGATACTAACAGGCCAGGTAAAGGGAAAAAGAGACAGGGTAAAGCAGTGGATAGCATATTTGAAGACCCTGAGTAGGTGAATGACAAGACGGGGATTGCGTGGTGTCACAAGAAAGCGTGCTAAGTGCCACAAGGGATAGGGAGACGTGGAAGGCCATGATCACGTATGTCCTGAAAGGACAAGGCACATAGATCAAGTGAAAAGTCAATAGCAGGGTTATTTTATTATTTTCTCTTTGAGTTGTGCTATTCATTTTAATTTATGCTGCTGTTGGAAGTTCCTAAATGATGTGGTTTCTATTATCTAGTACAGATCTTCGCTTGCGATTATGTCGCCCCATTCCAGAAGGTTTGAAGAAGGATGATCCTTACTAAGATCTACAAGTCGCACAAAGTCATTTTTAACCCGAGAAAGCGGGACAGAGATACTCAGGCAAATTACATTCATTGGTGCCACCAGGTCGGTTTTTCACAGCTAGGAACGGACATGCCGTGTTCACGGTAGAAAACGACTCTCCATTCTGTTCGAGTTCTATTGATAAAAAAATCAAGTTCCTCTCAGATTCTTTCCCCAGAACTCCCGAGATAATACTTTAATGATAACTACACTCTTCTTGATCTGTTTAAATTCAGGGTCATTCGAAATTTATTTTACTGATACACATATTAGTTTCTTATTTCCTTTCCTCAATTTCTCACCCAGTAAATCTCTAACTTGAGTGGCCTTTGTTGGTGCAGTAAACATCGACTTGGAATGAAAAAAGGGCGAGCTGAGTTCGAAATCCATTTGAATTCGTTGCATTCACTTACACGCAAATACTCTTGGGAAAGGTATTAATCCGCCTCTTTAGGCTATGGATTAAATAACCGGACAGACTGGGTTCTATAGTCTGTCTTGGAAACCACTCTACTGCAGGAAGCAATGGCAACCTACTGCGGGAAAATCTTTCGAGACATGATCGCTCAAGTGTGTATCACGTACGACACAAAACTGAGAAAAGAAACTGCTGGACTGGAAGTCAGTGCCGTGCTTTGAAACATCTCCCCCGCCCCCGCAGGATGCGCCTTGCGGTCCCTCTACTCGCAGAATGCAACTATCACCCCCACCCGCACCCTGAACATGCTGAACCCACAATAAATGGTACTTTAAACAAAATAACATACTCTAGGAACGCAGATATTCCGTGATCACGAAAAAAAAAACAAAACAAAAAACGGAAGAAATCGCGGAAAAGGCGTTTTGAAGCTATACATTACGAAGGTTTTCACAACTTTTAGCTACTGTTTATGTATGTTGAAACAGATATTTATAATCTATTTCTCTCTCAAGTTCATGTTTTCTTAATCACAAATGATTTTCGGCCTTCTCGGGGCCTGAAGGTTCCTATGAAAGATTATATATATATATATATATATATATATATACACACACACACACACACATATATATATATATATATATATATATAGTAATATTAATTATAGTAATAATACCAATATCAACAGAACTAATCTTGTCAAGACTAGCAATAATTAAACTACAAATGAGATCGTCTTGAAACCCACCGGGAACGAACCCGGAGGGAAAAGATGGGGAAGAAAAAAAGAAACAAATGAAATACCTGAACAAAAAGTCAAGCATTCCTGAGAAAGAAAAAAATACCCAAGACGGAAAACTTAACAATAAAGAGCTCAATACGAAAGCAGAGAACACATAGCACTCAAAGCGAAAGTAGAGCAAACAAAACCGAAAATCTAAGAGTGAGCCAAGAACCTACCACGGTTTCGCTTAACAGCTCGTCAGGGAAAATTTTCGATTTTATATATATATATATATATATATATATAGAGAGAGAGAGAGAGAGAGAGAGACGGGTTGATAGATGTTGATAGATGTCTATTGATAGATGTTGATAGATGTATATACATATATATATATATATATATATATATATATAGAGAGAGAGAGAGAGAGAGAGAGACGGGTTGATAGATGTCTATTTTAACATGCAAGTATGATAATTTTTCAGTTAATCCTAATAATTATTTAGTTAATTTCTTTCATTGCAATAGATCTGCGGAGCCAAGGAGCCTTGCGGCTTCCCTGGGCCTTGCGGCTTCCTGGGGCCTTGCAGCCCCTAGGAAACTTGCCCCCGCCACCGCAGTTGTAGTATCTGCGGGGGCCCTAATCATGGCCCTGGTAGAAATGGTAATTACATTTAACAATTTCAACGTTAAAATAGTGAGACCCAAATGCCAATCTAGTAGCATGCGTAAATTCATGTGGTCGGGATAACATGAAAAAAGCTCGTCAGAAAAGTTGCCATGAAAATATTTGTAGAAAAGACAGAGGGAAGCCATGTCATGTCGGTGAGAAAGTGACTGCACTGAGATGTTTATTGCCTTTTATTTACAGAGTGCTCTAATTTTTATACAGCTAATTGGTAATTAATAACAAATGTAATGTGCTCAGAAACACAGACAAAATTTGATTTTCATACACACACACACTTTTCATACAAATACTAGATATTACACTAAACGCAGGCAGAATACAATACTTTTTACGAAGTCATACTGAAAAGACACTACACTGCTCATGTCGATCGAATCATTTTGATGGGTAGTACGCTCTTACAGTAATAATAAACGTAAATAGCATTTTGTACGTCATCGAATATAGTAAAGAACATAGAATGGATTTTAAAAGAAAATTTAGGCTTTCCAAAGTATTCTCTATAGTTTGAAATTAGAAATTAGAGACCTGTCCATTTTTGCTATTTACCCTATCAGTTCAAAAATGAATGCAATCGATCAACCCATAATTATATTTTCCGTGCCGATATGATTCACATTAATAGCACATCTGCTCCTAGTATTTAAGCCTATGTAACTAAAGAAATGTCTCCTTTTCAACGAAAGAAATTGGACATGCATTGCAATTTTAAAATGTCATCTATCATAAACTAGGTAAATTGTAACAATCGTATCCTGATTGAGTTGTATTTTTTCTACCAAGAACACAAGATGAATGGGATTCAAGAACACGGGAATAGCGATTGTTGTTGTACTTAAATCTTTGAAGATTGTTGTTATCGGAGAAGCCTGTAAACGGAGAGAATTTCATAAGTAGAAAGTTTGAGAAAAGAAACTCTAAGGATCGCCTTGCATTTAGCGTTTTCTACAGTAAAAGTATATGATTTTAATCAAGTGTCACGCTTAAAATCATGTAGTCGTAGCGCCTGGGGAGAAAAAGCTCGTCAGAGTGGTTGCCATGAAAATATTTGTAAAAAAGACAGAGGAAAACCATGTCATGACGGTGAGAATGTGACTGAAATCGATATGCCAAGTGAGGACCAATTACATTGCAGATCATTTTTGGATTTTGTCGAGAACCCAGAGATGGGTAGCAAGAAAACCCGACCAGATATGGCAAATGTATTCAATTCACGGACGAATGGTAGATTTATAAATGTGCAAGATGGGTTCTGACGCGTAAAAGCTCGTTGCGAGTGATTAGAACGTTAGCGTCTCGACAATAACACCCGTATTTTTTCCATAGTCAAGGAGGTCACCGATACATTCTTGAAAAGACTTTCCCGATTTACCTGTAAACCATAAGACTCCTTATGAGTAAAAATTGCTTTGGTGAACGGGGCAAAACGTCATTGATTTTAGTTGAATAAAGTCACATATCTGTCCTTGTTCGTACTGCGGATCACACTAAATTATGTATTCTCTGGAACTTGTACGTGCTGATCAAAGACATATAAATTAAATTGAATTTTGTTTAACGGCATATCAACCTCTGTGGGTTATTTAATGCCAAAAAGGTGGAGTTTTAAGGTAAATATTTTTTTAATGTTCGGTTATTGTGAGAAGGTTTATTTAGTAAGATTTTAATGAAATTTTCTGGTTTTTATTATTTCTTTATTTTAGAAAAGTGAACATGTCTTCAAGTTTTGTATTCAAAATTGTTTTGCTGAGAATATTTTTTTCCCTTCAAAAATGTGTTATGATAATAATTTTTCTTCAAAAATATATTGTTGGTAATATTTTTCCTTCAAAAATGTATATTTTTCTATAAAAGTTTATTTTTATGTATATATTTTTATAAAAGTGTATTCTTACACTTTCATAGTGTTTCGACCCCAATTCGGGGATTGACTATTTGCTCCGAGTACAACAACAATTAAGAGGTGGCTCCATTGCTCTCACAACCTTCCAATCAGACGCCTTGCTGCAGGATGCAGTTTACCGTCATACCCAGGAGTGCAAACACATATGTGTCTGAGAAGGCGTTCATAACAGTGATCAAGTAGCCACCCTAGCATACTCAAAAATAAGCGGAAAGAGAAATAACAATCTATTTTATTTTACCAACATTTCATTTTATATTTGTTCTAAGAAATATATTTTTTAAAAATCTTCTCAAGTGAAATCTGCTGAAGTTCGAACTCAGCTCTCCGATTTCGAATTTCTAGCCATTGTCCGACTCACACACCCAAGTTTACATTATCTGATATTCTCAGGTGGTCACTCTAGGCTTGATACTGCTGAATTTTGGTGTTCGACTTCAGCTATAAGTTCTGGATTGTTTTCATATACTTTTCAAACAAATGAACTTAGCTCACTGGTGCCCCCTATATATGAATTTACTCGAGCAACAAGATTAGAAATTAGGGCCCACTCTTTTACTGTGAATCCAATAAAATGTAAACACAAATTCTACTCCAGTAGTTTCTTTTCTCGCACTTCCCGCCTGTGGAATTATCTCCCGTTTCCTTGCTTCCTCGACAGCTACAATCTCCAAGAATTTAAATGTGAAGTCAATAGTCATCTCCTATCTCACTAACCTGCATCCTCTCTCACATGTTCTTTTCTCCGTCCACTCCACTCTCATCAGTATTCTCATCCTTCTTTTACCCACTTCCTAACACCCCCTGTAACCTGTAACTCTTTCTCCTAACTTTCTTCCCATGTAACCCCTTCAAAACAGTGACAGTAAAATGCCTTGCTTGGGGCGATATGATTATTAAAAAAAAATTCTATCCTATTATAATATGGATATAAAGAGGGGGATCAAATCTACATTACAATCAATATATAATCTGATCTCTCACTTTATGGCCACAGTCATCCTTCTTTTATCCACTTCCTGACACCCCCTATACCCTGTCAATTTTTCTCATGAAAAGAATGTATAAATTATAAATATGCATTCTTCAGTCAGTTAATTGCCATATCTGATGCATGCTTATGCACTCATATTTCTTTAGAGACATGACTGACTGAGTAAATGATTTTCACGCAGTAGGTTGCCATTTCTTTCTGCAGCAGACCGGTTGCAAACGAAGGCTAAAGAACCTAATCTGTTCTTTTATTTAACCCTTTGATGGAGAGAAGAGACGGATTAATACCTTTCCCAATGGTATTTGCGTGTAAGTGAATGCAACGAAATCAAACAGAATTCGAACTTCGCTATCCAATTTCTCATTCCGAGCCGATATTTACAGCACCACCACGCAGACCTTCTGAAATAAATCCTGGCTGACTATCAGTTGAAACAATTCTCATGAAAAGAATCTATAAAATATAGTGATGCAGCTTTAAGTATCTAAAATGAATGCGTAGGAGGTTGTTATTCGATATTTTTTATTTTTCTTCTATGAAGTCTGAAGAATCTAGTCAATTAATATCTTGTTTCGGAAGGGCCTTTGTATATAAATCTTTGATAGAATGTCTCTTGTTCTAGTAGGCTACATATTTTCTGAAATAATAAACAAAAAATACTGAGGCTAAGATGGTAGAATCTCCGGAGTAAAGATTTTTAGGGTGAAAAAAGCCGTGGAATTATCAGCTGTTGAAGTATAAGGCACAGCTGAAAAATTCTTTGTCGTTCATTAAATGATAGCAGGAAAAGTTTCATTGCAATCATGTTTGGCCAGCAACCAAAATTGCCGTGGGGAATAATGGCCAAGTCATGCATTACCCGAAATGCAAAGGATCTTAACGTTGATTGCAAATCTGAAGCAAGAGAAATCAAAGTCTTGTAGTCTCGGTTTATTTCTAAATGGATATTTCTTCTTTGAGCCGTGTCTCTTCAGGATATGCGTTGTGGTACAGTGGATATCGACTCTGAAAGACAAATCGGGGAGCCGAGTTCGAATTCAAGTTGAATTCCTTGCATTTACTTACGCACAAATACCCTTGGGAAAAATATTAATCCGTCTCTTACCTCCAGTTACGGGTTAAATAATAGGACAGATTGGGCTCTATAGCCTTGGCTGGCAACCAGCCTGCTGCAGAAAGTAATGGCAACCTACTGCGGGATAATCTTCTGCCCAGTCACTCATGTCTCTTTCGAGGCATGATCCCCTAAAGCGTGTATCCCGTATGGCACTTAACTGACTAACTCTTTAGGATGTAGGCGATCATGGCCTTCCATATCTCCCTATCCCTTGTCGCTCTTGTTATCCCACTCAATTCCCGCTCCCCCATCCATCTGCTCAAGTCCATCAAGTATGTCATGCGTTGCTTTCCCTTGTCTCTTTTTCCCGCTATCCGTCCCGTGAGCATCACGTTCTCCAAGCCTTCTTTTTTTTTATAATCACATCGCCCCAAACAAAACATTTTACTGTTACTGTTGTACAGGAGATTATATAGAAGGAAAGTTATGAGGAAGATTGACAGGTTATAGGGAGTGTCAGGAAGTGGGTAAGAGAAGATGGGAATACTGATGAGAGTGGAGTGGACGGAGAAAGGTGCATGAGAGAGAGGATGCAGGTTAATGAGATAGAGATGATGATTGACTTTACATTTAAATTCTTGGAGATTGTAGCTTTCGGGGAAGCAAGGATGCGGAAGGGAATTCCAAAGGCAGGAAGTGCGAGAAAAGAAGCTACTGGAGTAGAATTTGTGTTTACATTTTATTGGCTTCACAGTAAAAGAGTGGGCCCTAATTTCTAATCTTGTTGCTCGAGTAAATTCATTCATAGGGGACACGAGTGAGCTAAGTTCATCGCAGCAGAAGCCCTGATAGTATTTGTAGAAGAGACACAGGGAAGCAACATTGCGCCGGTGAGAAAGTGACTGTCCGAGCTGCCAAGTCGGTATCGATCACATTACAAATTCTCCGTTAGATCTTGCCAACGATCCCAGGTGGATAGCAGGAGCACCCGACTAGTTCCTCATTAAATGCCTAAAAACTTCAGCTGTCTTCTTTCTGGTGTTAAGTTTCAGTATACTTCTCGTGTCCATCCTCTCCAAAACCTTGTCGTTGCTTACATGCTCTTGTCTGTCTGATAAACTCAGCATTGTATGAAACAAGGTAAAATCTGCGAATATAAGTTTACGATGATTGCATATTGCCACAAGGTAAGATCTGTCTCTGCCTAAACTTCGGATTGCTTGTACCTAGATTCGGACAGATTTTAAAAAATCATACCCCGTTAAGTGATTGGCAATCATGACTATACATATTTTCTTTATTCTTTTTCAAATCAAAAAGTGGCAGCTCCTTCCACACTTGTAGACGGTAAAGACGTGGTAGGGATGCACAGAAAAATCTACCTACCTAATCACTACAACCTTAACGTCCTCAAATCTAGGGTCAGCTGTTATCTATCCTACATATCTTCTTAATATGCAATTATTCCTTCTACCCCGTAAGCCCCTGCAACATCTTTTTTTAATAAGACTCTATCTTGAGTGATTCTTTGGGCATGTATTGAGTGAAAGAAAAACTTGCCACAGTTATCCAAGATTAAGTCAGTCAGTTAAGTGCCATACGTGATATACGCTTAGGCGATCATGTCTCGAAAAAGACATGACTGACTGGGCAGAAGATTATCCCGCAGTAGGTTACCATTACTTTCTGCGGTAGATTGGTTGTCGACCAAAGCTATAGAATCTAATCTGTTCTGTTATTTAACCCATAACTGGAGGGAAGAGACGGACTAATACCTTTCCCAAGTGTATTTGTGCATAAGTGAATGCAAGGAATTCAACTGGAATTTGAACTCGGCTCCCTGATATCTCGTTCCGTGTCGATATCCACTGTGCCACAAAACACATGTCCATGATTAATCTACAGAAATTAGCAACTTGATGATAGAAATTCTTCATCTTTCTGGCTGAAACAATCACCCCGTGATCAACCTTCCATTTCTGATGCAACTACACTACCTGTTTGCCTATGACGTCACACATATATTTTCCTGTTACTTTTTGTCGAATTTATTTCTGTAAGTGTAGGGGCGCTGTCACCTTTTGATTTGGTTATTCAATTCCATAAAAACGTCAAATACTATACTTTTTGGTGTCACTGTTTAGTATCAATTTAGCTGTTGTTTCACTAATACAAAAATCTACGTCCTTCAGTGCATATATGAAAATGACAATAAAGGTTTTAGTTCTAAGCAGTTTACTTTTTGTAATCTTGCACTAAATAAGCTAGGTTTATCAAATACGCATGTTTTATAAACATAAATGCTCTGAGAATTATTGCCGTAATTACTATATAAAAATATATAGACATTTATATTATATATAAAATAACACTTTCACGTCGCATTAATTAGTAAAATTCCAGACCCCACACCATTCTTCTTTCATCAGTTTCAAATCAGAATATACTGACATGCAAAAAACATATTAAGTAAAAATTATAAAGTAGACGCACAACAGAGACTCACGCTTAACAAATGAAACAAATTAGACAAAAAACACCATGTTGTGATTCAGTTCCTGTTTGCTTCGCTGGAAGCAGACACTGGGAAAGATCCGGTGCAAGTTCAAGAGAGAAATTAAAGGAGTAATGATTTCATGGAAAGAAATGAAAACATGAATCCTATTTTCAATATATTTGGATATCTATAAACGGTTTTTTCATGTCAGGGTCTGGTGAGATAAGCAGGTGATTCTCCTGACATACAAACTGATAAGATCTTTCCTTCTACCAGTGAGAATTCTAACTGCTCCTCTGATTGCAACTGTCTCTTCATCACTTTAGCCCTCTGATAACCGGCTTCTATCTCTAATTGTGACTCTACTTCTGTACATCTAGACCAGTTGTAGGCAACTCCCGGCCCGCTGGCCACATCCGGACCTCGAGTGAATCTTGTCCGGCCCGCTACCTTACTCAAGACAAGATATAAATATAGGTAAACCAAAACAAAGTGACAGTTGATAGTTTGAATATATTGCGTAGAAATTTTTAAAAAATTATTTCTTTTTACCTGGAGAATGTGTTTTACTTTTATTTTTTTATTTGTGGCGATCGCCAAAATTAGCGTACGGCCTCACTTTCACTTTTTCTTTGAAATTGCTATCGTGAGCTGGCACTTTTAAATGAATATAAAATAGTGTTTTCAACCGATTTTAATGGATTTTTTTCAGTACTGATTTATGAAACATTTATTTTTAAGATGTAATATTTTTCCCGTCAGATATTTAAATAATGTTTAATCTTTGCTGTCTTCAAACACACAGAAAATTTATTCCCATATATAATAATATGGTTCTTCTCCATG
>JBBBDQ010000950.1:137500-217500 GCA_037127315.1 Ascarosepion bandense | reverse complement strand
ATATATTTTTATAAGGAGAAAAAAGTGCGAGAAGCCGTAAAGGTTTTGCTTAACATGTACTTTTATTATTGTTATTATTATTAATATTATTTGCTTATTGTTTGATATATTAAGTGTCCATAATGGTATTTGTGTCGTTACAAATACTTCGAGTTCAAAATTGACTCTCTTTAGGCGAATCAACTTGTGACTTCACATATCGAGATCCGTTTGCTTTTCTGATGGCCAAAGTATCGTGTTTAAATAGATAAGTGGTGAGCAGGTCAGAAAATTCATATATGTGTGTGTTTGTTGCGCACGCATATGAACTTTCTGACCTGTTGGTTACCATTACTTTCTGCGGTAGACTGCCAACCAAGGCTTTAAAACCTAATCTGCCCAGCTAATTAATTCAGTTGGAGGAAGAAGCGAAGGATTAATACCTTTCGCGTAAGTTAATACAACAAATTCGACTCGACTCTCCGATATCTACCACAACGTACATATGACGTAAGTTAAACGTATGTGACCGGAATTCGAACTCGGGTCTACGTCACCTTCATCCAAACCGCTAACCATTATTCCACCGTGTCTCTATATAAAGATAATAGAATTAGGAAAAAGACAATGCACGAGTTAAATAGCGAATATTAAATTTAACTGGAGCTTGATTTGATTTTTGTTTTTACAAAATAATTATCATTCTGGGTTAGAAAATCTTTTTTTATTTAAAAAAAAATCAATCATTTTCGCAGGGATATTAATAAGTTGGGCCTAAACTCTACACATGCGTATGCGCGCACACACATACAGACACACACTTGTGTGTTTCTTTACGCTCGCCATCTTACAGCGCACGCCTGTGCACGTGAAAGAACTTTAGTTACAACACAATAGTTATGAATTGTCTGAATTGGTTAACGTTTACACCTACATGCTTATGCCCACCCCCAAGCAAGTGATTCTATTCAACTATCAATTTTCGGTAACCTGTGAACCATTCTAGGCTTTGGAGAATAATATTAACGATAAATCACGCCCATTCCCTGCTGTGACCTTTAGAACATGTCTCTTTCTTGCTGTGAGAAACAGCAGAAATCGTAAATCAATGTCACGCGCGAACTCACAGATATGGCTTAAGCATGAGAAGCGTTTTGAGGCTTGGAATTTTTGTCTGTTGCGTGCGCGAACATCCAAAAGCCGATATCGTGCGTTCAGCTTGCCAACACACATCGAATTCTCAAGAACACAGTCATTTTTAGAATCTCAAGGACTAAATTCGATAGGAAGAAATCATTCACAGACCATTCCCACAAGTGGTCGCGGTTCAAAGTAAGAATTGTATTATTTCTATACATGCTCGGACTAATATCTTTATCCTTTTAATTTTTAGCACAATGCGTTGTGGTGCAATGGATATTGACACGGAACGACAAATAGGGGAGCCGAGTTCGAATTTCAGTTGAATTCCTTGCATTCACTTACGCACAAATACCCTTGGAAAAGGTATTAATCCGTCTCTTTCCTCCACTTATGGGTTAAATAATAGGACAGATTGGGTTTTATAGCCTTGGTTGCAATTAGTCTACCGCAGAAAGCAATGGCAACCTACTGCGGAATAATCTGCCCAGTCAGTCATGTCTCTATAGGGACATAATCGCCCAAAGCGTGTATCACGTATGGCACTTAACTGACTCACTGATTATAATAGCTGGAATCATGATTAAGGCTTCTACTGGACATAAATTGGGGGATCGGTTTTCTATTGTCATGAAGTAATAAACTGATCCCCCACTAATTACTACATAATAATATAATACATCTCTTCCCTCTATAGCTATGAGTCAAACAACAGGGCAGACTGGGTTCTATAGCCTTGGTCAGCAACCAGTCTACCGCAGAAAGTAATGGGATAATCTTCATGTACAGTGAATAATTACAGCGCTTAAATTATTCTTATTTCTTTTTTATATTAAATGTGAAAAAAAAAGAGGGCTCAGCAAATATATTTTCATGAGTCACATTTTGAAGTTCAAAGAGCCGCAGGTAGCTCATGAGTTACTGTTTGGCTAACTTTGTTCTGTGGTCAAGTTTCTTCGATGATTAATAAAAAAAAGCATATTAAGTAGCTGAGTTCTTGTGTTATCCGTTACATTTAAACTACTCCTGCAGCTTCTTCTCTCGCACTTCCCGCCTGTGGAACTCGCTCCCGTATTCTTGCTTTCCTGACGGCTACAACCTCCAGAAATTTAAATGCAAAGTCAATACTCATCTACTAACCACTGGACTCTAGCTCTCTCCCCTCCCCCGTATAACCTTCCCTTTCTCTCCACCTATGTATCTGTCATCGCACCTGCTTTTTATTGTTCCTTTCTAACTAGTCTGTACTCCTCACTCTTTTCTAATTAATCTTTTTACATTTATGTAGCCCCCTGCACATCAGTGGCGTTTCCGCCTTGCTCGGGGTGAAATGATTAAAAAAAAAAAAAATTAGGACTATGATTGAGTACTGCTGTCATATTTGGGCAAGAGCTGTCGAGTCTTCACTTATCTATCTAAACTTATTTATAAATGGAACTTTTTTGTGTGTGTGTGTGTTTGTGTGTGTGTGTCCGTTACCTATAGACTCCGAAACGGCTGAACCGATTTTCTTGAAAATTTACACAGTTGTACTATAAGCGTCTGCGAGTGTTTTTAGCTAGGTTTTGTGTCGAGGTACCCCGATAAATATCGAAAATCGATAATCGAAAAAATCGGGTTATAGAAGGAGTGTTCCGATTTTAATTAAATTTGATAAACTCATAGACAAAGACATAAGAAATGATATTCAGAAGTTTCAAAGTCACAGTTCTTACAGTAGTGCAGAAAACCGATAATATATATATAAAAGCGTTCATTACACCCGAACAACGCCGGGCTATACTGCTAGTATAGTATATAAATATTTCCGTCGAAACGAAAATATCTAACTTTTGGATGAAATATATGAAAACAAAAAAAAACAAAAACACAAAAGAAAGAAATGTCGGAATTCAGATATTTCTTTTAGAATTCAAACTCGTTGCGAAATTCCTGATATTTATTTTTCGTTAGAATAAAATGTAAGACATCAAACAAGGAACTAATAATTGTAACCTATTATTAAAATGGCCGCAGAGCTAACGACGCAGTTTAAGGCATGAACAAGGTATGTCTTGGGTTATGATCCGATTGGATGAAAACATAAGTTAAATGTTAATGTAACAAAAACGTATGCGTAAATTGTTTTAATGCTATGCGGGTCTCAAACAACTGAACTTTATTGTGAATTTAAGAATGTGAAGCGCCAGTCTATCGAGAATATGTTACGATCGATTACGGAGAGGTGCAAATAACCAATTAGGATGTAACAGCAAGGTTTAGATCGTTGGCGGGAAGAAGCGACATCTTCTCGTGCTAAACGTCTTAGTAAGCATCAATTTAAATCCAAAAAAAAAAAAAAAAAAAAAGACACACTAAACCAGAAAGTCATGTGATAGATTTTTCTCTTTTTATCTCGTTTGGTTTCATGTGTCTTTCGAGTTCTCAATCGATCAGTAAAGAGGTGGGAATATTTTCACGTCGCTTTCTAATTTTTTTTTTAAATACTGCAACTAAAATAAATAAATAAATATTTCAATTCGAAATTCGATACTTGGGAAATGACGTATAAGTATAATTTTTTTTTCCCTGCATCACACTTCGACAAATTTCCTTCCATTTTTTTTTTTTTTACATAAATCCTAATGTTTAAAAAAAAATATGTCTACTTTCTGTGCAAGAGAAACGTGGTCGAAACAGAAATATCTGACTTTTGGATGAAATATATTAAAAAAAAAAAAAAAAAAAAAAAAAAAAAAGGAAAAGAAATGTCGGAATTCAGATATTTCTTTTAGAATTCAAACACGTTGCGAAATTCCTGATATTTATTTTTCGTTAGAATAAAATGTAAGACATCAAGCAAGGAACTAATAATTGGAACCTATTATTAAAATGACCGCAGAGCTAACGACGCAGTCTAAGGCATGAACAAGGTATGTTTTGGGTTAAGAGAAATTTTTTTCCAAACACAGCTTACATAGACGGATAACCGAACAACGCCTCCAACGAAACAGAGGGACCAAAATACAAAATCTAATTGAGTTTTTAGGCAGCACAGAATATCCACAAGTCGAAATGGAATAATCAATAAAAGGCAAGATGAAGTTATTTGATATGGAATGGCAATGCTAAGTTTTAGAATTCAGTAGAAATTATTGCGCACATACGTCGAGCAATATACAGTGAACATTCCAGGTTAAAATTAGTTTTTTTTTTACTGTTGGCTTAAAATGAAAAATAAGCAAATAGGGAATATTTTAAACAAATCACGTACAAAATTCGTTTTTTGGTTTTGAAGTTTTCTTAATTACATCCAGATATCGTGGATTTTAGCGTTTTTAAACATATAAAAAAGTAGGAAAAAATCCTTTAAGCTAAAATAAACATAATTTTACGCCTTACCTCGAGCGGACAACAATTTTATTAAATCCCGTACTATAACTAACTTTTTTCTTTAATTTTTGCTTTTACTAAGATGAGATGAATGAAAATCATGTGTCTCTTTTTGATTTGCGCTATCATCCCAAGGGTAACAACAAAGTATTTGTTTAAAAAAACGAAGACAGAAATATTTGAAAAGATAGAGGAACTTTTTTTTAAGATATTAAAACGAAGGGGCACTTTCGGGCCTTCTTTGTAAGTAATATAGTTAGATACAACACCAAAACCAAAGACGTTATACCCACTACAGTCAGTCAGTTAAGTGTCATACGTGATACACACTTTGGGCGATCATGTCTCGAAAAAGACATGACTGACTGGGCAGAAGTTTATCCCACAGTAGGTTGCCAGTATTCTGCAGTAGACTGGTTGCCAGCCAAGGCTATAGAACCCAATCGGTTTTGGAAGTGGTTAATAAAACAACAGTTTGAATAATGTCAATCAGTCAGTCAGTTAAGTGCCATACGTGATACACGCTTAGGCGATCATGTCTCTTTAGAGACATGACTGACCGGGGGGATGATTATCCCGCAGTGGGTTGCCATTACTTCCTGCGGTAGACTGATTGCCAGCCAAGGCTATAGAACCCAGTCTGTTCTGTTATTTAACCCATAAGTGGGGGAAGAGACGGATTAATACCTTTTCCAACTGTATTTGCGCGAAGTGTAATGCAAGCAATTTAACTGGAATTCGAACTCGGCTCTACCGACTCCTCGTTCCGAGTCGATATCCACTGCACCACATGGCACATCTTTGACTAATGTAAATCTATCTAAACTTATTTATAAATGGAACTTTGTCTCTGTGTGTGTGTGTCTGTGTGTGTGTGCGTTACCTATAGACTCCGAAACGGCTGAACCGATTTTTTTGGAAATTTACACAGTTGTACTATAAGCGTCTGCGAGTGTTCTTAGCTAGGTTTTGTGTCGAGGTACCCCCGGTAAATATCGAAAATCGATAATCGAAAAAATCGGGTTATAGAAGGAGTGGTCCGATTTTAATCAAATTTGATACACTCATAGACAAAGACATAAGAAACGATATTCAGAAGTTTCAAGGTTGTAGTTCTTACAATAGTGGAGAAAATCGAGAATATATATATATATAAAAGGAGAGCTGTCTGTGCGTGTGTCTCTGTCTCTGTCTGTATGTCCTTTATTTTTTTATCCCCAATGTTTCTCCGATTCTCACCAAACTTCACACAAATATTCTTCAGGCTAAGTTTGAGCTCCAGGATCATGGATTAGTTTTAAAGCATTCATTACACCCGAGCAACGCCGGGCTGTACTGCTAGTAGTATAAATAGCTGCAAATACCTAATCTCAGAAATATAGGCAAACACTTCTATTGAAAAGAAAAGATCTATATACCATGAGACAAAGCAAAACCAATGCCAGTATTCCCTGTTCGAGACCAGTAGAAATCAGAATGTGAAATACAGATTTTTCAAGGTCAGCAGACAGGTTAGCAGAGTCGGAGCCCACCTATCGTACCTCCTCCCTATGATGTCATGATGTGTCGATCGACTGAAAGACTAGTTAAAGTTTCCTTGAGTTGTGCCTCAACTAAGAAGTGTTAAAAAACAGTTTGAAAACTTTACATAAACAATTTAATATTTAATGTATACTTCCCGAATGTTAGATTCTAGTGTATCCCAGCCGTCAAAAATGACGGCAAAATATTTGCGAGGAACATTACTTGTTTCCTCACAGTTTATCTGACATGACCATGACAGGAGGATATATATATATATATATATATATATGTCCCTCTTATCGCGTTCATTCATTCTCTTTACTACCAGTCATTAAACCTCTTACCACGAGTTTACTTTTTAACAGTATATATATATACTGTTAAAAAGACGCTCACAAATCATTTCAAAAGATTAACACATGAGCGTCTTTGTGGGTACCAACACTGTTTGTTTATAGATACGTAGTTTAGAATAAAGCTCATTTCGTGTTTCTGCCTTGATAAAGACTATCACAGGACGAAACGCGTATGCGATTTAAAATACAGTTTTCCTCTTGTCTTTATTTTATATAACCATTCTGTCCTTAATCTCAGATTATAACTGGGTATATTTTTACACACACACACACACACACACACACACACACACACACACACACACACATATATAGTGTATCGAGGCAGCAAATAATTTTCTAAACATATACTGTTAAATATAAGCGACAATGAATGTCTATTACGTTTAATCGAGCCGTTCTAACCATCGTATTTTGGCTTTAATTTCAGTCGAAAATAAAGACAAAAATTCTCCAACATTTGGATAATTTTTTATTAATTTGGGTCAAAGCTTTCGGCTCACATCAGCCATCTTCAGAGAGGTTATTAAGACGGTAACACATTAACATCCACTATCACTGACGATTTTATTTTGTGTTGACATAAAACTCCGTTAGGCAACGGCAATAGTTACCAAAAATAACAAACTCAGTTCGCAAATTTGCAATGCGTTTCTATGACATCACACAGCGTGATAGCGCGAAATGACAACAGAACCATGTATTCAAATGCAATGTAATGTGTTATGGCCAGATTTAAAAGTGATTTTTAGAACCAAATTAATAAAAGATTCTCCAAATCTTGGAGAATTTTTGTCTTTATTTTCAACCAAAATTAAAGCCAAAATACGACGTTTAGAAGGGCTCATGATTAAACATAATAGACATTCATTGTTTCTTATATTTAACAGTATATGTTTAGAAAAAAATATATACAATTATTGCTAAAAAAAAAATCAGGAGGCACTGTTAAAAAGCGAACTGGTGGCAAGAGGTTTAATGACTGGGCGTAAAGTGAATGAATGGGCGTGATAGGAGGGATATATATATATATATATATATATATATATATATATATATATATATATATAGACAGTGGTCTTTATTATAATACAGACGATATATATACACACACACATTTATATAAATATATATATAAAGACCGTTGTGTATATATATTATAAATCATAGTTTAGAACATGTACAAATTATCATCTACTACAAAGTGTACATTTTGTTTCGACGTTGAAAGGACAATGTCTCATCAGGTAGAGTGAAAAGGAAATGGAAAAATGGGAAAAAATGGAAAATTCTTTACCTTATATTGGCGGATAATGTATGGGAGGTTAGTGGGGTGGGAAATGGGAAATCAGAGTTGTAAGTTGCAAGTTAGAATTTGAACGAAAAGAGGGAAGAGGCAGAGGAGAGAGTTGATTAAAGGACGTGTTGAAAATTTTATAGACAGAGTTAAAGGTAGAAGATAAGGTATATATATATATATATATATATATATATATAATAGAGATAGATAGATAGATAGATAGATAGATAGATAGATAGATATGAAAAGACTGAGATAGGTAGATATGAACAGACTGATAGATAGATAGATAGATAGATAGATAGATATGAAAAGAAAACTGAGATAGGTAGATATGAACAGACTGATAGATAGATAGATAGATAGATAGATAGATAGATAGATAGATATGAAAAGACTGAGATAGGTAGATATGAACAGACTGATAGATAGATAGATAGATAGATAGATAGATAGATAGATAGATATATAGATAGATAGATAGATAGATAGATAGATTGATAGATAGATAGATAGATAGATAGATATGAAAAGACTGAGATAGGTAGATATGAACAGACTGATAGATAGATAGATAGATAGATAGATAGATAGATAGATAGATTCAGTTTCTCTGTAGTTTAATCAAATTTCATCTATTTACTTAATTAAGCTAGATAGATGAAATTTGATTAAATTACAGCGGAATGGACGTTTTTAAAGTATTTTCTCCTAAACCATTCTTTTTTTTTTTTTCATATGCGTGAACATATGTCCTAGAATAATGTCTGGTGTAACTAATCATAGTTTGTTTTGTTTTTTAAAAAAGCTTTCGGATATTCATTTTTATATTTTCTTGATACGTCAACTTAAACATCTGTCAGTAAATCTTATATCGACTGTAAATTATTCATGATACTTTTGGTAATATCATTTTAAAAGATTTGACGTTATAACTTCGGAGAGTCAAAATGTCGACACTCTTAGATATAGTCTCATATGAGTTTGTTCACGAGAGAAGAATTTGCCTACTAGAGGCACCCCGTTTCAACAGGATACACATAGAACTACTTTTTTCATAGTCTTTTAACGTAATATTCAAAAAAAGAGAGGAAGTAGACTACAAATCAATCTCAGGGACGATCGCATTAGGCACGTCAAAGGCTTTTGACAAGCTGTGATATTAAGGATTACTGCATAAGTTCTTTAGCCAAGGTATCACTGTAAGAGTTTCAGGTATAAAGTCCTTCCTAACGGGTAAATTATTCACGGCTAATCCTCCGAGGGACAAGCGATCAACGCAGGCAATCTCCTTATTCTCCTTCTTCATTTTAAAAGCTAGAAGAGTGTTCTTCTCAGAGACTATTTTCAATTAAGCCACTGTATCTTGGAAATCAGATACGCATTGTAAAGCAGTGGATATCGACTCGGAACGAGAAATCGGGGTGTCGAGTTCGAATTTCTGTTGAATTTCTTGCATTCACTTACGCACAAATACCCTTGGGAAAGGTATTAATCCGTCTCTTCCCTCCAGTTATGGGTTAAATAGCAGGACAGATTGGGTTCTATAGCCTTGGCCGGCAACCAGTCTACCGCAGAAAGCAATGGTAACCTACTTTGGGATAATCTTCTGCCCAGTCAGTCATGTCTCTTTCGAGGCATGATCACCCATGCGTGTATCACGTATGGCTCTTGACTGATCTTGAAGATAACGCATTTTTTTAATCTTATCAACTTGCGCTACAGAATTATAAAGAAATAAATGTATGAGCTATTTCTAGAAATATTTTTTATCGCCACTGCTCTAATGAGCTTTTTGCTCTGGTGCTCCGTCCACGTGAATTGAAGCGTCTTACTAGATTGACATCTAGGCCCCACCAGCTTTTTACCGTTGAAATTGTTAAATGTAGCCAACACTTCTACTCTAACAGTTTCTTTTCTCGCACTCCCTGCTTGTAGAACTCCTTTCCATTTACCTACTTCCCCGATAGCTACAATCTTCAAAAATTTAAATGCCACGTCAGTTGCCATTTTCTTTCTTCTGGAATCCCGTTCATCTTTTATCATTTCTTCAAGACCTCCTGTACCAAGTCGTTTTTCTTGCTGAAACCTTCTGAACACTAGGGGCGGTTTCGCCTTGCTTGGGGTGAAATGATTAATAAAAAATAACAAAACCACGTCATTTGAGGACATTCAACAGCAGTAACAGCTAAAATGAATATGACATGATTCGCAGAGAATATAATGTTATTACATACGACAAATAAAAATTATGAAACAAAGTTTCATTAGTGCTGCTAAGATTTATAACAGCTATTGGACTAAGAAGTATTTTCTTGAAAACATTTTTTCAGAGAAAAACTTTATGAATTTCAACCGACAACTTTAAAATCAACCGATCAATTATATGAGGACACGGCTTTTTCTACTTCACCAGCTTCTTTTCCCGCACTTCCCGCCCGTAGAATTCTCTTCCGCATACTTGCTTTCCCGACAGTTATAATCGCCAAGAATTTGAATGTAAAGTCAATAGTCATCTCTTGTCTTACTAACTTACATCCTCTCTCTCATGCTTTTTTACATCCACCCCACTCTCATCAGTATTCTCTTTCTTCTCTTACTCTCTTCCTGACATCCCCTGCAACCTCTCACTCCTGATAACTATGTAACCCCCTGCACAACAGTGGCAGTAAAATTCCTTGCTTGGGGCGACACGATTATAAAAAAAATCTATATTATTATAATGTGGATATAAAGTGGGGGATCAATTCTATATTACAATCAATATATAAATTGATCCCTCACTTTATGACTACAGTCGTCTTTCTCTTACTCACTTCCTGACACCTCCTATATAATCTGTCATTCTTTCTCATAACTTTCCTCCTATGTAACGCCCTGCACAACAGTGGCAGTAAAATGCCTTGCTTGGGGCGACACGATTATAAAAAAAATCTATATTATTATAATGTGGATATAAAGTGGGGGATCAATTCTATATTACAATCAATATATAAATTTATCCCTCACTTTATGGCTACAGTCGTCTTTCTCTTACTCACTTCCTGACACCTCCTATATAATCTGTCATTCTTTCTCATAACTTTCCTCCTACGTAACCCCCTACACAACAGTGGCAGTAAAATGCCTTGCTTGGGGCGACACGATTATATATATATATATATATATATATATATATATAAATAAAAGAAAACTGTGTTTTTATTGCGTTCTTTAGAATGTAATAATATATTTTATCAAACAATCTGACATTTAAAAATAGATTATATATTCCAGGTGTCTTGATACGGGGTTCATTGAGATAAAAATAATGAACGGACTTCTTACCGAATAAACCCTGACAAGCTCCCTAATATCTGCTATTTTAGCTTATTTTATTCTATTCTTAGCTCAAAGGCCAAACCTCTCACTGATAATGTATCATCGCACGCCGAATAAGCTATGGAAGACCTGGCACGGAAAACGCGCACTCTTTACAACGCTGAGAAGCCTATGTGAACAATAGGTAGATATTTTGCGACGATTTGTTGCCCGAAGGCATACTTGACCTCTTGAAGAAGTTGTTGCTATCAGAGAAAAAGTCGGCCACGTATGTATACACAAGGCCGCGTACTCGCATGCTGTGTATGGGAATAGAATCACCGACAGGTATTTAAAAAAAAGTAAAAAAAACAGAGATACATTTCGTGCCAAAGATGTTGACTTTTGCTTCGGTCTTGCTCTTAGGAGGCCGCGATTGCTAATCTTAGCTGTAATGACGTAGTGAAGATGTTGGGAATGCAATGAGACGTTAAAAATAATGCCTGCTTTCTTGTCTTTTCAGAAGTCTACACATGGATTGAAATCTCATCCCGGCGTCGGAGAGATTTACACTCGGCTAAAAGCAACTGTGTTTGCTTTTATCTTTATTGTTCAACGAAACGTGTGGCAAACAGTTTCAGTTGAGAGGAAAACATTCTTTAAAAAAAAAAAAAAGAGAAAATACATTACCTCTTGGTTGGTTCGATGAACTCTCGTTTTTATACCATACTGGTTCCTTCAAGACATATCTCCATTTTTTTCGAGATAACACGATACGGCGTGACGAAAGAAAATTGGTATTGTGTAACACGCACAGAAATGTAGCGAGAAACCTACTTGACAAGTTAGAACAAATTAATGGAGAATCAAGTAGAAAAACATAAAGTTGTAAAGAGAACATTTATATATATATATATATATATATATATATATATATATATATATATACTAGCAGTATAGCCCGGCGTTGCTCGGGTGTCATGAAAGCTTTAAAACTAATCCATGGTTTTGGAGCTCACACTTTTTGGACGTTGGCACGAAATACTAAAAAGCAATAGTTATTTTCAGTTAAAGCGAAACTGTAGACTGAAAGAAAAATGAATGGATCTAAGTCAAATTTTGATTTTCTGGTATCGATATCAAATAAGTTTTTTCGTCGTAAACTGAATTTTGAAGGCTAGCTGAGTAAATGGTATCATGTCTGAGATTAAGAACTATAATTATACCTACTTAGAGCCAAACTTGATGCAAAAACTAAAATAAAAAGACTGAAAAAATACAAACATACAGGCAGATAAACAGACACACACAAACGTCTTGCCTTTTATATATATATATATATATATATATATATATATATATACATATTACCGATTTTCTGCACTATTGTAAGAACTACAACCTTGAAACTTTCGAATATTGTTTCTTATGTCTTTGTCTATGAGTGTATCAAATTTCATTAAAATCGGACCACTTCTTCTATAACTCGATTTTTTCGATTATCGATTTTCGATACTTCTTGGGGATACCTCGACACAAAACCTAGCTAAGAAGACTCGCAGACGCTTATAGTACAACTGTGTAAATTTTTAAGAAAATCGATTCAGCCGTTTCGGATTCTATAGGTAACGGACACACACGCACACACACACACACATATACTCACACAGACAAAGTTCTATTTATAAATAAGTTTATACATATATATATATAGTCATCCGCAGACAGATCTGTTTCACTGTTATTTATTCAAGCAATTAAAATCTTATCAAATTAAATAATATCATAGCTATAGTGAATTTTTTATTTTATTATTAGGAGCAGATTTTCGGATGTAAAGACAAAATTTAGAAAAATAATAATAATAGATGATTTACATTCCCCAATGAGTCTTGCGTTTAACTGATAAAATCATTTATCGTAACAAAATTTAATTTCTAAGAATTTCATGAATTTAAGTGGAGGAGGCTAACAGATGTAAAAAAAATATTTTTTCAAGATTTTTAAAAACAATAATTTCAAAAGTAATTTCATTTATTTGTAAATAAGTCCTGAAAGTTTCATTAAAATCCGACAGTTTTTGGATTATTGCAAAAATTTTCAAATTAATGTGTTTGTCACAGGAAAAGAAACTCAATTATGTAATATTACGTTTTCCATTGTAAACTCTTGTAACAACTTGGTTAAATGCTAACTAAAATCAAAACAATATTTTTACCATAATTTCAAACGTGTTAGAAGGGATTAATAAATTAAAAAAAATTAAAATACTTTAATCTTTCTTCTTAATAATAATATAAACCTTTTGATTGAAAAAGTTCGTTTTTATTAAGTCTAAGCCTTTTTTATTCATACTATTCATACTATGCTGTTTTTTCAGCGATTTAGTAGAGGTACCTAAAAGGTATAAGAGAAATTGGATTGTAAGAGTAAATGGAGATGGAGTTAAAATGACTTAAGACCCAGACATTTTACATGTCAGTGATGAAAAAAATTGTATTATTTTTTTTTAAATTTTAATATAGAATAATTCCTAAAAGTAAAAAAAAAATATTTTACTGCCAGAAAGATGCTAATAAGATAGTACCGAAACACAACTGCTCTTGTGTTGTAGTAAACTTATAATATATATATATATTCAGGTTTTAATCCTGGTTAGAAACAATCGGATGTCTAACCGTGTTGATGAACTGTGATACAACGAAACAGATCTGTCTGCGGATGACTATATTTACACTCTCACACCCTGATTGAGTACTCTGGAAAAATGGTAGCTACTCTAGCATCTACGCATCGTTCATTCAGTAATGAATTAGAACACTCTCAGCTACTGGACTATGTTTACATTGTATATAACACGCTAAAGGTCTACCTTTTTCTACCGAGCGCCCAGAGCTCAGAGTGTTTCAATCCTGGCTATAAGCAATCGTATGTCTAATCGTACTGATGAGCTGTGATACAGCGGAACAGGGCTATCTACGGTGTGTGTGAAATGTGTATGTATATAAATACAAATACAAATATATATATATATATATATATATATATATATATATATATATATACATGCAATTTGTTATATATATTATATTGTTTATATATTATAAATGCATGGTACTTACTTGAAAGCGCTCAATATCAGTGATAGCGCTGACATATTCATATAGATAGGTGTGAGTTTGTGACCCTGGATTTCACACTCTTGCGATCATCAGACAAATCACAAGAGCGTGAAATCCAGGGTAACAAACTCACACCTATATATATAAATATATATATATATATATATATATATATATATATATATATATATATATATATACTGTTAAATAAAAGAGATAATGAATGTCTATTATGTTTAATCATGAGCCGTTCTAAACATGGTATTCTGGCTTTAATTTCAGGTGAAAATAAAGACAAAATTCCCCAATATTTGGATAATTTTTTATTACGTTGGTTCTAAGATTTCAGCTCATATGTTCCATTTTTAGAGAGGTTACAAGGACGTTAACATAAAAAACATCTACCGTCAAAAACGATTTTATCTTGTGTTGACATAAAACTTTGCTAAACAACGATAACAATTACCAAAAGTGGCAAACGCAGTTCGTAAATTTGTAATGCGGTTCTATGACATCAAACTACGTGAAAGTGTGGGTTGTTTGGATTTAATGTACAATATCTGAAGTTACTTTTTACTGTGTGTATGAGTGAGGATTATTTTGTTGCTGACTAAAATCTGTCTGATATTACCTACATTGCTATGTTTTTCTAGGAAATGTTATTTAATTGTACTCAGATCAGAAAAGTGGCAGGTAACTCTACGGGAAAGTGTGGTTGTAGTAAAACCAATATATGTAGTGGGTTTATTATTAGTATCAGAGATACAATCGCTGGATGAACATGTAAATTGATACACCATATTGGTTTTCTGCAGAGGATTTATTTGTGTGTTTGTAGGATTATTAGAGACTATGAGGTCAATTGTTTTAATTTTTTTTATAATATATGATGAGCTAAATTTGATTATTTTTATTTATTGGTTTGACATTTCTACTTATTATGTTTTTGATAGTTTTTCATCTGGTTTGTGATTATTATTTATTTGGTTGCAATAGTATAAGTTAATCGTGTTATGTTTATTTTGATGTACCCCATTATTATTAATAATATCAATATTGTTAGAGATATTGTTATACTAGCAGTATAGCCCGGCGTTGCTCGGGTGTAATGAAAGCTTTAAAACTAATCCATGGTCCTGGAGCTCAGACTCTTTGGACGTTGGCACAAAAGACTATAGTTGTTTCCAGTTAAAGCGAAACCGTAGACTGAAAGAAAAATGAATGGATGTAGGCCAAATTTTGATTTCCTGGTATCGATATCAAATAAGTTTTTTGTCGTAAACAGAATTTTGAAGGCTAAGTAAGTCCTCTGCGTAAATGGTATCATGGCTGAAACTAAGAACTAAAATTATACCTACTTAGAGCCAAACCCGAAGCAAAAACTAAAATAAAAGGTCTGAAAAAATACAGACATACAGGCAGATAAACAGACACACACACAAACATCTTGCCTTTTATATATATATATATATATATATATATATATATATATATATATATATATATATATATTATCGATTTTCTGCACTATTGTAAGAACTACAACCTTGAAACTTCCGAATATCGTTTCTTATGTCTTCGTCTATTTGTCTATTTAATTAAAATCGGACCACTCCTTCTATAACCCGATTTTTTCGATTATCGATTTTCTATATTTATCGGAGGTACCTCGACACAAAACCTAGCTAAGAACACTAGCAGACGCTTATATTACAACTGTGTAAATATTCAAGAAAATCGGTTCAGCCGTTTCGGAGTCTATAGGTATCGGTCACACACACACACAGACACACACACAGAGACAGGTACTCATGAGTTATCTCCCTCTAACCCTGTAAGTTACTTGTTGACTACTGCTGTAGCCTGGTATTGAACTTACAACACTTTAGATCAAGTCACAGAAACTAACCTACTATATCCACTGCCAGAAATCTGCAAACGGCATTCTGTACTGATTGACTTTCTTACCGGTAGATCTAACAAAAAGCATTTCAGAGGGTTCCAATCTGCGGACAGTGCAGCGGATTCGGAAAGAGGTTGATGAGTCTAATGATGATTACGAAGGCGTTTAGAGCGATGCCTCCATTCATTTTCTCATAGAGTCTCAGACTTAACCCATCAATTGCCTTCAGAAGATAGTGCTACCCTGGGTCAAGTGGGTGGCTGCTGGAATACCCTATGTACGGTAACAAAACTCGGCAGCATGTGACACAAGCAGGAGAACAGACAATTCTGTGACCACATCACCCCTTACTACTTTAGTTGTTTTAGTTCATGATAAACAAATGAAACGTATGTTTTTTTTTACATTTAAAACATTTTTTATCTCGTTTCCAAAGTTATGACATTACGTCCGTAAACAAATTTGAACAAAACCCATAAAACTCTTTTTCAAACTGACACACTTCTCAAAGTTTAATTTTTACTCATTTGGTTATATTTCTTGAAGTAGATCGACTAGAAAGGTTTTCAGGAAACTCACATAGAGATAAAAAATAAGAAACGTTTTTCATTACACGTATTATTTACTGTGAATACCTTTGACTTACTCCTTCCGTTACTACTGACTAAAATTTTCAACGCAACATTTGATTGGTCTTAAACAGCGTGTGCCGAACAGTAAAAACATCTGTAACCAATTGAATTATGGAGCAAAAATATACTTGCTACTTCAAAGAAGACATTGACGAAATCGTTAATAACCGAGACGTCCAGATAAACTTCAACTGGATAAGTCCCGATCGAATGTTGGCTAAATTGTGAAGAAAATATTTTGTTCGGTTAGATTTGCTAAGCGAAACGGACACTCGAAAGAGAATTGCCGCGTTACCTGAGAAAACCAAAAAGTTCGAAAAAGAATCGATCTTAAGGCAAGAGATATTCAAAAGCAATTCAACAATGTTATTGTAAACATTGTCGAGAAGAACAATTTCCTCTTCATCAAACCAGCGCAGATTCCGATAGAATTCAATGAAAAAGAAAAACAAATGAGAGACCGGACAGAAAATGAGCCTTACTTTAATGATAAAAAGATCAAGCCGTTTTAGCATCACCTCAAGAAGTGGGTTGGTTTGGAAGATTCTACGTCATATCAACCCTTGTTAACTTATTTAATGCCGATGTAAGTTTTCTTTCATTATACTTGAGTCAGTACGTAAGTATTGGTCGTCTTTACTTGAGACAAGAGGAAAATATTGGTCAATGATATTGGAGTCTAATAGTAAGCATTAGTCGTTTATCTATATATAGGTAATCTGTAAGTCTGTGTGTGACTGTAAGCTATGCCCGCCTACATTTTTTAAGCTACGCCATTCAAACTTTCTGGAGACACATATCTACAGGAAAGCCAGATCGACACATACTTTTTGAGTTTAAGTTTCGCAATTTTTGGCCAATGGTGCCGATTGTTTACATTTGCTCTGTAAAATATCTAAGATCTAAGATGGTTGTTAGATTACATCACAGAAATCAAATCGCACGTGTCAAACGCGACTAAAAAAAATATGCCTTTATCTTTAATTTTTTATTTCGAGATTTTAAAAGTTCATTTGATCAACAAAAAAATGTGAATATTTTTCACCGTAAATTTGTAACAAAGGAAATATTTAAAAAAAACAGTGCTTTTTCGAACAAAAACAGAATATGTAAAACATATGTGCCAATGAGTAATTTAATTATTTAAGTGTTTTTTTTCAGATTTAATATTTAATACTTCAGAAAATAAAAAAAAAATAAAGCTTTTGTTTTCGCAAAATATTTCATGCAGGAAATCAACAGTAAATTCTGTGATATTAATGTAACTTTTTCTTCTAAAATTTTTAAATATTCTTCGAAAATTTCTGAACTGAGAGCGTAATAGTTTTTATATTTCTAATTTCAGTAAAACAAAATAAATCAATTTTATTTTTATGTTAAATTCATTTAGTCAACAAAAAATGTAAGTATTTTCCCCCGTAATTTTGAAACAAAAACAAAACGCAATGTAATGTTGTTTACAATGTCACACAAAACATCAAATCACTTTTACGCAAAACAAAAGAAAATAGATATTTTTTAATGCTTCTACTACTAAAATGTTCTGACTTGCTCGGGAACCACCTGTCTATAATGCTATATTTAAATATACAGATAAATATTGGATATTTATACTTTGATTTAAATGTAAGCACCGGTCATTTGTACATCGGTCTATAACATTGATACTCAATCGCCATACCATCCGATCTTCCTAACTGTTCCACAAAATACTGTCACAGAATATATATATATATATATATATATATACTGTTAAATATAACCGACAATGAATATCTATTATGTTCAGTCATCAGCCGTTCTAAACATCGTATTTTGGCTTGAGTTTTAGGTGAAAATGAAGACAAAATTTCTCCAACATTTGGATATTTTTTATTATGTTCGTTCTAAGTTTTCGGCTCACATGGGCTGTCTTCAGATAGGTTGCAAGGACGTTAACATAAAACATCTACCATAAAAGATGACTTTTTATCTTGTGTTGACATAATACTTTGCTAGGCAACGATAACAAATACCAAATAGCAGACGCAGTTCGCAAATTTGTAATGTGATTCTATGACGTCACACCGCGTGAGAGCTCGAAATGTTAACAGAACCATATATTTAAATGCAATGTATTGTGTTATGACCAGATTTTAATGTGATTTTATTAAGTGTGGGTTGTTTTGATTTAATGTAGATGGTGTCCCAATATCTGAAAGTTCTTTTTACTGTGTGTACGTGTGAGTATTATTGTGTTGTTGACTAAAATCTGTCTAATATTACTTACATGGCTATGTTTTACTAAGAAATGTTTAATTGAACATGTATATAATTAAAAAGCTATTAGTTAAAATTTAGGTTTTGTTTAATGGCATATCAACCTCTGTGGGTTATTTAATGCCAAAAAGCTGGGGTTTTAAGATATTTTTTAATGTTCGATTATAGTGAGAAGGTTGATTTAGTCAAATTTTAATGAAATGTTTTGGTTTTATTCCTTTTTATTTTAGAAAAATGAAAATGTCTTCAAGTTTTGTATTCAAAAATGTTTTGCTGGTAAGAATTTTTCCTTCAAAAATATGTTATGGTCATAGTTTTTTCTTTAAAAAATGTTTTGTTGGTAATATTCTTCCTTCAAAAATGAAATATTTTTCTATAAATGTCTCTTGTTTTGTATATATTTTTATAAAAGTGTATTTTATACTTTTAAAGTGTTTTAACCCCAGTTTGGGGGTTAACTATTTGCCCATAGCTGGGACCCTAACAGGTGCTACCACTCCGAATGTAGGTTAACTTTGGACAAATATGTTGAAAATACTTTTTATATCAATATATATAGATATATATATATATGTGTGTGTGTGTGTGTGTGTGTGTGTACGTTGAATACACCGGTTCTCGCCCTATCACCGCAGTTAAACAACGTTGAGCCTGATCAGTACTCAGATGGGTGACCACTTAATAATACCAGGTGCTGCAAACATTTCATGAAAGATATGCGTTTCGGTGCAGTGGATATCGATCGGAACGAAAAATCGGGTAGCCGAGTTCGAATTCCAGTTGAATTCTTTGCAGTCACTTACGCGCTAATATCCTTGAGAAAGCTATTAATCCGAACATTCCTTTCAGTTATCGGTTAAATAGTCTTTGCTGGCAACCAGTCTACCGCGGCAGGTAGTGGCAGCCTGTTGCCTGTGGACTATTGTCTGCTCCATCTGTGGCATTTATATGCACCGACTGAGTGTAACAATAATTGCGAAAAGTCTCGATGGTTCTGCACAAGTCTTTACCACTTAAATCAAATTATTTGAGTGGGTTTTCTGGCGGTTTTACTTGGTTTCACAGCTGAAGCAACTAAGCTGTCAGATCCGACGGGAGAGTCCATTATATATGCATATGATTAAATCCAAACAGAAAGTGGTATGGGGGTAAAACCCCAAATGAGATCCAATGAATATCAACCTTATTAATATTAGAAATGATCCAGGTAGACAGATTTTTTTAATCATATCATCCCGAGAAAGACGGTAATGCCACTGACGTGCAGGGGGCTACGTAAGAGTGAAAGACTGGAAAAGAGAAAGCCGGAAACCACATCCTAAACAGGGAACAAGGGATGAGCCTCTTGACCTGTTCAATAAACGTGGGTGGAGTGTGAACCGAGCGATAGTTTAGTCTATCTACTCCAATTGAAAAAAAAAAAAAAGAAAAAGGAGTGAAAAGATTGGAAAAGAGAAAGCTGGAAACCACATCCTAAACAAGGAACAAGGGATGAGCCTCTTCACCTGTTCAATAGACATGAGTGGAGTGTGTATATATATATATACGAACTATATATATTAGTATGTTGCGAAAAATGAGTTCGAGGCAACTGCAACTACCTTGGTGAACAAACTAAACACATCCAGGATTGGATGGAAACATTTTCGATTAATTCCACGAAGTGAGTGAGGTTTCAGACATACGAATATATATATATATATATTAGTTTTTTGAGTATGAATGGGTTTTGTTAAAAATAAGCAAACGCATTGTTAGCAGTTTATTTAATGTGACATGTTTAAAAGAGAATTTGCTGCCTAAATACACAAATTTTAATATATATATAGTATCGAGGCAATAAATAATTTTCTAAATATATATTGTTAAATATAACAGACAATGAATGTCTATTATGTTTAATCATGAGCCGTTTTAAACATCGTATTTTGGCTTTAATTTCAGGTGAAAATGAAAAGACAAAACTTGACCAAATTTGGATATTTTTTATTATGCTGGTTCTATGCTTTCGGCTTACATGAGCCATCTTCAGAGAGGTTACAAGAACGCTAACATAAAGACATTCACCATCAAAGATGATTTTATCTTGTGTTGACATAAAACATTGCTATTTGACGATAACTGTCACGGAATAGCAGACGCAGGTCGTAAATTTGTAATGTGGTTCTATGATGTCACACCACGTAAGAGACCGAAATGTTAACAGAACCAAATATCTAAATGCAATGTAATGTGTTGTGACTCGATTGAAATGTGATTCTATTAAGTTTGGGTTGCTTTGTTCTAATTTAGATATAACCTGCAGAAGAAAAAATATCTAAATGTTGGACAATTTTAGTCTTTATTTTCATCTAAAATGAAAGGAAATACGATGTTTAGAACGGCTCATTATTAAACATAATAGATATTTATTGTCTGTCATATTTAACAATATATGTTTAGAAAATGATCAACTGCCTCGGTACTATATATATATATATATTTTAATTTGTGTATTTAGGCAGCAAATTTAAACATGTCAGATTAAATACATTGTAAACAATATGTTTTTTTTTTTAAAATAAAATCCGTTCATACTCACGGATAATTCTTCGCAATCAAAAGATGTCAGAAATGAGCTGTAACGTTCCGCTTTAACACGTCCATGACCATGACATTACAACGTATAAAAGAATTCATTTTGGATAATTTTCACGTTCTAATGAACGCTAGCAATTTGTCAAACTTTATATTTGAAGCCGGAAAAAATGTACAGGAATATTTAGCAACACAGTTTTCCGCTTACATTAGTTACCATAACTCACACCCCTGAAGATGACCTTGGAAAGAGGTTGAAAGTACTTGGGTGCCTTACGAAATGAATGAAAATAATATCTATCAACGTTACAGCTCATTTCTGACATTTTTTATTCGAATACGCGAAAGATTATCCGTGAGTATGATCGGATTTCTTTAAAAAATAAGCAAACATATTGTTTGCAGTTCATTTAATCTGACATTATATATATGGAATACTTCGATGAGATAGAATTAGCACTAAAGCCAACTCTATGGCTGAAGTACGTAAATGACATCTTAATACTCTGAACAAATTAGGAGTGGTTCAGCTACTATTGGATCATGTGAACTCAATAAGATCATCGATACAATTGACAATGGAGAAATAGAAGAACATAAAATAATATTCCTGGATGTACTATAATCTCGAACAGAGAATGGGTTCAAAACATACGTATATCGCAAACCGACATTTTCCAGACAATACCTCAATTTTAACTACCACCGCCCATACAGTGTGAAGAAAGGAATCGTCCGCCGATTAGAGCATCGAGCAAAAGTGTCGACCCAGAGATATAGGAACAAAAAATGGGCAACATAAGCAGTACCCTAAAACATAACAACTACCCTGGGTACCTGACTGCAGCTCGAACAAACTAGGATAGAAGGGTGTATGAGGATAACAAAACTCAGGAAAAAAATTAGGACCAACTTTAAAAGCGGTTCAACATTTCGCAGACATCTCTTCCGAGTAAAACATACCATAGAGGAGACTGTGATTAACAACTGTGTGTACGCTATCCCATGCAGCTGTAGTTAGAAATATAGAGGACCATCTCGCCACCTCCTTAAGGTAAAACTGCAAAAACACCGCAATACTGCAACACAAGGGAAAATAGAAATATCAGGCGTAGATGACCACGTCTAGAAGACAAAGGGGAATCACCGATTTTGTGAAATGAAATTGGAATAGCTGATAAATAAAATCACTGAAAAATAAATTAAAAAAATCAGCGCATATTGTAGGCCACAAAAATCTCCTAAGAGAAATAAACAGATTATGGGAACCAGTAATACAGAGTGATGGAGGAAAACAATTACAAAAAACAAAAAATACAAAATTGTAATATGAGCTCGGGTAAAAAAAATAGTAACTGAGATATCAGGTTTATAAGCTTTAAAACTTCATACATTCTGGTCATAGTAGACCCATGGCTCAGTGAAAAAATCAGCGGTTGGATCCAGTGATTTGGTCCCAAATTACGAAGATTAATGAAATGATTATAAACAATTTGAAATTATTTGTTTGAACATTAATTTTGACCGATATTCGTATTTAAGTAGATTTTCTGTTTATAATCAAACATTATTATATATTTATTTTCACCGGCCTGATTATTTACGATAAGTTTTTGTTACGAAAATGTGTGTCATTCGGCTGTTGGACATTCGTGGTCGATAGGACTAAGACCAATTGATGACTTCTCCTATGTGGATAGGGGTCTCAGGTTCGAATCCTGCTGAATGTCACACATTTTCGTAACAAATGTTTATGGTAAATAATCTGGCCGGTAGATATAAATATATAATACTGTTTGATTATAAACAGAATATCTACTTAAATACGAGTATCGATCAAAAATAAATTTCAAACAAATAATTTCATATATATATATATATATATATATATATATATATATATTTGATATCGTACTCTATATCAAATAAATATATAAATTAATTATCTGAAGATGGGAGAATCGATGAATTTATGCTAGGGGGTAAATTATAGATTATCTAGTTATATTAAATTAGGAAAAATTAACTATACTTTAGGGTATATTTTTAAAAATGATGGCAGATGGAAGTTACTTCTCCATATTTGTTTAGCAGGTTTAATTTTGAGAATTAAATAATTTGACATTTTTCCTGTAAACATAGAAAACATGGCTCATGTAAACATTTACAAGTACTGGTTTGTTTCATATTTTTGATACACTTATTTACATCCCTACCTACATATTTCACGCGGTGACTGGAGTCTGTATACACTGCTTATATACAAGACGTTAAAATTTCCCCACACTGATTCCATGTGCCGATAGCTTAGGGAGTAGCGACTCCGACTGACACCAAATCGGTCGAGTTTCGATCCAGGCCAGAAGGAAGAGGATGTGTCTAGCCACTCTGATAAGCTGTGATACAGCAAAACAGGCTTCTATGTGGTTGACTAATATATATATATATATATATATATATATATATATATATATATAACAATCAACTTACATATATATATATATATATATATATGTATATATATATATGTAAGTTGATTGTTTAATTACTTAGTTTCTGGTCATAATAAGATTAGACCAGTGCACATTTGTAGAAAAAAGTGTTCGATACAATTATATTGTAGAACTTTTGAATATTTTCCATTTGTAAACGAGTTATTACGCAACCTAGGTTTCTACTATGAGTGGTGCCTTCAGGCGATTTGCAATAACTGATTTTACAGTTTTCCGTTTTTTGTATGAAAACGCCATAATTCCTTGTAATTTAAAAAATTGCGCGTTCAAAAATTCCCTGCCACGTTAGCGTTAAAAAAAAAATACACCATTACGTGAACGTTCTTAAAAAAATGGTAAACGGTAAAATCAGTTATTGCAAATCGCCTGAAGACACTATTCATAGTAGAATCCTAGGCAGCGTAATAACTCGTTTACAAATGGTATATATATATATATATATATATATATATATATATATATATATATATATTAATAAATACACATATTTCGTCGATGGTATTATAAACTGGCCATTTAATAGATTTTAATTTAGATTCACTCGATCTACACTGGAGTTAAATCTTATGAAGTTAAGTTACTTCATTTTAATAACAAGGATAACAATTTAAATATACTAAGATTACATGTAGATAAAAACTAAAATTAAAATTTTAATCAAAATTTTAAAATAAAAAATGTTAAAAATATTAAAATGCAAAGAGATGTATTTAAAGATGAATTTAAATTATTAATAGCAATAGTTGCGAGGGAAAGAAAGAATGAAAGAAAGGGGAAAAGTGAGGAAGTGAGTAAGAGAGATAAAAAGGCAAAAATATAGAGCGATTTCTATCAATTGGGGTCTATGAATTTAAATAAGTATTTTTCGGTGGCAGCATGTGCTCATTAGATCGCCTTTTTACTTAGTAGAATAAGATTATTTATATAGTTTATTTTCATGGTTCATAAGGTTTAAGGTGGCAAGTTTTTCTTACATATATATATATATATATATATATATATATATATATATAATAACTAAATAGACTCTGTAAGTATGCAGGCCGTTAATTTATACTAAAATAAACCTCTGAAAAAACCATTAACAAACAGAACCTAAATCCGTTACAATCCGGTGTACTAAGACGTCGGATAAATGGGGAGAAAAAAAAAGAAACCCGCGGAACAAGAACAAAACATTCAATACTCCGCAGTAAAGAAAAAACCCCAAACGGAACCAAACACAAGAAAAAGTGCTCAATACAAAGTACGAAAGAAAAGATAAAATATTAGAGCAAAAACACACACTGTGTGTGTATATATATATATATATATATATATATATATATATTAGAGAAAATTTCTCTAATTTATAATGGCTCTGTATTCTTAAGACATTGAGCTCTCTGCCTGCATCACTTTTTAATGTTAAAATTGTTTTAATATTGATTAGGATCAGGTTCTTGGAATTTACCTTCCTACTCTTCCACTTCGGATTAAAGAAAAACAAATATATATATATATATATATATATATATATATATATATATATATATATATATTGAAAAATTGAGTAAAATGTTATTAACCCTTCCCTTTGGTGTTTGGGGTCTTCTGTTTCGATCACGTGAGTTTCGGAGTTTCTTATATCTTATTGCTTTCAGTTAGCCTCTTTAACCAACTTTCCCTGAAGATTCAATTTGGTGAAACCTTGGTAGGTTCGTTGGCTCTCTAGGTTAGCTATTTACTATTTGAGCGCTTTTTGTTTTAGGTTACTCGTCTCGGGTTTTTTTCTTTAGGCTTCGTACTTTATATATATATATTTTCTAAACATGTACTGTTAAATATAAGAGACAATGAATGTCTATTATGTTTAATCATGAACCGTTCTAAACATCGTATTTTGCTTTAATTTCACGTGAAAATAAAGACAGAAGTTCTCCAACATTTGGATAATATCAGGCAGATTCTAGTGAACAATACAATAATACTCACTCATACACACAGCAAAAAGAACCTTCAGATTTTGGAGGCCATCTACATTAAATTAAAACAACCCACACTTAATCAAATCACGTTTAAATCTGGTCATAACAGATTACATTGCATATAAATATAATGTTCTGTTAACATTTCGGGCTCTCGCGCGGTGTGACGTCATAGAACCACATTACAAATTTACGACCTGCGTCTGTTATTTGGTGACTGTTGTCGTTACTTAGCAAAGTTTTATGTCAACACAAGATAAAATCGTCTTTGATGGTGGATTTTTTATGTTAACGTCCCAGTAACCTCTCTGAAGATGGCTCATGTGAGCCGAAAGCTTAGAAACAACATAATAAAAACTTATCCAAATGTTGGCGGATTTTTTTTCTTTATTTTCACCCGAAATTCAAGCCAAAATACGATGCTTAGAATGGCTCATGATTAAACATAACAGACATTCGTTGTCTCTTATATTTAACAGTACATGTTTAGAAAATTATCTGCTGCCTCGATACACTAAATATATCAATACTTAAGAAGTAATGACTCCGACTGACACCAAGTCGGTGTAGTTTCGATCCCGGCCAAAAGCAAGTGGATGTGTCTAGCCACACTGATGAGCTGTGATACAGTAAAATAGGCTTGTATGTGGATGACTAATATAAAATATAATATATATATATATATATATATATATTTCTGTGTGTGTAGGTTTGTGTAAATTGTTAAACGGACTTGTACGAGAAAATATAATATTAAAGAAAAAAAAACAATGGAGAAAAATGGTTGTTTCTAAAAATTAATGGATTAATTTGTTATTTTTATTTATGTAGTTTTTCTCATTCAAAAACTCAACTTTATCTGGCAGGTTATTTAAACAATCCAGGAATTTTACTAAAAAGATTAATATTTTGTGATCTCTTGCAAAGTTATTGCTGTAAACAAAATATTTACCGTATGTAAACCAGAAGAATAAACAACAACTCGATTAAAATCCAGTTGAAACCTTCAGCAAATATAAATAACACTTTCTTCTGTTTGTTTATGCATTTGCCATTAACTCATCAAGAAAAGACAGCTTTTATAAGACAATATGACATGAGGTAAACAATATCTGGGGTTACATAAATCTTTTATAAATGTAGGGAATTCATTCGCAATCTTCTTAGCGGCTGTTTCCAAATAACGCCTCTTTAAGATGGCTCGCTGTTACACGATGCTAAACTTACAGAAATACCGGTGTATATTAAAATTTTCTTAGTTAGGCACAAGGCCTCAAATAGGAAGGATTT
The DNA here is from genome assembly GCA_037127315.1 of Ascarosepion bandense. Lineage (NCBI taxonomy): Eukaryota > Metazoa > Mollusca > Cephalopoda > Sepiida > Sepiidae > Ascarosepion > Ascarosepion bandense. The sequence continues at coordinate 190,266 of JBBBDQ010000950.1, read as the reverse complement.
ATGACAAAAACTAATAATTGCCTGTAACACTTGATTGATAAACATTATTCTATAGCAACACCTTTACCGAGTTTTCCGATGGTTGATTAACTCTCTAGGGACATTCGTATCATATTAGTGGGGGATCTGTTTATTACTTCATAACAATATAGAACTGATCCCCCACTTTATGACAAGTAGAAGCCTTAATCATATTATATTATTAACCCTCTAGGGACATTCGTATCATATTAGTGGGGGATCTGTTTATTACTTCATAACAATATAGAACTGATCCCCCACTTTATGACAAGTAGAAGCCTTAATCATATTATATTATTAACCCTCTAGGGCCATTCGTATCATATTTGATACAGTATGAAAACAAGCCTTGAAAGAAATATTTTCCTGAAAAATTTTTTAAGAGAAATATTTTATAAATTTCAAATGAAAGCAGTACTGACTGCTCAGTCAATGAATACCAAATGTTTCCTTATAGGGAAATACCAAATGTTTCCTTATAGGGAAATACTGTATCAAATATGATACGAATGGCCCTAGAGGATTAAAAAGCAAAAGCAATTGCATGAAAAAGATCGCTTTCTTATAATGAGGTATTATGTTGGAGAAACAGCTGTTACAATTTCTTTAATATTTCAAGATGTTTCTAAATATTTTTAAAGAAATTTCGGTCTGGCCGGTTTTAAATACGCCGAAATGACGAATATCTCCATGTAATCAATGATTGATTGAGTTCTTTGTTTGTTTAACGACTCATCAACCCTTATGGGTCATTTAATGCCGAAAATTAATTTTCTTGTAAACTTTGAAATAAGTTTTTTAATCGTATCACCCCGAGCATGGCAGTAACGCCACTGATGAGCAGGGGGCTACATAAGAATAAAAAGATTAGATAGGAGAAGAGTGAAGAGAAAGACGAACCAGTTAGAAAGGAGCAAGAGAAGGATGAGAATACAGTGGTGATGACAGTTGCAAAGGTGGAGAAAGAGGAAAGGATATACAGGGTAGTGAAGAAGGAACTAGAGTCAAGTGGTTAAGAGATGAGTATTGACAATGCCTTTAAATTCCTGGAGGTTGTAGCCGTCAAGTGTTGATGTACCGCCAATATTATTATTCGGCATAATATTACTTATTATATGCCGAAATTTAAATATTTTGTCCGTAATTTTATGATTTCAACAACAAATATTTTGTCCATAATTTTATTCTTTCAGAGTAAAGGAATGTTTTTAAGATATATATTTTTTAAATCATAAAATGTGTTTTTCTATATTTGTGAGATGAGGAATTTACATTAATTATACTGTTTGGACTGTTGTCCTCCTTTTTGTTGTCATATTAACAACCTTTCCACTGAAATAAAGTGTTCGATTCAAAATTCCAGTCATCTAAAGAAGATCTGAGCAAACAACGGTCGAAACGTCTTGAATATGACAATAATGATGAGGACAACAGTCTGAACAATGTAGATAATAAAATGTATTATTTGTAATTTTACCAAAAACTTTACTTTTTATTTGTTTTAATGTTGCATTGATTGTCATTTTGCAATAAAAATGTATTTTTGGTCAATTTGTTATAAAATGTACTGTTGTTTTTTGTTTGGTATGATTCATTATTTGCCCATATCTAGGACCCTAACAGGTGCTACCAGCTCGGGCTTGACCTCCGTACGATAGCAATTAAGAGGTCGTTCATCGCCCCTTAAAACCTCTAATCTCCCGATCATAGGTTTTGCTGTCGGTTATGTGAAAATTGTTCGAAAACAATTATTCGAAAAACGTTTATTTGAAGTGTAAATTATTTGCATGAAGACTAATAGAATGGACAATTCTACTAAATGATAATTATTCCAAATACAAAATTCTTTACTGCAATAAAAACGTAGAAATTAAAAGAAGAAATACACAAATTATTCGAAATTAAATATTATCAACAAAACATTTAGTTAGAAAAAAATCATTATAACCTTAAATGTTTAACTACTGAAAAGTTCACGTTAAAGAATGTCACTAATGTTTTACGCTTTCAATTTACTCTTAATCTATATTTCTGAGATGAGGTAGTATTTACATTGTTCGGACTATTGTCCTTCTTTTTTGCCATTTGTACGACGTTTCAGCCTTCTTCAGGTACTAAGAATTTCGAACCGAACCCTTTATTACAATCACTGGGGTATATGAACTCCCTTCCTTGCCTCTCCTGGATGACATGAATTATCTTCCTCTAACCCTGTAAGTTACTTATTCACCACTGCTGTAGCCTGGTATTGAACTCACAACCCTTTGGCTCAAGTCACAGGAACTAATGAACGTCTACATCTACTGGGCCATGTGTCCCCAGTTTACATCCCGGTATTTCTTGGCACTCTTGATGTTTTTGCAAACCCGCAATTTCTTGCAACTCCTGTTCTCTTTTAAGAGCGTCTAAGAATTTCCATATTGTTGGATAGTGAGATGCCACTTTCTACAAGAAAAGCCCTATGCCATCCTTCAAAGGAGTTATTAGTTTTAGGTAAATCTGCATTGACACTCATATATATTTCAAACATAAGTGTTTCGAATAATTATAATCTAGTATATGTTGTGGATCTTCGTTGCTAATTTGTTGTGGCAAATCTTAACGCAAATCTTCGTTGCTAATTTGTTGTGGCAAATCTTAACGCAAATCTTCGTTGCTAATTTGTTGTGGCAAATCTTAACGCAAATCTTCGTTGCTAATTTGTTGTGGCAAATCTTAACGCAAATCTTCGTTGCTAATTTGTTGTGGAGTTGTTGTTGCGAAACTGCGCCGCAAAGTCGTAGTGACCGGTTTGTCCTGAAGTAAGACACAGAACGCAGAAGAGAGATTCCAAACAAGAACATATATACAGGATAAGTGTTAGTAATCAGTGAAAAGAAATAAGTAAATCCGAACGGTACAGTTACGCTGCTTATTGCCTGAAACGTAACTGGCTTTATCTGCGTACTAGCTGTCGACTTTTTTTTTTAATCGTATCACCCCCGAGCAAGGCGGTAACGCCACTGATGTGCAGGGGGCTACGTAATAGTGAAAAGATTAGAAAAGAGAAAGACGGAAACCACATCCTAAACAGGGAACAAGGTATGAGCCTCTTAACCTGTTCAATATACGTGGGTGGAGTGTGAACCGGGCGATAGATAGATCTATTTACTCCAATTGAAAAAAAAAGAAAAAAAAAACAAAGTGAGAAGATTGGAAAAGAGAAAACTGGAAACCACATCCTAAACAGGGAACAAGGGATGAGCCTCTTAACCTGTTCAATATACGTGGGTGGAGTGTGAACCGGGCGATAGATAGATCTATTTACTCCAATTGAAAAAAAAAGAAAAAAAAACAAAGTGAGAAGATTGGAAAAGAGAAAACTGGAAACCACATCCTAAACAGGGAACAAGGGATGAGCCTCTTAACCTGTTCAATAGACATGGGTAGAGTGTGAACCGGGCGATAGATAGATCTATCTACTCTAATTGAAAAAAAAAAAGAAAAAAAAACAAAGTCAGAAGATTGGAAAAGAGAAAACTGGAAACCACATCCTAAACAGGGAACAAGGGATGAGCCTCTTAACCTGTTCAATATACGTGGGTGGAGTGTGAACCGGGCGATAGATAGATATATACTTGCAGGTAATTATATATAGTAAAAGGAAGATTCCATTCCTCGTAGAAAGGCACAATAACATTATGATTGTCCTTGCGATTAATTTTTTATTCAAACATGTTGGGGAGCACCCCTTTTTGCACATAATCCTGCCTATACAGAAAACTGGAGGAGTAGTTGTAAAGAGCAGTAGTTGTAAAATTGAGTAGTTGTACCGCCGCTTAGTTGGTTCGTAAGTTGGCGTATAGTAAGTTGGAGTTGTTTTGGATATAGACTCATTACCCGGACATACTGCTTCACTACAAGACTGTATATATTGATTTCTACTAATATTATTCATAGTATACCAGAATTGAGTAACCCGTGTTCCAGTTTGTATATTTTCGTTCAATATAACTTACATTTTCTATTTCCATATCTGCTTTTGTTATTTATTATTTTGTGTGGTTTCTTAACAAGAATCTACAACAAAACAGCATGCGTTTCGAATAAATATTTTCGAACATTATTTTCGTACAACTTTCTCGGTACAGGGTGTAGTATATCGTCAGTGTAATAAAGGACGTTCATTTTGGTGCAGTGAATATCGTCACGAAACGAGAAATCGAAGAGCCAAGTTCGAATTCCAGTTGAATTCGTTGCCTTCACCTACGCGTAAATACCTTTGGTAAATGTATGAATCTGTCGCTTATCTCTCCAGCTATGCGTTAAATTTTTGAAGCATGTATTAAGTGTGAAATTAACTGATTGAATCAATGATGATTATAATCAATTAATTTTTTGAATCGTATCACCCCGAGCAAGGTGGAAACGCCACTGATGTGAAGGGGGCTACATAAGAGTAAAAAAGTCAGTCAGTTAAGTGGCATACGTGAAAGAGACATGACTGACTGGGCAGAAGATTATCCCGCAGTAGGTTGCCATTAGTTTCTGCGGTAGACTGGTTGCCGACAAGGCTACAGAACCCAATCTGTCCTATTATTTAACCCATAACTGGAGGAAAGAGACGGATTAATACCTTTCCAAAGTATTTGTGCGTAAGTGAATGCAAGGAATTCAACTGGAATTCGAACTCGGCTCCCTGATTTGTCGTTCCGAGTCGATATCTACTGATTATCTGAAGTATATGTAGTCTGCTTAAAAGAGTCAATTGTAAACTGATAGTCTTTTTATTCTTTCCTTCCACTCTTTCAGAGTTTTACTACGTCAGGTTACTTCTATAGGGTTGAGTCGATCCTGTTTTCCCCCGTATTTTAAATCCTAGAAGAAAGTTTCACAAAGCTTTTTTTTCCCCTGGAACCGCTACTTTGTGGAACAAATTTTCTATTCCTGCGCGGGTACTTCCCTAAACATTACATGTTAACACTTTCGAGGTCAAAGGTAAGTCGTTATCTAACCTCCATAATTATAATATTAACTTCTCCAGATTGACTTTTTAGGATCCGTTATCCGTTAAATACCCACACATAAAACCGTACAGTACCTGATATTCTCAAGCGGTCACCCCTATGGACACTGACCGGGTTTGATGTTGCTTAACTTAATCTGGATCCGATTATTCAACCTAATTAAATACTAATTAAATTCACATCACACACCTCGACTTACGGCCATAATATGACAAAACATACGTTCTCGTACCATCAATGAAGTCAAGCAACGTCGAACCTGGCCAGTACCTAGATGTTCTCAGCTTGATCTGAACTTTTCAGCATCTCCTCGTCCATGACTCTCCTAGCATCAAGTTACAAGTCAGAATGAACGAAGGTTTGAGCACGCTGGTTTTGTTCAACTACTGATCGTACTTATAAAATACCCAAGACAAGAAATTGAAATAAAGCGTTTCAGGAGAAATTTGACTTCATTTTGCCGATAAATAAATAATGAATAGCGGTCAAAATAAGCAAGTAGGGTTTCTACAATTCTTTGCATAATTCTATCTACACAGCCACCCGATGCCCACACATCACCTACCTACGTGCGATTGCGACGAATATTGAACGAGGTACAAACGGTCGGCTAAAGGAAATTGGTTTCTATCGACATGGAACGTCTTTTCTCTTTTCCCCGGGGCTGAAACGAGCATCTCATCTCGTTCCGAGTGTTGTTGATCTGCTAAATGTTTTCTTGTTGGTGTTGCTTTATCGAACAAGAAGTGACGATGGCTCTTTTTATAAAGCTCGTAGCAGATCACAGTTTTTTCAACTAATCCACGTTCAATGATGCCAAATTTGATTTTCAATGCAACCATGTAATGGATTATCGAAACCGTACAGTTTTACGAATTTGTATACGGAGACAGGACGAGAAACAAGTGTCTCTTTAAAACGAACACAAACGCAATTTAATTTATAGAAATAATATGCAGAGATGCAAATGACATTTATCTGACTTTGGTTTAGACGAAGTCATGAAGATCATGTAACGGCCAGTGAGTGGTATCAGTTCATGGTGTGGTGAGAGGCTGTTGCTATTTATTCCGCTCTGAGGCAAGACGTGTCTACCCAGACCAGTTGGTATATAGCCCGCGAATAAGCGGGGCAGTTTAGTCTCCTAGCAGTAGAGCATGCAGAAAATATCCATATGGTCTCACTAGAAACATAAAAGACACGAACGACTTTTTTCTTTTTCCCGTTGGTAAATATTACAATTAAGATCCTATCACTTTTTACCCTTTCACGATGATTGTTGCAAATATGATATAATTTCCTGCGTGTGACAAAGTCATAAGTATGTATATATCTCTTTATAAAATAGTAATAATTATCATTCCTTTCTTTCAGTTATCCTGTTTCGTCTGTGCATCAATATAAATTAATACCTAGTCATCCGCAGACAGATCTGTTTTGCTGTATCACAGCTCATCAGTACGGTTAGACATCCGATTGCTTCTAGCCAGGATTGGAACCCAACCAATTCTACCTCTGGGCTATAGACGCTTGGTAGAGAAAGGCAGACTTTAGCGTGTTATATATACAATATATACAAGCCAGTAGAGTGTTCAAATTCATTGCTGAATGAACGATGCGTAAATGCGTGAGTAGCAACTGTTTTTATAAAGTCTATTCAGTCAGTTAAGTGCCATACGTGATACTCGCTTGGGCGATCATGTCTCGAAAGAGACATGACTGACTGGGCAGAAGATTATCCCGCAGTAGGTTGCCATTGCTTTCTGCGGTAGACTGGTTGCCGACCAAGGCTATACTATAGAACCCAATCTATCCTGCTATTTAACCCATAACTGGAAGGAAGAGACGGATTAATACCTTTCCCAAGGGTATTTGCGCATAAGTGAATACAAGGGATTCAACTGGAATTCGAACTCGGCTCCCCGGTTTCTCGTTCCGAGCCGATATCCACAACGCACATCTATTATTCCTCCTAAATTAATACCTATGTGAATATGCAAACTAAGATGATTTGTAGAGATAAGAAATTAGAAACTAAGAGCACTTTAGAAAAACCCAAAGTAAAATTTCACACCCGCAAAAATAGATTCAAACGACTTTGGAAAGAAAAACCAACTAAGAAAAATTCACAAGTCAGTGCGAAAAGCAAATTCCGAATTTTGATTGGATTAAAGACAGCATTGGATTAAATCCGTATATTACATATTTTCACGCCTACATGTGAAAGGGTTCGCTGGAGCCGGTTACTTGACCAGATTTAATTACTTAAAGACATTCTGTAACCGGTCAACAGACTCACAGTATCTCACTATGTAAAGAAGAAACTTCAAGCTGACACGCCCTCACTGCCAATTTTCTTTTCTTCTTTTTCACTCCACGCCAACCCGAATTTAGGTCACGCCACAGTTTCATTCGACCTTTTCTTCCAACCTCCTTTTCCTCATTTTCAAACCACGCCGCCAAATAGGAAAACAGCAACAACAAAATGGACGTGTTAAGTACAACTTGTTTTGCCTTCTCTCAACCTGTCGTGACCTACTAAAAAGAGGAAGGAACAAAGACTTTACATTCTGCTACTACACAACCATAAACTCTAAACTTCTGCGGACAATTTTAATACTTACATTACTACTACGAACATTTTCTACAACTCTTGATACCCTAAACTTTCTAATTGAACGTTAATTTCTACAAATTCTTATTATTCTTTTCTTTTAATAAATTTCTTTTTTAAAATGCAAAACGTATGTTTTATTCTTACACTACTCCACACAATTCTACACATTCCAACTTGCCGTCAACCAACTTTCTGATAAAAAACCTTCTGATAATTCTGATGATGACAATTCTCGATAAAACTTGTAAGCTGTAGAGAGTTCGGTTAAGTCTGACACAAGGCCGAATCAAAGAAACAATTCAGCTCCAAAAGCTTCAGATTCTTTCTTGTATAGCAATTCCATTGAATAGAAATATTCTTTTATTTTGCACTTGATTTCTCTCTTTTTTCCACTCTCTTTTCCTCTCTATGTCCTTTTGACACAATTCTTCACATCCCGGGCGGAAACAAGCAAGACAGATGACCCAGACCATCTTATGCAAGATTTTGGTCAATTAAGGTCACAGTATATGAAAGAAGGGGACCTCGGCGTGGCGTAATTGTTAGCAAACTTGTCCCGCTAGAATCATTATAACTGAGTAGTGAGTTCGATACTCACTGGGTACACCCTACTTTCGGCCGTGTGTTGTGTCTAAGCTACGCTTAGAAAATCACCTTCCTCCAGGTTTGGGGGTTAAGCGCAGGTCTACCAACCCTGCCCCATAAAAAACAGTTTGTTACGGACACAGCAAAAACGCTGACCTACACACCATTAGGTATAAGGAAAAGTTTATGGAAGAAATACGAGATCCACTAATAACAATTTTTCCCGCTTAAGGCATTTAAAAATGTGTAGGCGTGGTAGGAATTATATATAAAAAAGGTACAATTGGTTTTTAGACAGAGGGAGCGATTCAACAAATCGAGATGATGTGGACTCGAAACAAGTAACCTATGACACTTATGAAGATGAAGAACAAACAGAATTTCTGATTCAATCATAACGCACCAAAAGAAACGGAAAAATGACGAACTCAAAACTAAATAACAACAGTTATATCATATGTCCGACATAAAAAAAAAAAACAAGAGAAAAATGCAAAATGAACATTTACCCAACAGTAGAAACAGAAACAGCGGATAACATATTTGAAGGGCCTGAGAAGTTGAATGACAGAACAGGGGTTGCGTGGTGTAACAAGAGAAAGCGTGCTAAGAACCATCAGGCCATCAGGGATACGGAGACGTGGAAGGCCATGATCGCCTACGTCCTGAGAAGACAGAAAACAGACGAACATTTAAATAATAAAAGTATTAGTAATCTATTATATATAAAGTTAGTTTATATATATATATATATATATATATATATAGCTAAACGGATCGTCAGGAGAAGCCAGCTTTCACTGACGATCAGTTTAGGTGAAACTTAGGTAGGTTTTACTGGCTCATTAGGTGGTATTTATTTAGTCTGCTCTACCTTTGTATTCAGCACTTTCTGTTAGATGATTACTCGTGTAGGGTTTTTTTTTTGGGGGGGGGGGGGCTTCTTGCTGATTTCGGTCCCAACACTTTTGACAGACTTTCATGGCCTAACCTCTTTCTTTTTTTTATAACCATTTTTTCCTTCGTTCGATAGTTTTCGAGAAAGGTTTTCGAGACGAGACGAGTATAATTATAATCTCGTTTATATATATATATATATATATATATATATATATAATTAGTTTATATATATATTTATTACAATGGTTTATGAAAGCATAACATCACTACACAAAACTTTTCATGTTTCAGCACAAAACTGTTCATCTTCAGGTGATATGTTAAAATAAACTGTGAAAATTATTTGAAAATATAAGATGGATTCATGGTTATTCAGAAAATTAGGGAGTGGTAGTTGGAGGAAATGCTTCAGGTGTGTCAAAAATGAGAATTATGTAACCATGGAGATTTAATATTTGGTTATGAAAGAGAGTAGAATGGCTTGGATCTAGACATGGCACTTGTTAATTTTGTTTAGACAAGATGCATAGTGGGACCTTAGATTTTTTAAATGGGTAGACCATAATTATTAACTGGAGGTTAGAATTTACGTATTTTGTTATTGAACAATAGATTTTTTACTACTATCTATTCAAAATTCTTAGCACCTGAAGAAGGCTGGAGCGTACAACGCCCGAAACGTCGTAAACGTGACAATACAGACGAGGACAACAGTCCGACCAATGTAAATAATGTAAATTTCATACTAAGTGACAATTTAAATTAAAAGAAAATACATTGCTTCACAATTTTATAATAAAATAATGCTTTGGATATTTGAAAATTTACCTTGCCTCAAATTTCGAAATTAAAAAACAAACTTGAATTCACCGATCTATGTAATCCTTAAGAGACAACCTCATTTGAAACAAGAATCTTTCACACGCTCCCCAGACACTCCTCCGCACGTACCCCGCTCTTTTACTCTCAAAAGGTTTGAACTTAGACTCATCAGTCCACAACACTTTTGACCACTGTTCTGGTGTCCAGTTTTTGTGATCTCTTCCCCATGCTAATCTCTTCTTATTGGCTGGATGAAGCAAAGGCTTCCTGGCTGCCACTCGTCCAAAAAACCACTCTATTTTCATTTAGAATTATTCTAATTTTCATTTAGAATTGGCAATAATATTAAAATAGTATGAAATACATCATTTCTTTTAAAAAAAACTGGGGTGGCCTAATAATAATTCCCGGTAGTATATATATATATATATATATATATATATATATAATCGCCGACTGACGCCACTTCGGTCGAGTTTCAATCCTGGGTTAAAAGCAATCGGTGTCTAACCGTACTGATGAGCTGTGATACAGCGAAACAGATCTGTCTGCGGATGACTATATATATATATATATATATATATAGAGAGAGAGAGAGAGAGAGAGAGAGACATAGAAAAAGAGAGAGAGAGTGTGTGTGTGAGAGCAATAAAGAGCAACCCTACCCAAGAGATTTTATAACTGGTAGTAAAATTTAACAAAGACAACTTCATTTGAAACAAAAATCTATTAGTTTTTACTGTTTCTTTTCAGAGAGGGGACACAATCTTTATAACTTTCAATGAATGTCACTTTTAAAACATTAAGCCATTGATGTATTTTAAGATAGCAGCATTAAAAACCATTTGACGTTCCGAATTTGCAGGAATTGATCAATTGAGGCGGTTCGAGGCGATACAAATCGCAGTACACCGTGCCGACACATAATGAATCATTAATTTCAGTTTCCCCATCTTCTGGCGCAATCAAGTCTTACTAAGAAGGATCTAATTCTCAATTCTGTTCATCTACGATGATAAATAACCGAAATTGAAATGCTAACTTTTAAGCAGACCCACAAACTGAAAACAATTCCTAATTTAGTCTGCAGTGTTGACAATTTGGCAAGGACTTAAAATATTCTTCCAGTATAAGAAATTATTGATTCGCGAAAGTATTGTCGAGGCGAATTCAAGATGGCCGATTCTTTTCCGTCATATTCAATAAGAAGAATTGAAACTGAAGTTAGCCTTCATATTTGGGAACAATCAAAGCAGAAGCTGTTTACTATTCAAAATGGAACTCACTTCGGTTTAATAAACCCAACCTTTGTTAGATGTTCGGTAATATGTGTGCTTGTTCTTGTATTACTGCGGCTTTGAACATACTTTTACGAAAGAGAATGCCGAAGCACTCGTATTTATAATTAGTGATATAGAATTTCTAAAGGCTCCTTCTCAGTGTTTAGAATCAAGGTTATGTATTTTTGATCTTTTAAATATCAGAGATCAGTCAGCCATTTTACAATGTCTGCTTTATTTCAAAGATGATCATTTCTATGCTTTAAAGTATCATGAAATGCGTTCTGGGAAAGATTAGGATTTGGGAATTTTAACGCTAATATTTGAAAGAATATCTTTGTTCAAGCATTTGCAGGTGGAAACCGATTTTAATCTCTTCCTATCTGTCTCCATATCTACCCTAATTTTATTTTATCAATGTTTCTTTCTGTTGCTTGATTGTATGTTTTTAAACATCAAATGTGAATAGATAGTTCTCTTTTAATTTTTTTTCCATAAATCGATTTATTTACTTGCTTTATAGCTGTTCACTCAAAGATCGACTTCGTTTTTTCCCCTCGATTTTTCTATAAATTATTCTGTTCGTATAGTTCTTTATTAATTTTTTCTACCCTGTCCAAAGCCCTGCAGACACTCAATTAAGGTTACAGATTAAGACACAGTGCTTATGAGTTTGAGTTTGAGTTTTGTTTAATGGCATATCAACACCTCTGTGGGTTATTTAATGCCGAAAAGGTGGGGTGTTAAGATATTTTTTTAATGTTCGGTTGAAGGTTGATTTAGTCAGATTTTAATGAAAATTTATCGTTTTTATTTTAGAAAAAATGAAAATGTCTTCCAGGTTTATATTAAAAAATGTTTTGTTGTGAATAAGCTTTTTTCTTTAAAAATGTGTTTTGGTAATAATTTATTCTTCAAAAGTGTATTGTTGGTAATATCTTTCTTTAAAAAAGTATATTTTTCTATAAAAGTTTATGTCTATATTTCTATAAAAGTCTATTTTTATAATTTCGTAGTGTTCTGACCTCAGTTTGGAGGTTAACTATTTGCCCATAGCTGGGACCATAACAAGTGCTACCACAGGGTATACCTTAGAACAACAGCGATTAAGAGGTGGTTTCATGCTTCTTACAACCTCCCAATCAGAAGCCTTGCTGCCGGGTTTAGTTTATGGTCTTGACCAGGACTCAGAGTTTATGCGCATATGTGTTGAAGATAACGGTTCGCCCAAGACTTGACCAAGTTAAAACTATAATAATCTGGGAAGCATCCTCTTTCGAGTTGGTTACACAGAGCAACGTTTCGTGTGAAGGAACTGCTCGAGTGGAACATCCATCTCACAAGTGGAATAAGAAAATGGTTCGCTACAATGTGCGTGGGCGGGTCTTTCCGAGAAATTTAGAAATGGTAAAATTAAGGCATATGGTTCGTCTAAACACTTTCCATGAAAATAGTGATAGAGCAGAGAGAGGCTCGCGACGTTTAGTATATATGAAAGAGTTTGTAGAACGGATAATGAATCATCACTCACAAGGACGCGTTTTTGAACTCTATCGAGACCGGAAAGAGAAGACTGGACATCTCTTACCCATATACGACAGCAGTTCTCAATTTGGGGGCTTTTCTGGCTTTTGTATATGTAGGGTATAGCGAGAGAACCCACGTACTTACAGGAACAGTACAAGAAACCGTTTTCAGCGATGGGTCGTATGTAGAAGTTTCAATTAAGGTTAGGAGAGACTTTCTATTTTATTATTAGTTATTATTGTTAATATCTTATTGTGTTTAAAATATACACGGAAAAAAACGTATCTTCTACCGGTCACATTACTTTTATTATAGAATATTGTTGTAATTATTCTATTTCATTATTTGTAATTGTTGTTAACTAGTGAAAGTAAGGAATGTAGTTCGACTGTGCCCTTTCCGTGAAAGTAGCGACAGAGCAGTAAAAGGCTTATTATGTGCGTTGTGGTGAAGTGGATATCGGCTCAGAACGAGAAATCGGGAAGCCGAGTTCGAATTCCAGTTGAATTCATGGCATTCACTTTCTCAAAAAACGCTTGGGAAAGGTATTAATCCGTCTCTTCCATCCAGTTATGGCTTAAATAACAAAACAGTTTGAGCTCTGTAGCCTTGGCTGGCAACCAGTCTACCGCAGAAAGTAATGGCAACCTACCGCGGGATACATCTTCTGCCCAGTCAGTCATGTCTCTTTCGCGACGTGATCGCTCAAGCGCGTTTCACGTATGGCTCTTAACTGACATATTTCGTCCGTGCGAGGAAGGCTGAAGAGTGGAAAATAATTCCTTACCCACAATGACGTGGAGACGCTTTTCAACTGTCCGGTCCTCTCTTTCCAGTTTCGATAGAATTGCATATTTCTGTGACTGATCGCAGTTTCACTCTTTCCAGTCTCGATAGAGAAAGAGAAGACTGGGCAGCTTTAACCCAACATTTTCCAACAGGCCAAAAATAGAGAAATGCAACAGTTCTCATTTTTTTTCTGGCTTTTGCATATTAGGGGATAGCGGAAAAACCCAAGTACTTACAGGAACAGTACAGGAAAACATTCTTTCAACATTTTTAGCGATGGATCCTATAAGCAATTTCCAACTGAGGTTTAGGTTGAGTTTTAAATTCTAGTAGGAGGTTTCTGAGGGAGCATCCATTGATCTCGATTGGTGGTAGTTCTGTGTCTAATCGGAGATGATGAAGTGTCACTTATTTAGATTTTGAGGCATTGAAGTCAGTTTTTCTCCCAGATCTGCTGCCTCTCTCTGGTCATCTAGAATTTTGGTGGTGCACCCATATACAGTAAATATCTATGCTTATCGATGCACCCTACCCATTTGGTGGTGCCCCAATATTTACAAATGATCTGAGAATACATTGAGGCAGGTCATTTATGTAAAGTAAACCCTGTCAAACGCCTGCGTTATTCGTTAGAGCCTCGGAGGAGTGGCGTTTTACTTAGGAAGAACGTTAAATGCGTCTGGAAGAATGTTTTCCGACAATCTTGTATATGAAGACACATTGCCTAGAAATAATTCGAAATCTTAACTTCAAACTGAGCTCGAATACAGACCTATGTCATACTAAATTTCACGCACTACAAGATTCGAGAGCCCCTCAGTGTAGAAGTAGTTTTAATTTACTCTTCTTCTGACCCTGTCAGCAAATATATTTAGCATATCATAAGTATACATTCAGCGCCTCTAATGTCTCTCTTATCACCAAACGTGTCATGGTCCAGTGAATATATGCATTGGTTAGTTCCAGTGACTTGTCCCAAAGAGTTGTGAGTTCAATACCAGGCTGCAGCAGTGGTGAACAATTACAATGATATACCACAGTGACTGTAATAAAGAGTTTGCTTCGAAATTGCTAGCAGAAGAAGGCCGGAGCGTACAACGGCTGAGACGTGGTACAAATGGCAACAAAGATAAGGACAATAGTCAGAATAAAATAAATACTGTAAATAGTACCTCATCTCAGAAATATAGACAAATAGAATGATCTATTATTAAACGTCGTACAAATGGCAACAAAGATGAGGACAATCGTCCGAATAATGTAAATACTGTAAATACTACCTCATCTCAGAAATATAGACAAATGGAATGATCTATTATTAAACGTCGTACAAATGGCAACAAAGATGATGACAATCGTCCGAATAATGTAAATACTGTAAATACTACCTCATCTCAGAAATATAGACAAATAGAATGATCTATTATTAAACTACGTACAAATGGCAACAAAGATAAGGACAATAGTCCAAGTAATATAAATACTGTAAATATTATCTCATCTCAGAAATATAGACAAATTCGCTTGGTTAAGTTTGTTAAGTGGTATATCCACCACTGTAGGTCATTTAGCACCGATATCGAATTAATTTGAATAAGATTTGATGGCTCCATTTACTTATACTTTGAACTCAATTCAACTACAGATAAAATATATTGTTGATAATTTTAGAATAAGTACTCTAGATCGTATTGTTGGGAATGTTTATTATAATAATGGTATTTTTTAAAATATAACAATACATTTTAATACTTTATAGTGTTCGTTTTCGCTTGTGGGTTCACTATTTGCCCATAGCTGAGGCTATAATAGACGCTATGTCACCAGCCGAGTCAGGGTGGACCTGAGAGTAACAGCAATTAAAAACGGGTTCTACATTGCCCCAAAATCCATATACCGATCACCTGGCTTGCTGCCGGATGCAGTTAATAACGAATCAACAAACAGATACAAAACTAATGCAGGAAACTGCATCTTCTATCTGTCAATGTTTTCTTTATAGTGTAGTGAGCAAAACACGTTCTAGATTTAAAAGATTCAAATGCTAAGCACTGACTCATTGTTTTAGTTAGAAATAAACGAATTTTCTCGAATTTACAAACTTTGCTTAACACACACAAAAATCGTGAAATTTCACATTTCAATGCAAAATGTTTTTCGGGATATAGAAAACTAGGAACATCATCTAAAAAGAAAATAGAAAGGCCAGAATCACACCCAGGAGTGAATTCCGAAATGACCTTTCCGAGCCCTACAAAGAAATAAAAAACGCAGAAAAACCGACTGTCGCCAGAGAGAAAAGAAGACAAGAGTAATTAACACATCTCGTTATTATTATCTCTATCTTTCTCGCTCACCTTCTTATTCTCACGGTTCACCCGTTTGCCTTTTCTTATACTTGATAACCGGATGGAACAACTTAAGACTGAGCGAATACTTCGAAGACACTCCTATCCAAGAAACGCTCATACATACATACATACATACATACACACATACGTTCCTGCCTACGTACACATAAACTCATTCCTGCAAAGACTACTACGAACGATTGATATCCTTAATTTCTTAATACTGTTTCTCATTGAACAGTAACTTCTACCAATTCATGTTATTCTTTTCTATTAATATATTTTTTAAACATACAAAAGGTATACTTTTATTCTTCCACACTTTCCAATCTCCAACCTTCTTGTGTTAGCGAATAATCCTAAGTTCTAGGGAGTTCGGTTATGTATGACACAAGGCCAATTCAAAAAACATTAATCATTTCCCTACTGCTACATTAGTACATTTCAGGTTTTTATTGGGATAATTTGCAAAAAGGATCTGGGTCACTCGTGAGCATTTTTTTAACAACCGAACACAAAGCTCCACCATTAACAACCAAGACCTTTTTCACAATATTCTCACAGTTTTGCACTGTATTTTCACAGGAGGTAAAATATTGGTTTTTTATGTTAACAAAAATTGAAAAAAAATTGATTACTCATTGAATTGAGGAGGTCAGAATGAGAAACCAATGCTACTAACAAAGTCAGGATTCCATCTACAGAATTCTCTGCTTTGTGTCCAGTGAATTTGTAGTGAAATGTCGACTCGGAACTAGTGATCGGGGTGCCGAGTTCGAATTATAGTTAAATTTCTTGCATTCACTTACGCACGAATACCCTTGAGTAAGGTATTAATTCGTCTCTTCCTTCCAGTTATGGGTTAAATAACAAGACAGATTAGATTCTATAGCCTTAGCTGGCAACCAGTTTACTGCAGAAAGCAATTGCAACCTACTGCAGGATGATCTTCTGCCCAGTCAGTCATGTCTCTTTCGAGACATGATCGCCCAAAGCGTGTATCACGTATGGCACTTAACTGACTGGCTGTATATAATAGTTGAAAACATGGTTAAGACTTCTACTGAGCATAAAGTGGGGGATCGATTTTCTATTTTTATGATGTAATAAACCGATCCCCCCAAATTACTACTTAAAATATAATACATCTCTTCCTCTTCTACCTATAAGTCAAGTAATAGAAGAGATTGGGTTCTATTGCAACCAGTCTACCGCAGAAAGAAAATGGCAACCTACTGCGGGATGATTTTCTGCCCAGTCAATCATGTCTCTTTCGAGACATGATTGCCCAAAGCGTGTATCACATATGGCACTTAACCAACTGAATAAGAAAGACGTCATTCATTACGAACTAGTGGAGCTTTAAAGAACCATCACTGCAGTCGTTGTAGATGATTGGGTAAATGAAGAATAACGCCATAATGTGTTTTCTAAACTTATTTATAAATGGAACTTTGTCTATGTGTGTGTATGTGCGTGTATGTGTGTATGTGTGTGTCCGTTACTATAGACTCCGAAACGGCTGAACCGATGTTCTTGAAAATTTACACAGTTTTACTCTAAGCGTCTGCGAGTGTTCTTAGCAAGGTTTTGTGTCGAGGTACCCCCGATAAATATCGAAAATCGATAATCGAAAAAAATCGGGTTGTAGAAGGAGTGGTCCGATTTTAATCAAATTTGATACACTCGCAAACAAAGACATAAGAAACAATATTCAGAAGTTACAAGGTTGCAGTTCTTACAATAGTGCAGAAAATTGATAATATATATATATATATATATATATATATATATATATATATATATAAAAGGCAAGGTGTTTGTGTGTGTGTCTGTTTATCTGCCTGTATGTCTGTATTTTTTCAGCCCTTTTATTTTAGTTTGGCTCTAAGGAGGTATAATTGTAGTTTTTAGTCTCAGCCATGATACCATTTACTCAGAGGACTTATTTAGCCTTCAAATTTCAGTTTACAACGAAAAAACTTATTTGATATCGATACCAGGAAATCAAAATTTGACTTACATCCATTCATTTTTCTTTCAGTCTACGGTTTCGCTTTAACTGGAAACAACTATTGTTTTTTAGTCTTTCGTGCCAACGTCCAAAGAATCTGAGCTTCAGGACCATGGATTAGTTTAAAGCTTTCATTACACCCGAGCAACGCCGGGCTAACTGCTAGTTCTTTGATAAATCGAAAAAAAAAGAAAGATTTTATTGCCCAGTATAACAGAGGAAGCAAGCAAGCACCCGCAGTAAAACAAATCCCCAAAAATATGATCTTTAAGATGAGAGATTTTTATGTCTTATCTAATGAAATTATTTTGTATAATGACATTTAGAATTGTTTAAATCTTCAATTATGTCGGTCGCTAGAATATTCCACAAGTGCTACAGCATTAAGAAATAATTTAAAAGTAGAAAACAGTCTTTTAAACTACTTTAGTAAAACAACGTAGGTTACTTTACAGGGGAATCAAAATTTTGTTTTTTCGCTGGATGAAATTCGTTGGAAATCGTTATTACATTTTTGATAAATACTATCTACCACCCGCCCTTGTAATTAATACTGCTGCTCCATCTGGTCGGATGTCCCTGCTATTCACCTCAGGGTTCTTGACAAAATCCAACGGAGAATCTGCAATGTGATCGATACCGACTTGGCAGCTCGGCTGCAGTCTCTGTCTCATCGGCGTAACGTGGCTTCTTTGTGCCTCGTCTATAAATACTTTCACGGCTTCTGTTCCAATGAACTTAGATCACTGGTGCCCCTTAGGCATGAATTTACACAAGCTACTAGATTAGCAACTAGGTTCCACCCTTTTACATTGAAACCGATAAAATGTAACCGCAATTTCTACTCTAATAGCTTCTTTTCTCGCACTTCCCGCCTGTGGAATTCCCTTCCGTATACTTGCTTCCCCGACAGCTACAGTCTCTAAGAATTTACATGTAAGGCCAATAGACATCTCCTATCACACTAACTCGCATCCATTCTCTCAAGCTCTTTTTTCATCTACTCCACTCCCATGCTCGGTATCCTCATGCGTCTATTACCATCCTCCTGACATTTCCTATACCTAACTCCTCTTTCTCATCACTTTCCCCTATGTAACCCTTTGCGCAACAGTGGTAGTAGAATGCCTTACTTGAAGTGAGATGATTAAACTCTTAAACTAATTTTATATCAGTCAGTCAGTTAAGTGTCATACCTGATACACGTTTGGGCATTCATGTCTTGAAAAACACATGACTGACTAGACAGGATATTTTCTTGCAGTAGTTTGCCATTTCTTTCTGCGGTAGACTGGTTGCCAACTATAGCTATAGAACCTAAAGTGTCCTGATAATTAACCCATAGCATTAAGGAGAAGAGGCGGATTCATACCTTTTGTAAGTAAATGCAACGAGTTCAACTGGAATTCGAACTCGGCTCTCTGGTTTCTCCTTACGTGCTGATACTTACTGCATTACAACGCACATGGCGCATTTAAAAAACTAAGCAGGGTATTAAGAGACAGGAAGATCTCTTTGAAACAAACAAACAAAAAAGATTATGAGACTGTTATGTGATATCTGTCCCTATATATGGCAAAAATTGCTTGATGATCTCTTCAAAGATGAAGTAAACTCGAGGCAAAAGTAATGTGGTTTTACATAAAGATGCTGAGAAAACCATGGGCTAAGTTTATTAGTAACGACAAGTTTTTGGGGAGGACGCAAATGAAAAGAAAAATTATACTTAACATCAGCAAGATACAGCTGAGGTTTCTGGGACACGTAATGAGAAAGAGGGGCTTGGAGAATTTGATACTCTCAGGACGGATATAAGAAATAAACAGACAAGACATACTTGATGGGCTTGAGCGAGTGGATGACGGGCCGGGTTTTGGGAGAGATAGCAAGAGGAAAACTATTCAAAGCGACAAGAGATAGGGGCAAGTGGAATTCCATGACTGCCTACGTCTTGAAGAAGAAGAAAAAGAATATCTTGATCGGTTTTTGACAAGTACCATTCAGTGTTTTTGATTCACTTTCGGATTGATGTGCCACGTTAATATCACGAAGACAAATTGATTTTTATTGATTTAATTTTAGCCCACTACAATCGTGATTAATGGTGCCATGAGAAAATGCAATTTGAATGATGGTCAGCAACCCGACTTCATTGTCGAGCACAAACTTCATTTCAAATAATTTCGAGTGTCGATATAGAGCACGAACAGTTGCATAGAACACATTAAGTTGTGGAATGGCCGTAACACCTTAGTATTACTTTGCTTATATATATATATATATATATATATATATATATAAAAGCAATCGGAGTCTAACCGTACTGATGAAACAGATCTGTCTGCGGATGACTATATATATATATATATATATATATATATATATATATATATATATATATATACAGTGACATCCAAATATAATATATTTTTTCTTATAATATAATATATTTTCTCTTCTATTTTCTCTTAATATGTTCAAATATTAGATATATTGGTGAATCTGGAAATAGCTTTAGGTTCCGTGTCAATAATTATAAACTAAGCATACGCCAAAACAACCTGTATTCACCCAGGACACTTCAATCAACCAGGACAAACATTAGAAAACTGCAAATATTTACTGATAGATTCTGATTTTAATTCTACATACTCACGCAGAAAGAAAGAAAAATACTGGATTTTAAAATTAAATACATACAGGCTAGGGTTAAATAGGGACTTATGTGTTTTGGATCTTTATAAATATTTCAATAGTTAAACATTTTTTAGATACACTTAAAATTTTTTTTTTAAAACAACATTTATAAGTATTATTAAAGATAGATTTACGCTTACAAATATTTAAAAAAAATCTGTCGCTTTCTGCGTCACGTGGTGTAAACAATCTCTCGACGAACGCTCATCGCAAAAACGCTTCTAATTTAAATTTTAAAATCATTTGTTTCTGATAAAAGGCCGAGACCGGTCTGAAATATCAAATATAATATTAGAAATAAATAAATACTGTCAAAATAAAATACATTTTTAAACTTTTTAAAATTTTTAATAGTTTTTCCTATACATATTAAGACAGTATACGTGGATCGTATAAGAAAGCGTGCTTTGAAGTTTTACATGTGGCTGGTTCCAATAATCAATTAAAGATTTTGGAATCAGTCTGCATATCTTTACGGAAGCCTTATTTTTGCCGGCAGAAGGATTTTGTGAAGTCTCTTTATTTGTTGGGGGATATTTTATTTTAACTGTCCCTCGATTATTATTTACATGTCATTCCTCCTCCCCTCGTTATAAATATAGATATTTTTGAACAAAAAACCCACTACCACCATTCCTTCTCGACCTACAGCCATGTGCGACACAAAAAATTTACGTGTCTAATTTTCTCTGTATAACTCCACTCTGTTAATAATAATTTAAATGTTCTATGTTCACTGAACATTAAATGTTCATCCTTTGATAATGGCTTATGTAAGCCGAAAGCTCAGATCTGATAAAAAATCAACAATTATTGCGATTTCTTGTCGTCTTTCCATGACAACACAATCAAGCTAATCAGATCATACGAACGGATCTTACACAAAATAAATAGACAGAACTCGTCTATATTATTCAATGAAACCTGTATTAATGAAAAAATGCTGCCAAAATACACACAAATATACATATTTATATGTTTATTTATTTTAACGTTCTCCTATTTTTGCTCTTCATTTATCGTTGCTGTTTTTTTGTTTGATTTGTGATTCCAACGATTTTCTCTTGATGAGATGTTGGTCGAAGGAGCTCGAGAGACTATAAATAAATTCCTTGTTTTTAAAGTTGTGTATAAATTTTGTACCTCCAAACATCTGTTCATATATATATATATATATATATATATATATATATATATATATATATATATATATTTTAATAAATATACATATTATTCTACGTCTATGGCACGACTCGGAGTTTCATGCGTTATGCAATCATCATTAATATATATATATATATATATATATATATATATATATATATATATATATATGTTTTAGAACATGTACATAATTTCTTCTATATATGTCCTCTTCTCTACAATCATATGGCTTGTTCTTTATTTCTCCCGATGATGTGTTTGGGTTCCAAAACACTGAAACAGCCATATGATTGTAGAGAAGAGAACATATATAGAAGAAATTATGTACATGTTCTAAAACATAATTTATAATAAATATTCACAGCTCTATACATCATATATCGAGCATTATTTTAAATTAATGTTTTGGACGGAAATTTCTTTTTCTTTTTTCTCTCCTCATTCTATACTCACTCGGATATATATATATATATATATATATATATATATATATAAGACAGAATAGAAGGAGTAAAGAACAAGTAGGAAAAAGTATCTTTAATCTAATATGTTTCACTTATAAAAAGTTTCTTCAGAGATTTATTAAAGACGAATGATTTAAAAATCCGAGAGACAGTATGTTGATTGAGGTATACTTTCATTGGTCAGATACGTGTCACGTTATATGGAATGGAAAATGGTTCCATCATTTGACCTGTCCATAAACCTTTTACTGACTCATAAACGCACATATTCACACATGATTTCTCTCAAGGTATACATCCATAACTTATTTCTCTTATTTTATTTAAAAAGACGCGCTGGCACATACAGTTAAACAGACACAACATTGTCTGCTTTATTTAATATTCATCCATTGCTTTATCACATGTGACACGTATGTAACCAATGAAACTATACTTCAATCAGCATGCTGTTTCTCGGATTTTTAAATCGTTCATCTCTACTTGTTCTTTACTTATTCTATTAATCTTGTCGGATTCCGACCCATATATTAAACACACACACACACACACACACACACACACACACACACACACACACACACACACACACACACACACACACACACACACACACATATATATATATATATATATATATATTTATATATATTGCTTTATTTCTGTGTTTATTAGTTTTGATAGATACGCGTATCTGTGTAAATAAATACTCTTTATAAATAAAGTGTATATATATATATATATATATATATATATATGAATCTATCTATCTATCTATCTGTCTATCTATCTATCTATCTATCTATCTATCTATCTATCTATCTCAGTCTGTTCATTATCTATCTATCTATCTATCTATCTATCTATCTATCAGTCTGTTCATATCTATCTATTTATCTATCTATTTCAGTCTGTTCATCTATCTATCTATCTATCTATCTATCTATCTATCTATCTATCATCTATTTCATATCTGTTCATTTATCTATCTATTTATCTATCTATTTCAGTCTGTTCTATCTATCTATCTATCTATCTATCTATCTATCTATCTATTTCAGTCTGTTCATATCTATCTATCTATCACATAATAATAATAATAATAATAATAATAATAATAATAATAATAATAATAATTGGAATAACTGAAAATGTTTAACGCATCTGTTTAATTAATCGTACCAGTGACATCATAAATTACATTATAGTTTTACCCGTACTTATAAAAATATAGACCATTCAGGTAGGGCAGAAATAAAAATATCGAGAACTCAGGGAGGATTGAAATTATAATTCAGTTTTAAGAGTTAATCACAATTTACAGCGAAAGAATTATCTTTGTTCATTTTTATCCCCCTTTTCTTTTCTTTCTCGCAGTTGCTACTTTATTCCTATAAATTTGCCAAGGTGATTTCTCCATACTTTCATACCCTCTGAGTGCTAAATTCGCCAAGCCTTCTTTTCTCAGTATATCCTTAAAATTTCAGCTCTTCTTCTCGTATTGATCTTTGCAGTTTCTTTCATCATTTGTCACATTTTCTGTCTGTCGTCTTCACAATATTTGTTGGTAAAGCCATATTTCTGTCGACAATATTTGAAATATTCACATACCTACAGGTATCGACAATATTTACAATATTCGTCGGTAAAAACCATATTTTTGTCGACAATATTCACATACCTACAGGTGTCGACAATATTTACAATATTCGTCGGTAAAAACCATATTTTGTCGACAATATTCACATACCTACAGGTGTCGACAATATTTACAATATTCGTCGGTAAAAACCATATTTTTGTTGACAATATTCACAATATTCACAAACGGTGTCGAACAATATTTCAATATTCGTCGGTAAAAACCATATTTTTGTCGACAATATTCACAATACCTTACAGGTGTCGACAATATTTACAATATTTTTCGTCGGTAAAAACCATATTTTTGTCGACAATATTCACATACCTACAGGTGTCGACAATATTTACAATATTCGTCGGCAAAAACTACATCTCTGTCGAGAATATTCACAATATTCACATACCTACAGGTATCGACAATATTTACAATATTCGTCGGTAAAAAGCATATTTTTGTCGCAATAATTCACATTACTTACAGGTGTCGAAATTACAATATTCGGTCGGTAAAAACCATATTTTGTCGACAATATTTCACAATACCTTACAGGTGTCGGCAATAAAAATTTACAATATTCGTCGGTAAAAACCATATTTTTGTCGACAATATTCACATACCTACAGGTGTCGACAATATTTACAATATTCGTCGGTAAAAACCATATTTTTGTCGACAATATTCACATACCTACAGGTGTCGACAATATTTACAATATTCGTCGGTAAAAACCATATTTTTGTCGACAATATTCACATACCTACAGGTGTCGACAATATTTACAATATTCGTCGGCAAAAACTACATCTTTTTGTGCCGGGAATATTCACAATATTCACATACCTACAGGTGTCGACAATATTTACAATATTCGTCGGCAAAAACAAAAACATCTCTGTCGAGAATATTCACAATATTCACATACCTACAGGTGTCGACAAAATTCACAATACTCGTCGGTAGAACTATTTCTCTGTCGATTCGAGTTCTTTCCGAATTTATATTGTCATCTGGGAAAGTCGAGATTAAATAATCATGTAGCAATATATTACTTTGTTTTCAGTATTATTTTTCGACCTGTTAATACGTTGTTTATTTTCTGAAAAACATCTTTCAATATACTTATGTAAGTTTGGTTTTCCGTGTCACACAAATGATCTTATTATGTTAGGTCAAATACTATGAAGACGAATTGATTTTTGTTGATTTAATTTTCGCCCACGACGATTATAATCGATGATTCTGCTAGGATACAGAAATAAACGATGTTTAAGATATCGAGTCCGTTGTAATTAGTGGGGGGATAAATACCATTTGCCTTTAACGAACAGCTAATAATTGTAATTATGATCATATAATTAACAATTTTCTTCCTGTCACGGTTCAATTTGAATACGCAAGTCTCCCGGGAGGTTCAAAGAATTTAACGATTCATTAACAGAAAGTATGGCGCAACTGAGCAACGTTCGTTTACGAAATAATTGGTGATGAAATAAAATCTGTTCTTGTGGGTGGGGCCGATAATCAAAGGTAGACTCGGCAAAAATCATGAAAGTGAAGAAATCAGACGATGATTGACATTTTCTGCGGTCTAAATTGGGAAATCAATTTCGATTAATCAAAGATCCATCTCAACTGTTCAGTGACCCACCTCTCAAAAGATTAAATCACAGTGAAAACCCCCTTCATAAATAAATAAATAAATAAAATAAAATAAAATAAAAATGAGGAGGCCTTTGTCCTAATTAACAGAATTAATTAACTAAGAATCATTCTCAAGTAAAGATGAAAAGAACGAAAAAAATACCTAATCATCTTTCCTCGTTGATTAAATTTAATACATGCCAGCCTTGACAGGGTTCAAAGTCGTCTACGCGGTCTTGTGGAAAATGACATCTCCCTACAGTCGTTACGATGAAAGCCTGTCATTCTCTTATCAATATTTTCATAGCAAGTGTTCAAATCGGCTCCACATTTTTAGTTCTACCAGTTCGGATAATTTCTGCTTGTTCACGTCATGTCACTTCTCTGTTGTCGAAGCATTCTTATTTACCCCGTATTGCAGATGCAAGATGATAGTTTTACTTAAATTTTTCTCAAAGAATTTTACATTGTTTAACAAACTACTGTGTGGGTGTTAGCATCCTTATCCTCAAAACTTTCACATCTTACCACCTTCCATTCCGTTAACAATTCATTCATCATTATTATTCTAACTGTAAACATTTATCAGTCAGTTAAGTGCCCAACGTGATACACGCATGGGTAATCATGTCTCAAAAGATATATGACTGACTGGGCAGAAGAGTCTCCCTCAGTAGGCTGCCATTAGTTTCTGGGGTTGCCCAGCAAGGTTAAATAACCCAATCTATCCTTCTGTTTAACCCATAGCTGAAGACGGATTAATACCTTTTCCCAAGCGTATTTGTGCGTAAGTGAATGCAAAGAATTCAACTGGGATTCGAACCCTGTTCTCCGACTTATCTTTCCGAGTCGATACTCGCTGCACACATCCGCATATCATTTTTATACAAATCAAAAAATTAGATTAATGCTTTATTTTATTTAAAAAATCATTCTTGGATAATTTTATTTCGATAATTTTATTTTGATAATTAAATTCTGCTAGGGATCTTTCTTCGAAGGTTTATTACTTTCTCCGAATGAAAAAAGCGAATGTGATTTTGTATATCTCTTTACTTTCAGCCTACTCGTCACCATTCAAAAAAGAGTGGGGCCTCTCTCTGTGACAATAAACTGAGTCAAGTCCCTGAAATTAACCAGCGTCTATAGACACTGGGCCATGTGTCCTTGAGGACTTGACCCAAAGAGTTGCGAGTTCAATACCAGGCTACAACAGTGGTGTACAATTCATTTGGAGAGATAAGTTAAAGGGAGATAACTACATGGCTACCAGAAGTGATATCGCACATGGATTGAGAACGATATATCCCTGTGATCGCAATAAAGAGTTCGGTTTCGAAAATCCTAGCAGCTGTAAAAGACCTGAGCGTACAACCGCTGAAACGTCGTAAAAAACTATGATTGACAAATATATATCTTGGCCGTGGATAGTGGAAACAGGGTGCAACATCAAAGGCAATAATAAAAAAAAAAACAGGCGGCAGCAAAAGCTTCAAAGGTATGATTGACATAAAAGGCAGAAAACACACAAAAAAGGCTTGATAGACAATAGCTGATGACTTGATAGGCAATAGCTGATGACGTCAATTAAGTGACAACCGGAAAGTAAAAAATGCGTAGGGATATTGTGTATTATAGGTCTGAGATTTCTGGACCAAGACAAGAAAAAAGGAAAACCCATAGATCTCTCTCTCTCTCTCTCTCTCTCTCTCTCTCTCTCTCTCTCTCTCTCTCTATCTCTATCTCTCTCTCTTTCTGTATTAACTTCTCTTTTCTTTTTGAGAGAGAGAGAGAGAAAGGGAGAGAACAGAGAACTGCATCTGGTTCCCCGACAACTCCTGCGTGTGCACGATATCTCTCTGGCTTCTCTCCTGCTCTACATAACTATCATCAACGAAGAATAAAAATATAAGTTTGTATTTTGATAGACAGTGGAACCTGTACTTGGGAAATTAATTCGTTCTGGAAGTCGTTTCGTAACGGGATAATTTCGTAAGTAGAGAAGCTTTTTACCCTATAAATGCCCTAATCGGTTCCAAGCCTCCACCTCGAACCCCTCAAAATCTCGTGAGGCAACAGCATCGGGCCACAGCTTTCTCCAAGCCACATTAAGGGTACGTCTGATCACCTCCATCCAAGCCATGTCGATTATCTTGAGTCAAACAACAATATCGAAGTGCTGCTTCCAAAACTCACGAAGGGTAAGCAGGGTGTTTTCACTGATGTCAAAACACCTCTTGAACTGGTGTTTCATGTAGAGTTTCTTGGAGTTCGAAATGACTTGCTGGTCCATGGGCTGGAGGATAAAGGTGGTGTTAGGTGGGAGGTACAGCACCTTAATAAACAAGAACTCTGACAGGATATCATATTCGAGGCCGGGCAAGTGGGTAGGGGCATTATCGAGAATGAGGAGGCACTTGAAGAGGCAATGAGGTGGACTCTGATAGCTTCGAGTAGCAGCGCGTATTTTGAAATTTTCGCCTTTCGTATTCTGAAATTTCTTTCGTAACAAGAGGCAATATTTTTTCCGAAGAGGCATTTCGTAACCTGACAATTTCGTAGGTATAAACTTTCGTAAGTAGAGGTTCAACTGTATACCTCTTCTTGTTTCTTGTTGTTGGCCATCATCATCGTTGTTTGCCAGGTTAAATAACAATAGCAGGAGCAGCAGACCAGATGTGAAAGCAATAAATTTTATCAAATGTTATAAAATAGCACTATCATGTGTCTATCTGTTGTTTAAATCCTGTAAAACAAGTTTATTATATCTTTTCTTTACGAGGTGAAAAAAACGAAAAGTTTGAAAGCTATAATATAAAGAAAACCTTATTCTCTGTCTGCCATATGATATCTGCATGTGACTCTGCAAGGCAGTCTGTAAAGTATATGCTTATAATTGTGTTTTGCGCAAGTGGCTTACATATATGATTGTGCCCATAAATGCTTGTACAGGCGCATGCGCACTCACACATACACTTTCAGTAAGTGTGAAATAAAGCATTGTAATAATTAATTCCACTAGCACTAAGCTTGGACAACCTTTACCCTGGCCTGAGCTAGTCCGAGAGAAGAAAGAAACTTAATTTTTTAAACCTTCAAAACTCAGATAAGTATAAGATATTATTAAACTTTTCGGAAGTAACTCGGTAAATAAATATATATATTTAAAAAAAAACATGTCTATTTTGTAGAAAATTAAGTCTGTCAGTGAATTAAATATATCTATGCGCTCTCCACTAACACAGGCATACACACTCATATATATATATATTAATTTCAGTTGAAAATAAAGACAAAAATTATCCAACATTTGGATAATTTTTTATTAATTGGGGTCAAAGCTTTCGGCTCACATGAGCCATCTTCAGAGAGGTTATTAAGATGGTAACACAATAACATCCACCATCAGCGACGATTTTATTTTCTGCTGACATAAAACTCAGCTCGGCAACGGCAATAGTTACCAAAAATAACAAATGCAGTTCGTAACTTTGAAATGCGGCTCTATGACGTCACACCACGTGATAGCGCGAAACGAAAACATAACCATGTATTCAAATGCAATGTAATGTGTTATGACCAGATTTAAAGGTGATTTTATTAAGTGTGGGTTGTTTGGATTTAATGTACATGGCCTCCAACATCTGAAGTTTCTTTTTACTGTATTTATGAGTAAGGATTATTGTATTGTTGACTAAAATCTGCCTGATATTACCTTCATGTTTATGTTTTTGTGAGAAATGTTATATATATATATATATATATATATACATATATATATATATATACTATAGTCATCCGCAGACAGATCTGTTTCGCTGTATTACAGCTCATCAGTACGGCTTAAACTCCGTTCGCTTCATATATATATATATATATATATATAACTTCTTTTTCTTCTATGTACCTTATCTTTTCAGGACGTGGACGATCATGGCTTTCCACTTCTCACTATCCCTGGTGGCTCTTAGCACCCTTTCTCCTGTAACGTATCTCAGCCCCCGTTCTGTCATCCACCTGCCCAGGCCCTTCAAATATCTTATCCGCTGCTTTCCTTTGTCTCTATTTCCCTCTATCTAGCGTTTTAGTAACAGGTTCTCCAAGCCCTCCTTCCTAATTGCATGTCCCAGGAACATTAGCTTTCTCTTCCTGATGCTCACTATTAATTTCCTTCTCGTTTCCTTTCTTTCCAACACCTCGTCATTGTTCATATGCTCGGTCCACGATATCCGCAGCATCCTTCTGTAGAATCACATTTCAAGTTTTCCCTTCATCTTTGTTGATATTGTCCAACATTCACTGCCATATTGAAACACTAACATCACATAGCAAACCAGTACTCACTTCTTTGTTTCTACTGAACGTTTCCTGTGTCTTAATACCTTACTCAGCTTCTGGAATGCGTCTTTCGATCTCTGTGTCTCCACTTTCCGTCTTCAGTTAGAACACCTATCAGATATTTAAATTTTCGTTCCTGCTTGATTTTAACACCCCCCGACCTGTATTTGTCACTTTGGGCTGCTCTTTTTGCCCATGAACATGCATTTGGATTTCTTGAAGTGTATTTGTAGTCCCTTCTCTTCAGCTACCTTCTGTAGGAGGTCCTGCAGTTTCCTTTCCGTGTACTTAGTAAATAAGCTGTCGCACCAAGCTATCCGTGTTTCAGTCGTGAAGTACCTTCGGGCAGAAGGTCTGCCTGAAGGTATCTCACAGTTGAAATTTGAGTAGCTTAGTGCAAAAGGCTTTTTGATAAGTACATATTGATCTATTTTCTTCATGCTGAATTTTGTATCGAGGACTTCTTATTGTATCATACCATTGAAGCAGCTGTTTTCTGCTTCCCTCTGTGATGTTATATATATATAGTGTAATATTGTAAGAAAATAATGGAACACGTAGGTTTTAAATCAAATGTTCATGCATTTACTTTTGGAAAGAGTGCTCGATACAACGTAGGGATTTAAATTGCATAAATTAGCAGTGTAATGTAAACATAGAAAAAAAAATTAGTTAAAATTTAATTCACTAAAAAATACCTCATTCACAAAAAATAATCCCCTCCAAATATCTCCATATTTAATCCTCGAAATAAAAAAACGAACATTGTATAAATAAAAGAAAATAAACTCATACAACATTAATAGCAACCGGCCGAAATGTGGCTCTACAGAAGGATGCTACGGATATCGTGGACTGAACATACAAGCAACGACGAAGTGTTAGAAAGAATGGCAACAAAAAGGAAATTGATGCTGAGCATCAGGAAGAGACAACTGAAGTTCCTGGGACATGCAATGAGGAAGGAGAGCCTGGAGAACCTGATACTGACTGGTCAGTTAGAAGGAAGGAGAGACAGAGGAAGGCAGCGGATAACATATCTGCAGAGTCTGATCAGGTGGATGACGGAACGGGGGTTGCCAGGAGCAACAGGAGCAAACATACTAAGAGCCACAAGGGATAGGGAGACGTGGAGATCCATGATCGCCTACGTCCTGAAGGGACAGGGCACATAGAAGAAGAAGATTCCATCCACTCATAGGTGTAGTAAAATAAAAAGTATCTACAATTTCTTAAAAAACCTTACATCCCAATATAATAATTACCCAGACAAAACTAAAAAGTGACCTGTCCAAAACTAAGCTACTCCACACCCCTCTCCTAAACCAAGACTGTATCACTATGGCTAAATCGTACTAAACTCCCACCATATTCACCTACATATCATATTACCAAAAATAAATCGTTTTCACCATTTCATTTCAACTTATCACCAGATGAAGAGCAAACGTATCTCCGATATCTTATGCTTTTGTAAACCATTGTAACAACCATTACAATATATATATATATATATATATATATATATATATATATATATATCCGTGTAAATTAGAAACGAAGAAAATTTTTCAACGTCCAAAACATTAATTTAAAACAATGCTCGATATATAACATAGAGGTGTGAATATTTATTATAAATTATAATTTAGAACATGTATAATTTTTTTATTCACTACAAAGTGTACATTTTGTTTCGACATTGAAATTACAATGTCTCATCAGGTGGTGTGAAAAGGAATACCTGATGAGACATTGTAATTTCAATGTCGAAACAAAATGTACACTTTGTAGTGAATAAAAAAATTGTACACGTTCTAAATTATAATTTATAATATATATATATATATATATATATATATATATATAAGTAATTAATAAGCATAAATCCAATCTAGAGCCAACGGACCTACCTAGGTTTGACCTAACGGATCGTCAGGGCAAGTTGGCCAACTTACCCTGTCGATCCGTTAGGTCAAACCTAGGTAGGTCCGTTGGCTCTAGGTTAGATTTATACTTATTTATTTGCTCTGCTATTGAATTGAGCGCTTTACGTGTTAGGTTCCTCGTCTCGGGGTTTTCTTCTTATGACTCGTACTTTGACTAATGTTCAAGTGCTTAGTTCGTTTCTTTTTTTGTTTCCATTTTCCCCTCCGCGTATATACTCGTTGGCTTTTCGAGACGGGTTTAAAAATAAATGTATTATTATTATTATTATTATTATTATTATATATTGAATGAAATATAAATGTCATCTGTTTTACGAGGGTCAGTTTTTTTTCTTTGTGTCTGGCAACAACACCTGGATGACAGTAAAGAGTATCAGCCAAAATAAGTGGACTTTTGAAGTCGTTTTTATTATTCCTCCTCTACTTTTAAAGACGTGTATATTTTCTAATAAATATAGTATTTTTACGTATAAACATTGTAGGTTTTAAATTTGAGGTGACGGGTAGCGAACAAGTGCTCATATCATAGTCAGTTTAGCTTTAACATTATATTTTTATTTTTGGCATCAGCCTTTTCATTTTATTTTCCTTTGCGGCTTTGAATTCTTCCTTACTTTTCCCGCCTCCTTTCGCCGCCATCTTTCTTTTGACACCTCGTTCTTCTTGCTCCTCATTAACTCATCGCCTTTCTGCCTGTTCATGTATCTTGATTATGATCATTGTCAATTCTGTCGTGCCCTCTTCCTATTAATCTCTATTTCTTCCTAGTGAGCATATTTCACCCGCACCGCAGCGGATCCCTTCCTCTCCTCCACCGCCACATATTACTCATTCGATTCATATTCAAAAGAATTTTCTTGTATATGTTTATAATACTGAGCCTCCTTTATGGTTAGTGCAATTTTGTTCGCTCAAGGACAGTTGTCTTGCAGATTTTTTAATACTGCAGTGAATTCGATTTTCCCTGGGTGTCGATATTTGTTGTCCTTGTGACAAACCAAGCTAATAAATGCCTATTACATGTCAGAGAGGCGTCATAAATCTTACAACTCTATTTTTTTATAAACATATCGCCCCACTCAAGGTATTATACTGCCACTCTTGTGCAGGGGTTTACATAAGAGAAACGTTATGAGAAAGAGTAACAGATTATAGGCGGTGTCAGGAAGTGGGTAAAGGAATGATGACTGTGGCCAGAGAGTGAGGAATCAGTTTTTATACTGATTGTCATGTAGAATTGATCCCCCACTTTATAACCACATTATAATAGTATCGAAATTTTTATTTTTTTATAATCCTCTCGCCCCAAGCAAGGCATTCTACTGCCACTCTTGTGCAGGGGTTGAAAAGTTATGAGAAAGAGTGACAGGTTATAGAGGTTGTCAGGAAGTGGGTAACGGAAGGACAGAAGGATGAGAATGCTGATGAGAGTGGAGTAGAGGGAGAAAGAAGCATGAGAGAGAGGATACATGTTAGTGAGATAGGAGATGACTTCTTTTTTTTATAATCATATCGCCCCAAGTAAGGCATTCTACTGTCATTCTTGTGCAGGGGGTTTCATAAAAAGAAAGTTATGAGAAAGAGTGACAGGTTACAGGGGGTGTCAGGAAGTGGGTAAGAGAAGGATGAGAATATTGATGAGAGTTGACTGGACGGAGAAAGAAGCATGAGAGAGAGAGGATGCAGGTTCGTGAGATAGGAGATGACTATTGGCTTTACATTTAAACTCTTGGAGGTTGTAGCTGTCGAGAAAGCAGGTAAATGAAAAGGAATTCCACAGGCGGGTAGTGCGAGAAAAGAAGCAGTTGGAGTAGAATTTTAGGTGATAAATTATTTACTGTGCTGCATTGGTGGATCACACGATATATATGTGTTGTGTTTTATCATTTCATCCCAAGCAACGCAATATTGCCACTATGACACTGGGAGATTAATGTGAATAAGACGAATTTATTTAGGAAAAAAAGAAAATTACAGGAAAATTTTTAGGAAGACATAAGATGGCGTTATACCATGCATTTAAACATTTCAAGATTATATGTGGATGCAAAAAAGGAGAAATAAGCAAAAAGAAATGAAACAATTAGAACAGAATATATGATTACATCGAGCTAATTCAACAGTAAAAATATGAGACCTAGTTGCCAATCAAGTATTGCGTTTTAGTTCATGTGGTTTAGATAGGCAGAAGAGTTCACTGAATCAACTGCCAAAAAATATTGTCTAGCACGACACAGTAAACCAACTTTCTTAGCAGAAGACCAAAGAATTGATTCAATATAATGTTTGTAGAAAAAATATCAATTGATACTGCATTTAATTTTTTAAATATTGTAGGTGGCAGGAAAGCAAAATGCCAAAATTCCACAGGTGAGAAGTGTGAGAAAAGAAAATATAAGAATTTGTGGTTACATCGAGCTCATTCAACAGTAAAATAGATGAGACGTGAAAGAGGAATGAAGACGACAGACGATATAGATTCATATTGCATTTAATTTTTTAGAGATCAAAGTTTATTGGGAAGCAAGAAGTCGGAAGAAACTTTCAGAAGCGAGGGACGAAACCGTTAATATAGAACTTATGCTAATATGAGAAGAAGAAAACATAATTAAGGAGAGAGAAAAACACAAGAACAGGAATTAAGCAAACAGAATATATCGATTGACTTCGCATTTAAATTTTTGAGGATGAAATTTTACTGGGAAACGAGGAGCCGGTGGAGAGTTCCACAAGCGATAAGTGCGATTAAAGAAATTGATTGCATAGAAATTACGGTTACATCTAACCTTTTCAACTGCAAAATGATGAGATCATGTCCTCAATCTAGGACTGCGTACAAATTCATAAAATTTCGGTGCATTGCAGATTCTTTTTTAGACTTTTTCAACAATCTCTTAATCCATGACAAAATAATCAGACAATATTTGGTAACAATATTCAATATTTGTCTATATTTCTGAGATGAGGTAGTATTTACAGTATTTACATTATTCGGACTATTGTCCTCATCTTTGGTGCCATTTGTACGACGTTTAATAATAGATCATTCTATTTATCTATATGTCTGAGATGAAGTAGTATTTACAGTATTCACATTATTATGAATATTGTGCTCATCTTTGTTGCTATTTGTACGACGTTTAATAATAGATCATTCTATTTGTCTATATTTCTGAGATGAGGTAGTATTTACAATATTTACATTATTCGGACTATTGTCCTCATCTTTGTTGCCATTTGTACGACGTTTAATAATAGATCATTCTATTTGTCTATATTTCTGAGATGAGGTAGTATTTACAATATTTACATCATTCGGACTATTGACCTCATCTTTGTTGCCATTTGTACGACGTTTAATAATAGATCATTCGATTTATCTATATGTCTGAGATGAAGTAGTATTTACAGTATTCACATTATTATGAATATTGTCCTCATCTTAGGTGCCATTTGTACAACGTTTAATAATAGATCATTCTATTTGTCTCTGAGATGAGTTAGTATTTACATTATTCGGACTATTGTCCTCATCTTTGTTGCCATTTGCACGACCAAGCATAGAGATGAACACAATATGGGAACCAGTAATACGGAGTGCAAGAGAAAATCATTAGTGTCAAAAATTGCAATATGAGCTCTGGTAAAAATTACTAGAGAAAACCATTAACATCAAAAAATTGCAATATGAACTCTGGTAAAAAAAGGGTTACTGAACATTAGGTTTATAAGTCCCAAGAAATCAGCTGTTTTTTTTACACATAAGAACACATGGCCGAGTGGATATAGACGTTGGTTTGTTCCTGTATCTTTACCCAAAGAGTTGTGAGTTCAATACCAGGCAACAGCAGTGGTGAACAAGTAACTTGCAGTGTTAGAGCCAGATAACACATGAATTTCAATCGTGGCATTACTACTACGCAAGGAAGGAGAATGATATACAGCAGTGATTGTAATAAAGGGTTCAGTTCGAAATTTTTCGCACCTGAAAAATCCCTGAACGCACAACGGCCGAAACGTCGTACAAATGGCCACAAAGATGAGGACAATAGTTCGAATAATGTAAATACTGTAAATACTACCTCATCTCAGAAATATAGACAAATAGAATGATCTATTATTAAACGTCATACAAATGGCAACAAAGATGAGGACAATAGTCCGAATAATGTAAATACTGTAAATACTACCTCATCTCAGAAATATAGACAAATAGAATGATCTATTATTAAACGTCGTACAAATGGCAACAACGAGGAGGACAATAGTCCGAATAATGTAAATACTGTAAACAATATTCAATTCTTGGACGAATAAATATGAAATATATATTTTGGTGAGAAAATAAAATTCCTATTTATATACATTATAAGTTAGTGCGCTTGTATAGCAAAGTGTTACAGTGTGAGTTCGATCCTCATTAAGTGCTCAGAATTCGTCGGTTGTTGACAGCTTCAACAGAGTTCCGTTTAATGATGCGTCGTTATACTTAAAGAGTGTTAAGCATGCAAAATATTTTCCTGAAAAGTTACTGTTTGAATTTAATATTTATCCAGAAATAGTTGTCTGCTAACTTGTCACCCTATCGCAACTGGGAAATATGAAGCAGTGTCCTCAAGCGTTTTAGCTAATGTGAGAACTGGAAACACTGGAATTCACACAAAAGCCAGAGATGACAAATGATGTGTGAATGATCAGGTTGTTAGTGACTAAAGATCGCGTGTAGAGAAAGGTGCTGAAATTCAAACGAAATATTTGTGTGAAGCACAAAAAGAAATTGTGCTGTACGTTTTGTTAACTGATTTTCTGCCATGTTTTACTTAAGGGTGTGCGCGTTGTGGTACAGTGGATATCGGCTTGGAACGAGAAGCCGGGGAGCGGAGTTCGAATTCCTGTTGAATTTGTTGTATCTCACGCGTAAATACTCTTGGGAAAGGTATTAATCCGTTGGCTTACGGCCTATCACGTTGAATACACCGGTTCTCGCTCGATCACCGAAGTTAAGCAACGTTGAGCCTGGTCAGTACTTAGATTGGTGACTGCTTGGGAATACCAGGTACTGTAAGCGTATAGTGACGGATGTGCGTTGTGGTGCAGTGGATATCGGCTCGGAAAGAGAAATCGGTGAGCCGAGTTCGAATTCCATTTGAATACCCTGCATTCACTTAAGCACTGGTACCCTTGAGAAAGGTATTAATCCGTCCATTCCCTTCAGTTATGGGTTAAATAACAAGGGTAGGACTTGGGGACCCTGCTCCTAAAAAACAAATCCCAATGAATCGTGAAAGAAAAATGTTATAAAAATAAAATAACCTTACCCAAAATCATTGGTTATGACCTTAAATGATCCCATAAGGATTGATAGGTCGTTAAGCCTCAAAAACAAACAAACATTAATTCGTCTCTTCTTTCTAGCCATAGGTTAAATAACAGAGTAGATTGGGTGCCTTGATTGGCAACTAGTGTACCGTAGAAAGTAATGGAAAACACAGTTGGAAATTCTTTTACCGAGTCAGTCATGTCTCTTTCGAGGTATGATAACCCAAGCGTGTATCAGCATTTAAAAATTATTTCACTTATATAATGTCACTCTATAAAATTATTGAAAATTCTCAGTCTCTCTTTTGCAACTGGGTCAAAATTTAAAAAATTACCAATCTGTCTATCTAATCGTCTACATATCACCCTGTCAATCTCTGTTCATATTTATAAGCCTATACCAGTATCTATCTAAGTGACGGGTCATTTCGAAGTTTCAAGAAATTAAAGGATTCTTAGCCTCACTGGAAAATAAATACTGAATATAAGTATATAATAATCCTTGTTTGTCTATGTGGGATTCAGATAATAATGTATATTCAGAAGTGTGTGCGTGTGTGTTTAGTTGAAATTATTTTTGGAGCTTTTTCGATCGTTGATTGCGAACTTTCTTACGTACATGCCATTTGTTTTATGTAAATATTCGATAGAGCCTTTCATAATAGATTCAGTAATGGTCGGGGAAGTAATAAAATGATTTTGTCAGCTACTCATAGTTGTTAATATTGTAATTAGTAATCCCTCGAAGTACTTCTGTCGTAGAAAATTATGTTCTTTTTAATTGGAATGACATTCGTAAAATCAAAGTTATCGTTAGTTTTGTTCCTGCGTATTACAAGCGAATTAAATGGTTGTCCAAGTGTAAATCTTTTTTATGTTCGTAGATACGGACTTTTAGATTTCGGATGTCTCGCCGATATAAGCGCTTTTACATTGTAAGCTGTTTATTTGGTACCGGCATCTGAATTTAGTTTTATTCTTAATTATATCTCCGACTGTCTTGGGCGTGGTGATAAAGTCAGGCTTATTCTTCTTCTTCTATGTGCCCTGTCCCTTCAGAACGTAGGTGATCATGGTTCTCCACATCTCCCTATCCCTTGTGGCTCTTAGTATGTTTGCTCCTGTTACTCCTGGCAAACCCCGTTCCGTCATCCACCTGATCAGGCCCTGCAAATATGTCATCCGCTGCATTCCTCTGTTTCTCTTTCCTTCTATCTGGCCTGTCAGTATCAGGTTCTCCAGGCTCTCTTTCCTCATTGCGTGTCCCAGGAACTTCAGTTGTCTCTTCCTGATGCTCAGTATTAATTTCCTTTTTGTTGCCATTCTTTCCAACACCTCATCGTTGCTTGCATGCTCAGTCCATGATATCCGCAGCATCCTTCTGTAGAACCACATTTCCGCTACTTCCAGTTTTGTCCTCATTTTTGATGATATTGTCCAGCATTCAATGCCGTATTGAAGAACTGACATCACATAGCAATCCAGCACTCTTTTCTTTGTTTCTAGTGAAATGTTCCTGTGTGTTAGTACTTTACTCAGCTTCTGGAACGCGTTCTTTGCCAGGCTAATTCGCCTTCGGATCTCTGTGTCGCACTTTCCATCTCCTGTTAGAACACTTCCTAGGTATTTAAATTTTTGTACTTGCTTTATTCTGGTATCCTTCACCTGTATTTGGTATTTTGGGTTGCACCTTTTGCTAATGAAAATGCATTCAGTTTTCTTAAAAGGACTACAAATAATGTAGTTCTTTTTTGTCGCTCTCCACCGCTACCTTCTGTAGGAGGTCTTGTAGTTTCCTTTCTGTGTCTGCAATCAGCACTGTATCATCTGCATACCTTATGTTGTTCAAGTCTTGAAACTTTGAAAATAATGCATCGTTCTTTCTTGAATTTGGAACGCCATAAATTATAATAATGCTTGTTTACCGTTGAATGCACATTAATTTTTATTAAACAATGAATATCATTGTTGGTGTTATTCTTGCTGTTATTATTATTAGCTGTTGGGGTTGTTGTTTAGCTATTTGTATCCCCGTTAAGAAGGATAAAACTCCCTAAAAAGGACAACCAATTTCTTGTACGTATATTTATTTCTTTATACTCTCACGCATTGATTTGAATTTAATGTAACAAGAAGAGCTCATAAGAACAAGTGTCATGAAAATATTTATAGACAAAAACAGAAAACACATCAGGGCGGTGCGAAAATTACTGCAGCCTAGATGACAGGTCAGACTCTTCTTTGAAGTCTGGCACGAATCTCGAGATATATAGCAGAAGCACCTGAGTGGATATGTCAGCACTATCCAATTCATGATAGATAGTAGAACTGAACAACATAAGATATGCGGACGATACAGTGCTGATTGCGGACACGGAAAGGAAACTACAAGACCTCATACAGAAAGTAGCAGTGGAGAGTGACAAGAAGGGACTACAAATAAACTTTAAGAAAACTGAGTGCATGGTCATCAGCAAAAGATACAATCCAAAATGCCAAATACAGGTGGAGAATAACAGAATCAAATAAGAACAAGAATTTAAGTACCTAGGAAGTGTTCTAACAGGAAATGGAAAGTGCGACACGGAGATCCGAAGGCGAATTGGCATGGCAAAGGACGCGTTCCAGAAGATGAGCAAAATACTAACACACAGGAAAATCTCAATAAAAACGAAGAAAAGAGTTCTAGACTGCTACGTGATGTCAGTTCTTCAATAAGGCTGTGAATGCTGGACAATATCATCGAAAATGAGGACAAAACTGGAAGCGGCCGAAATGTGGTTCTACAGAAGGATGCTACGGATATCGTGGACTGAGCATACAAGCAACGACGAGGTGTTAGAAAGAATGGCAACAAAAAGGAAATTGATGCTGAGCATCAGGAAGAGACAACTAAAGTTCCTGGGACATGCAATGAGGAAGGAGAGCCTGGAGAACCTGATACTGACTGGACAGATAGAAGGGAGGAGAGACAGAGGAAGGCAGCGGATAACATATTTGCAGGGACTGATCAGGTGGATGACGGAACGGGGGTTGCCAGGAGCAACAGGAGCAAACATACTAAGAGCCACAAGGGATAGGGAGACGTGGAGAGCCATGATCGTAAGTTGGATTCTCATGTGAAAAACTGTCTGGTGCAGCGATTCCCAAACTGGGGGAAATTTCCCCCTGGAGGGAGATTTGAAGCTACCAGAGGAGAAATAATTAAACATTCTCATTCTGTTTTCTACGACCTACGTTTGTGAGTTAGGAATTTCTACTTTACTCACAATCAAGCCCAAAGCACGAAACCGACCGGAGGTGGAATGTGACATACGTTGCGCGCTTGCCAAAACTAACATTGATACACTGGTGCACAAGAAGCAGCATCACCCTTCTCACTAATTTAATTCTGAAGTAGAAGAGCAAACAAAAGTCCTTTTATTTGTTAGTAACCGCTCTCTATTGCTATGCTTAGTTGTTAATAACTGC
Organism: Ascarosepion bandense; assembly: GCA_037127315.1. Taxonomy (NCBI): domain Eukaryota; kingdom Metazoa; phylum Mollusca; class Cephalopoda; order Sepiida; family Sepiidae; genus Ascarosepion; species Ascarosepion bandense. The sequence goes on along the minus strand of JBBBDQ010000950.1, from coordinate 149,666 downwards.
TCTCTATCCACTTTACTCTGTAACTATAAGTTTATCAGTATATTTGTACATTTGAAAAATAAATTAGTAAAACGTCTCAGTTTGTTTTAACTGCTCTTTCTCTCATACACATGAAGGGGGAAATCTGGTTGGTTGAACTGGGTGTAGGGAGAAATGACAGAAAAAAATTTAGGAAACCTCTGCTCTAGACTGACACAGTGACTCAACATTTTTAGCAGTAGACCTGATTCAATAAAACCACTCAAGACCAACAATCTGTAATTGTCGCTCTTCTGGGGATTAGCATTAGCCATATTGATGGAAGACAAATATTATTCTCTCTATGATGATTAAGAGGGAAGTATTTACCCTACTCCACTAGTGGAGCAAGATGCGACACAAGGCCTTTTTTAACGTGGGGAGCCTGACCGCGTACAGACGGGCGAACAAAAATTCCCCAGTCCCCTCAACTGCCGGTTGGGCTGGCCACGGTGACCAGCACCTGGTTCACTCTTCTGGTGCAATGGGCGGCGCGGCCGCGAGACACTGTTTCCAGGGACATCTATTCAGTGTAATTTTTCGAAGATCAACCCTGTCCTCGCGGACGGAGCTACAACTGAGCCGCACTCTGTCTTCGCGGAGAGACGCAACTGAGAGATGAATTTTGGTCCCCATCTGACATAAAATGTGCTAGGTAACATGCTCACCTGGCACAATATAAGGATAATTTATAATAATAATGCTCTGTATTATGATAAAGATTGTTGTGTATATATTTATATACATATTTCAATACAGCCACGCTCATAGACAGAGAGACTGCGAGGTAGTATCGGCTCAATTCATTCTCTTTACTACCAGTTATTAAACTTTATTACTAGTTATGAAAGCATTTGCAGCGTGTTTGCTATTTAAGTGTGACTTGTTATTTAATGTTTTGCAATGATTATGTCATCGAGCAGTAAAGAATATACATATATCCTCTTTATTATAATAAATTCCGCTGTGCTTTTATTTGCATATATATATATATATATATATATATATATATATATATATAGGAAAAACTGCTAAAAAGTTGTAAGTTTAAAAATATATTTTTGACAGTATTTGTTTATTTTTATTATATATAATATAATAAAAATATAATAATATTATATAAATATAATAATAAAAATAAACAAATACTGTCAAAAATACGTTTTTAAACTTACAACTTTTTAGCAGTTTTTCCTATACATATTAAGACAGTATACGTGGATCATCACTATATATATATGTATATATATATATATGAATATATATGAAAGTGAAGGAACAGATAGATTAAAACTTATTATTCATGCATTATATTTTATGAAGTGATCCCCCTGAAGAAGAACAGTAATGTTCTGAAACATGAAAATTTTGTGTAGTGATATAATGCTTTTATAAACAATTGTAACAACAAAATTGCACTATATATATATATATATAAATACACAGACAGAAAATTAATACTAATTTCGGCAGAATTCGTTCTTTTACTATTGGTATTGTTATTACTATAGTTCATATATATATATATGTAAAATTTCTGTAACGCTTAGTGAGTGGATTATTTTTTATGTCTTTATGCAAAATGCATCAATGTAGATACATCAATTTATATGTTGCCATCGGCAAATCGATTCTAAATATTTTGCCTTCATTTTTGATGGCACGTACCCACTTGTTATTAATATAGTAAGTTTTAATTATCTATTTCAGAAACAGCCAGTTTGAATCATGAATTTTAAGAGTCACACGCTAAAAATCACCTAACATTGTAGTTATCTTTTAGTAAAGTAATGGTTAACGATAGCTATTGCGTAGTGATTTTTATTCTAGTTGGGTGCTCCGTATTCTTGTCCATGTGCGGAATCTAACCTTAGTAAATAAAGATTCCCTTGATGTGCAGTTTCGGCAAATTTGTGGTGCAGTGGATATCGGCTAGGAGCGAGAAATCGGGGAGCCGAGTTCAAATTCCAGTTGAATTCCTTGCATTCACTTACACGCAAATACCCTTGGGAAAGGTATTAATCCGTCTCTTTCTTCCAGTTATGGGTTAAATAACAGGACAGTTTGGGTTCTATAGCCTTGGCTGGCAACCAATCAACCGCAGAAAGCAATAGCAACCTACTGCGGGATAATCTTCTGCCCAGTCAGTCATGTCTCTTTTGAGACATGATTAACCCAAGTATGTATCACATATGGCACTTAACTGACTCAATATAATAGTTAGACACCTGAGTAAGTCTTCTAATGGGCACAAAGTGGGGGATCAGTTTTATATTGTTTTGAAGTAATAAACTGATCCCCCACTAATTACTACTTAACGATATAATACATCTCTTCCTCCTCTACCTATGAGTCAAATAATAGGACAGATTGGGTTCTATAGCCTTGGTCGGCAATCAGTCTACCGCAGAAAGCAATAGTAACCTACTGCGGGATAATCTTCTGTCCAGTCAGTCATGTCTCTTTCGAGACATGATCGCCCAAGCGTGTTTCACGTATGGCACTTAACTGACTGACTCTGTGACGCGTCAAAATTTTTGCTTGATGTAAACTACATTTGGTTATTGATAGTAATATTTCTTATTTTTTATCATTTTTTTTTTTTTTTTTTACTTAATATTTTGTATTTGACGTTCTTTGGCGATTGCATTTTCGCTTCATTTTCGGTTTCCTCTGTTATTGTCATTTCACTTAATTCCCGCTTCGCCCAAAGCTTCGTCTGTCGTTTAAGTGCTTCTCCTCGGCACGTCACATTGTGACACCGCTTGCAAGAATCGTCTCCCTATTTGATAATGTCAAAATTGCTTTACTCTTTGTCTACCTATGCTACGATGCCTCTCAGCCGTTAGTAGATTTGCAAACCAATTCTCCTATCGTGAATTCGATTCTCATGGAGTGCACCGTTTGTAGTCGACACAGTTTCGATACATATATCTCTGTCTCTTCTACAAATACTTGCACGACATCTTAGCTCTTTGGTGCCCCCTATGCATGAATTTACTCAAGCTACTTGACTAACAACAAGGTCCCACCCTTTTACAATGAAAATAATCAAGTTTAACCACAAGTCCTACTCCATTAGCTTTTTTTCTGGTACTTCCCACCTGTGGAATTCCTTTCCGTAATCTGATCTGTATCTGTACGGCGTTCACCCTGGTTGGGTTGAGCCGACTTCCTCCCAAGCGATGGAGAAAGATTCGTTGGGATTTGTTTAAGGGCAGTGTCCCAAGTCCTACCCTGTATAGACCTCAGGCATTTTTTAAAATTATCCTGCAACAGGTTGCCAATATCTGCCTCTGTAGATTGGTTGCCAGCCAAGGCTATAGAACCCAATCTGTCCTGTTATTTAACCCATAACTGGAGGGAAGGACCGGATTAATACATTTCCAAAGGGTATTAGCGCGTAAGTGAATGCAGAGCATTCAAGTGGAATTTGAACTCGGCTCCCTGATTTCTCTTTCCTAGCCGATATCCACTGCACCACAACGCACATCCGTCAAGAAATGCTTACAGCACCTGGTATTCCCAAGCGGTCACCCATCTAAGTACTGACCAGGCTCAACGTTGTTTATCTTCGGTGATCAAATCATGAATCGGTGTATTCAACGTGATATTACCGTAAACTTCCGTATTCTTGCTTCCCTGATAGCTCCAATCTCCGTGAGTTTAAATGCAACGTCAACTGTCATATGTTATCTCCTTGACTATCAACCGTCTTCTCCCTTTACAATTTACGCTCACGCAGCTCTCTTCCCACCAGTGTTTCTGTTCTTCTCTTACATTTGCTGTGATTTGTTCTCCTTTCTCATCACTCTCCTATTGCGTAACACCCTGCGCCCCAGTGGCAATTCTGCCTTGCTTGGGATGAAACGATTATAATATTGGCTTCTGGGTTTCTGGTTTGATAAGGTAATTTGTATTTAGGGTACGATATTTTATTTAATCTGTTTATTTATGAAGTTGGTTGTAGGTAGCATAGTATAAATAGAGAGCGAGCTATTGCACTGACTGTTGGCTCGGACTGGTTGGCAACTGTCTTCCTCACCGCATTCAGATAGGAGGAACCCAGACGGGATTCCGCCGAAGAGTGTAGCCTCGTCTGAAGAAAATCAACAGCAGCCCTGACTTTGTTTTGTGCAGAGTCTACGAGATATTTTTGTCCAAGCTGAAGGGCTCGGAAACTGCACCTTAATATGTCCTTGTACTACATTCCGTCTATGTGGGGAGGCAGATAAATGTATAGTATATTATAAACTTGTCAAACTGTATGAACATAGAAGCCAACACGATATATTTTATGTTCATACTTTTTATATCTAAACTTATTTATAAATGAAAATTTTTCTGCGTGTGTGTGTCTGTGTGTGTATGCGTTACCTATAGACTCCAAAACGGCTGAACCAATTTTCTTGAAAATTTACACAGTTGTACTATAAGCGTCGGCGAGTGTTCTTAGCTAGGTTTTGTGTCGAGGTACCGCCGATAAATATCGAAAATCGATAATCGAAAAAATCGGGTTATAGAAGGAGTGGTCCGATTTTAATCAAATTTCATACACTCATGGACAAAGACATAAGAAACGATATTCAGAAGTTTCAAGGTCGCAGTTCTTACAATAGTGCAGAAATTTTAATATTGATACCAGGAAACCAAAATTTGATTTACATCTATTCATTTTTCTTTCAGTCTACGGTTTCGCTTTAACTGGAAACAACTATTGCTTTTTAGTCTTTCGTGCCAACGTCGAAAGAGTCTGAGCTCCAGGACCATGGATTAGTTTTAAAGCATTCATTACAACCGAGCAACGCCGGGCTAAACTGCTAGTCTTGCTATAGAGAGAAAGGTAAGGGGAATAAGACTTTGGCAACATGTTAAAGGTCGAATCAGACTTATACTAAAAGATATTGTTAATACTGGTAATGAAATCGAATTCACCAGTGGGTTCACTCGGGAAAAGGTGTTCCGCGACTGTCGGTGCCCTATGATATTTAACAAAGTCAAATTTGACTGACACAATGTTAGAACAGTGGGACACTTAGAGTTAGAATGATCAATAATGAACAGACATATCTTATAGCAATTATTCTCCGATATGTGTCTATCATTAGGTTCGTTTAGTCTGGCACAAGGCTAGAATACCAACCTAACTATGAGAGTCAAACTCACTAAGAAAGGTAATTATCTTTATGACAAAAATTCTTGCTGTTGAGGAAAAAATCAAGAGTCAGCAGAAATGTGGTTATACAGAAGGATACTGAGAATGTTTTGGTCAGAATTAGTAAGCAACAAGAAAGTCTTAAAAACGGTAACTAATTAACTCTTATACTCAGAATAGGGGAAAACAAGAAGAGGGACTTGGAAAATTTAACCCTCACGAGGCAAGAGAGATAGGTGATGGCAGCAGGGGCCACTTGTCTAACGAGCTTGTGTGAATAGATAGCAAATGAAGAAAGACCTTTACAGTCACACGAGATACTAAACTGTGAAGAGCCATGAAGAAGAAGAAGAAGAAGAAGAAGAAGAAGAAGATTTTTTACGTACTTACAATATTGGGTCTTGATATACGCGGTTGCATTTACGCACTTGTCATAATAGAGTGGTTCCTGTTTATCGATCTATACATATACTTACACATGTATGTCTGTGTGCAATGTTTTCACTTTCTGTGTGTTTTTCTTTTTGTGTTTTTCTGTCTAACTTCCTGCCTTTGTGTGCATCTAGCTTTCTCATTTTTTTCTCTTTTTAACTTTCTCTCGCTTTTGTTTTTCAAGAAAAAAATAGAGGTAAAAATCTTTGGACACATTAGTGAAATGTGTGCGATAAAATCAACAATCAGAGTTTAATCGACTAGTGATGGAGCGAAGTGACGACACCAGGTCGCGTTCGTTCAGACTTTAAAAAAAGAAAGTATTTTCCATATTTTGTGTGGCCTAATTTTACTTTTGCGAGTGTTTACCAAGTTTAGCTTAGGTTGACGCAAGGCCAACTTGCTAGGAAAATTCAGCTGGCTTTTACCTTCAAAATCAATCCACGTTAAAAAAAATTCTCATTCAGTGAACTTAGTGTAATATATTACATTTAACGGCTGATGTAATTGACAGGAATATCCGGCCGTAGGTAGGGTCAACAAAGAACAAGAGTGGTTGACAGATATATGTGGCCGTAGATGCAATCAACAACGTGCAAAAAAAAAAAAAAACAATAAGCGGCAGCCGTCTTGAAAGCGGTCTCACAAATATTTTGTACATAGATACCGTAGATAAAAGACCGCAAATAAGATATCCGGCCGAAGACAACGTCAATAAAACGACAGCCCGAAACAGTAAAAATGCATCGGAGTTTTAAGACTATATGAAATTTACAATTTTTGGCTGAAGGGACAGAGAATGGGTAACGACTCCCGATGGCTTCTTCGTGTTCGCGACTCTCTCCAGAGGCCCTCCAGCTCTACACAAGTGTTACCGACAAAGAATAAAAATATAAGATTATATATATATATATGTGTGTGTGTGTAGTGTGTGTGTGTTCCTCGTTGTTTTTTTTTTTAGCGGAAGTATAGAACATCATTATTCAGTTTCACAATTTAACAAAACCCCTCAAAATACGCGATACATTGACTAGTAAAGATTTCTCTTTCTAACTCACTAGTAAATGACACTAAACGGGGCATTCTGGTAGTCTTTTCTCCATTCCGTAATACTAACCTCCAGTAGAGCGACTAATAGTGGCTTCTCAAGCTAACGCTTTACACTGACATGAAGTGGAAGTACTAGATTGAATGAATTGCTAGGTCTGCTGCTGGGTAAATTGGTTAGCTGTGTCGTGTTAGACTGTTTGACTTGCTCGAATCTATTTTACACATTTATAGGTTTCCCATTCACCCAAGCATTGAATGTAAGTGTCATATCTCGCCTGATGCTTCTGTTATATTATTTGTCCTGACCTGGCATCTCATCTTCAATCACTGCTATAACTTAGCTTTCTTGTGTATTTTCTATAAATATTTTAATGGTAATTGTTCTGATGAACTTCCATCTTTGGTACGTAAGATTCATAAAAATAAACGGTTACTACTGGATTAGCAGCAAGGTCTCTTCATGTTACAGTTAGAATGTCTAGATTTAACTGTAAGTTTTATGCTTACAGTTTCCTTTCTTGAACTTCTGATTGGTAAAATTTTCTTTCTGATTCTTGCTTTCCAGTCAATTTCGACCGTCAAGAATTTAATGCATTGTCAATTGTTATCTTCTGTCTTCTTAATTGCAGTTCTTTTATTGTTCACTCTCGATAATAATGTTCACATATTCTCTCACAGTCAGTAAGCCCTTGAATCGTAGCGGTTTTTTTGATTTGTTTGAAGTGAAATGATAAAAAAAAAAGTTTATAGCATTAAAATATGACCGAAAATGATGAAACAATTTTATATTACCAAAAAAATAGAAAAGAAAAAAGAAAAAAGCCTATTAAAAGCAATGACACTTTAGTCGATTTCCAAGTACTAATTTATACTCTTTTCATGCTTTGAAAATTCGACTTTCGAGATCACCTGCTTAGTTACGTTTCTATAAATCTCGTCTATCATCAGAAGTTTCATCCATCTTAACAGCGATTTTACATTTGAGAAAAGCCAGGAATGTCAGCGTACCAAATCTACACTCCAGGACAATAACAGACTTAGGCTAAGCGGTGTTTCGAATAATAATAATAATAATAATAATAATAATAATAATAATAAAAATAATAATTGTTTCTTCTACCCAAGAATGGTGACACAAACAACCCGAAAAACTACAGACCAATTACATGTCTTCCGACAACATATAAACTACTAACATCTATTTTAACAAAACAAACATATTTATTCTTAGAAAGAAATGACATGATACCGCTTGAACAAAAAGGGTGCAAACGTGGCTGTTATGGTTGTAAAGACCAATTGCTAATTAACAAAATGATCCTGGAAAACTGCTACAGTACAAAGAAAAATCTTAGTACTGCCTGGATAGACTACCGAAAAGCATTCGATAGTGTGCCACATGAATGGATTTTAAAGACTTTAAATATATACAAGATATCGCCCGTCATCATCAATTTCATCAAACAGTGCATGTCTATATGGAAAACAACCCTTTACCTCAATCATATAAATGGAACCTATAAGTCTGATGAAATAAACATCAAAAGAGGTATATTTCAAGGTGATTCTTTATCTCCCTTACTATTCTGCATATCATTAATAGCACTAACCAGTCAACTTAATAAGACAGAATGTGGTTATAAAATAGGCCAAAAGAAAATAAGCCATCTATTTTACATGGATGACTTAAAGTTATATGCTAAGAATGATAATGAGCTGGAAGGTCTTCTGCAAACTGTAAAATGCTTCAGCGAAGACATTGGAATGAAATTTAATTTGAATAAATGTGCTAAAGCTACAGTTTTACGTGGATCAATACAAGAAACATCCTCAATTAGCCTAGACCCTGCTGTAACAATAAAAGAATTGAAACCAGAAGAAGCTTATAAATACCTAGGTGTAAATGAGAGCGAAAACATTCACCATAAAAAAAATGAAACAAATAGTGCGTAAAGAGTACTATAGAAGGCTACGAATGATATTAAAAACTGAATTAAATTCACAGAACAGAGTTATGGCCATTAATAGCCTTGCAATCCCAGTTGTCCAATATAGCTTCAACATCTTAAACTGGACTCTAAACGACATCAGACGAATGGATGCTAAAACAAGAAAGCTTCTTTCTAAGCATAAGATGCATCATCCAAAGGCTGATGTAGACCGTCTATACATACCCCGTAAAGAAGGTGGAAGGGGTCTTATTCAGCTGGAATTGTCATACAAGACAACAACTATTGGCTTACTAACATACATAGAAACAACAAAGGATTGGATGATGCAATTAGTAAGGCAACATGAAGAAAGAAAGAAAAAATATTCAATAATAAAAGAAGGCAGTAAATACAAACAAGATTTACAGTTAGTAGATTCTGTAGAAAAGCAAAACAGAAGCCAAGAACCAACTATTGCGGCAAAAAATATGAAAATGAAAGCCAAAGATAAAGCTCTTGAAAAGATGAAACAGCGCTGGCAAGACAAACCTCTGCATGGCCAATATCCAGAACGTGCCAATAAATCCAATGTTGACAAAGTTAATACTCATCGATGGTTACGTGCATCTGGATTAAAGTCTGAAACTGAAGGATTTATACTTGCAGCACAAGACCAAAGTCTTTTCACTAGAAACTTTCAGGCAAATATTATGCATAATAATATGGATCCAAAATGCAGGTTTTGTGATAAACACCAAGAAACAATAGACCACCTAATCTCAGGCTGTTCTGTGCTTGCCCCAAACAAATATAAAAATCGCCACGATAGAGTTGGGCAATATTTACATTGGACAATGTGCAAACATTATGGAAAAGCTGTAAACAAACACTGGTATGAACATCACCCAGCACCGGTTACAGAAATAGAAGATGTAACCATTCTATGGGATTACACCATCTACACAGACAGAAAAATTGAAGCAAACAGGCCAGACATTATTGTTAAAAACCAGAAGGAGAAAACTTGTCTATTAATTGATATGGCTTGTCCAGCGGATTGTAACATAGCAATCAAGGAATTTGAAAAACTGTCAAAATATAAAGACCTGGAAATTGAAATAGAAAAAATGTGGAAATTGAAAACAAGAGTTGTGCCAGTGATAGTAGGTGCACTTGGAATGATAAAAAATGGAACAAAACAACACATTGAAAGAATCCCTGGAAACCCCAGCTTAAGAGACATACAAAAAATTGTCTTATTAAGTACAGCCCACACACTAAGGAAAACTTTATCTATGTAATGCTGAGGATGATAGGGAAGATAGAAAAATATGAAATGGAGCCATAACAACACGCCACTACCTGCCTTAGGTCTCCCCGCAGACTTGGTTGGTAGTGAGACCAAAGCAGAAATCGAAATATGATGAAAAATGACATAATAATAATAATTAGCCAAAAAACTGCCTTGCAAACATTTATTAATAAATTTATTTAATAAATAACGGTGTACAAATAAAAAGATTTGAAATTAACATCTTCCATTTCACTGAAACAGACGTTAAATATTTCTTTCATTCATTCATTCATTCATTCATTCTTTCATTCATTCATCCATTCTTTCATTCATTCATTCATTCATTTCTCAATTAAACCAAGTAGCGTTTCTGTTATGACAGTTCAATGTTTTCACGCAATTAATAGGGAATAGTTGATTAATTATGAAGTATTGGCAGGGCGTAATGGTCTTGCGTACTAAATAATTAACTTATGAAAGAGGGAATTATAATAAGGGTAGTAATAAACCGTTGAGGCTATTCTTATGACCACAATATCACGTCAAAATAATTGACAAGCTCAAGAAATACACCGACCTCCAGATTGTTGTCACCAAATTATGAGGCGTTCAGACCATTATTGTTCCAGTTATCATCAGGGCGTTTAAAATAAAATCCTGATGGAAAAATATAATTGAATTCACATTCTCGTATATCACTCTACCGGGTGCGTTTCAGATGTAACTAAGTAGATATGGGATAATATTTTGTAATTATCAGACAGTAATTATCTCCCTTGAATATTTTTTCAGTCGAGCGCGAATTAATACCCCATAATATTATAATTTTTTTTTCGAATCTTGATCATTTGGAGATTATGTAATCTAACGTATTTTAAGTGTAGATTAATAAATATCTTTGGTGACATGTCACTGATTTGTCTACGTAGATATTATGTATTGCCATATGAATGCAAAAATCTTAATATTAAATATATGTGAAGAGACTGTTCAACAAGAGAAAGGAAGAAAAAGAGAGGAAAAGAAAGAGAGAGAAAGAAAGAAAGAAAAAACAGAAAGAAAGAAAAAAGAAAGAGGGAAAGATAAAAGGAAAGAAAAGAGAAAGAAAAACGAAAGAGAACGAAAGAAAGAAAGACAGAAAGAAAGAAAGATGCTTACATTTTCCTAATCCCGCTCGTTTCACTGAGGATTTTATCAGGCCTATAACGATAAGATGGTTATTAATTTTTAATCCGATTCTACTGACCTGCATATGATGTCTGATAACTTGTCATAATCCTCACCTCTAATCTTTATCCAAAACTATACAGCTTTGCTTTTATCAAGGCATAAAGAAATAAGTAGCATTTGACAGAGTAAAATTCCCCGGGCTCGATCACTAATATCCTTGATCTAATCAAAATCGAAGTGGACTCTCGCACGCCGTTGGCCAGTCTGCATGAACAAAACGTTTCTGTTAAGTGGGTACAGTTTTGGAGAGAGACATACTGTGTCCGTCATTATGCAATTTCTTGCCAGTATGCACGCATTTTGTTTTACTGATACAAATTCTCGCTCTTTAATAAGGTAGTCTTGGGAAGGTGCAAAATAAAAGCATCACATGGAGTTGCAGAAAAGCGGCATTCATCCTAAGGAACGACCCAATATACGCATAGAACTATATATTTTAATAATTTACATAGGCAACAAGTTCTCATGATATAAGATACAAGTCTTATTTGAAGGACAGATAACAGATCAAACCAAACCCCCACGTAAAATAGCATAGACAATGAGGTGATCAGTTTTAAAATGCGTGGAATATTATATGTATATACACTACTGGCTATAATTATAAGGCCACCCCAGGTTTTTAAAAGAAATGATGTATTTCATACTATTTTTAGTATTTATTGACAAGTGGATAATTCTAAATGAAAATAGAATTCTTCTTTGTTTATACTGCACAATAACATGTGCAGTATAATGAACTGATCTAGTGTCCAGTTTTTGTGCTCTCTTCCCCATGCTAGTCTCTTCTTATTATTGGCTTGCCAAAGCAAAGACTTCCTGGCTGCCTTGTAAAATTTCGCAAAGTAATAATAACAAAAGAACCATTCTATTTTCATTTAGAATTATCCACTTGGCAATAAATACTAAAAATAGTATGAAATATATTATTTTTTAAAAACGCAAATTCTACTCCAGTAGCTTTTTTCTTGCACTTCCCGTCTGTGGAATTCCCTTCCATGCTTCCCGGACAGCTACAATCTCCAAGAATTTAGATGTAAAGTCAATAGTCATCTC
>JBBBDQ010000950.1:105000-135000 GCA_037127315.1 Ascarosepion bandense | reverse complement strand
TTGGTATATTTACACTTAGAAATCATTTTTGTTCTTTTATTTAGTAATTCATTTTTGTTAGACATCTACGAAGTGACCAATAATTGTGAACTTTTACCATACAGTGCAAAGATAATAGTGGATTATTGTTTAACGAGCAAATACGACTGATCACTTTTACAATGAATAGTAAGCGCCTCATATTTTTGCGAAACTAAGTTAAGCATATTTTTGTCGTCTCATCGTGAAGTTAATGATGAACCAGCCACTTTATAGCAACCTGAACTTCAATGGTTGCATTATATTTGTAACCTGGCACCAAATTACACAAATCTTATTTTAGTTAACGGTTACCAAGCAAGTCTCGTTTACTCTGAGGAGTGCATTCTTATGGAATAAGATTGTGCAATTGTGTCTTTGTGTCACGCTTAGTAAATAACAACTATCTAGACATCTATCTCCAAGTTAAAATGCTTTCAGATATACCATTCTTAATAGTATGTGTTCAAAGGAGGGGAATAATTTATTCTTCGTTGTTATTAAGTTAATGGCTTTAGCCAAACTAACAAAATTAGCTAATAATTTTTCTTTTGTGATCAGCGTCCACTGTTTTGCTCTGAAAGGAACGTGATTTAGTCTGTGCTTGACATGCAGCGCTCTCTGCGAGGCAAAGCGAAATGCAAGGAAATATGGACGTTTCCACACACCGAACGCATTTTGCCACTTGACAATTACAAGTTCAGCTTCAGTGGCTCTGGCGCGAAATATATTGGCAAACATGGCAGCCGGCAGGAAGGCATCGTTTCGAATTTACATTTGATTGATTGCTCTCATTGAATTACAGGAACATTTGTAAATTACGCCACACAGGACTCGGGCTGAATCCATTCTCAGAAGAAATAGCTTTGTCGAAAGAATTCTATATTTGATGTATGGAGTTTCTTTTTAAGAACAAAGACTTAACGAAAACGAGACTTTTTTCTGTCTATGCTTGACAATTGAAAAAAAAGAGATTAGATTCATTTATATGCTTATATACAGAATATGTCGCGAAAAACATTTCCTCGGCCATCTCTCTCTCTCTCTCTCTCTCTCTCTCTCTCTCTCTATATATATATATATATATATATATATATATATATAACCTTTGACATGTCACTCACCCGATCTACTCAGTCGATTAAAAACTTAATTCGGCGATTAAAGTTAATTGCTTTACTCGCCCGCGGTCGATTAGAAATCTCGCAATGAAACGTGTCCCTTCAAATATAGAAAAAGGAATTCTGATTACTTTTACAACCTAAAAGTATGCCATTGAAGATTCACAAGTTACTTAGAATGACCTACAATGACATTATTGAACTCTTTGGTCTTGTACATGGCGCCTGATTTACGTCAAAATATGTGGTTAAACAAACGGCAGTGACATCCCGCAATAATTAAAGCAAGATCAGACAAATGGAATTTAGATTGACAAGCTCCGTTCTTGCTTTTATCGTCCCGGTCAGTGAAAACATTCGTTTTTATTAACGAGCCAAAATGTCTCTGTCGCCCAGATTAAAGACGTTCACAGATAACCACTCTAAATGATGTGTTGAGTTTACCTTTATAAATATCATATTACTCTGGATAACATCCACTGAGCTGTCAAAACAAATATAACACTGAATGTTTTACATTAAATCGACAGGGCAGCTCAACGTGGTGCAACGGTCATCAAGCTTGTCTCGCTAGTACTACTAAGACTAAATAGTGATTTCAATCTTTAGTAGGTGTCCCAGAATTTCGGTCTTGAAAATGACACACACACACACACACACACACACACACACACACACACACATATATGTATTTGTTAATTTATACATAGGCACATATATCTCCCATAAGCATGGACCAAGCGATTCTCCATGAGAGCAATACACTACGCATCCTCGGCCTTACCCTGTCCTCAGACCTCAAATGGAACCACTATATCGAATCCATAGCAAAATTCACTGCTAAGAAGGTTGGGTCACTATGTCGATCCAGGATGTTTTTTCCGCCTGAATCCATCCTGCATATATACAAGTCAACCATCCGTCCCTGCATGGAGGACTGCTGCCATTTATGGTCAGGCACCCCTGCCGTTCTCCTCAGTGTTCTTGACAGGCTCCAAAGGAGAGTCTGTAATGTGATAGGTGCTGATCTGCGGCTCGACTGCAGCCACTTCCCCACCGTCGAAATGTGGCCTCCCTTTGTCTGTTCTATAAATACTTTCATGGCTTCTGCTCGGACAAACTTAAGTCACTGGTGCCTCCTCAACGGGTGTTTACTCGTGCAACCAGACTGGCAACTGGGTCCCACCCATTCACAGTCAGGTTAGCCAAATGCAGACGACAATTCTACTCCTGCAGCTTCTTCTCTCGCACTTCCCGCCTGTGGAACTCGCTCCCATATTCTTGCTTTCCTGACGGCTACAACCTCCAGAAATTTAAATACTCATCTACTAACCACTGGACTCTAGCTCTCTCCCCACCCCCTTATAACCTTCCCTTTCTCTCCACCTATGTATCTGTCATCGCACCTGCATTCTCATCTTTCTATTGCTCCTTTCTAACTAGTTTGTACTCCTCACTCTTTTCTAATTAATCTTTTTACAGTTATGTAGCCCCCCGCACATCAGTGGCATTTCTGCCTTGCTCGGGATGAAATGATTAAAAAAAAAATACACACTTCCTATGTCGTGTAGGATTTCGTGTGTGTGTCACTTACAATATATTTTGTAAAAGAAAACTTGCAGTTTCTCGTTTTATTTAAAATAAACACTTTTATCTCGTTGGAACCAATATATATATATATATATATATATATATATATATATATATATATATATATAATGGGGATGTTATAGTGGTTTTCATGGCAACTGCTCAGACGAGCTTTTTTTTCCCTGGTTCCCCGACCACATGAATTTACACGTGCTACTAGACTGGCATCTCCTATCCTGTCACTGTTTAAATAGTTAAATGCGACCTTCACTTCTACAGGAACAACTTCTTTTCTTGCACTTCCTGTCTGTGCAAACCCCAACCTTTTAATTGCTCTCCTGATACCTACAATCTCGAAAAGTTTAAATGCAACGTCAATTCCCATCTTTTATTTCCGTGAATTCCATCCTTTTATCCTTTCTTCACCATTCCTTTTCTTCACTCTCTGTATCACTGTAATACTCTTGAACATTAGTAGCAGTCCCCTCTTGCTTGGGGTCAGTCAGTTAAGTGTCATACGGGATACACGCTTAGGCGATCATGTCTCGAAAGAGACATGACTGACTGGGCAGAAGATTATTCCGCAGTAGGTTGTCATTACTTTCTGCGGCAAACTGGTTACCAACCAAAGCTATAGAGCCCAATCTGTTCTATTATTTAATCCATAACTGGATGGAAGAGACGGCTTGATACGTTTCCCAAGGTTATTTGTGCTCAAGTGAATGCAAGGAATTCTACTAGAATTCGAACTCGGCACCCCGGTTTCTCATTCTGAGCCAATATCCACTGCACCACAATGTCCTTCTTCTTTGGTTGGGGTATAATGATTAAAAATAAGTTATACACAGCACCTATGTGGATCTTTTATTAATTTATTTATTTTCGTTCGTATATATATATATATTTTTTAATCATATCACCCCGAGCAAGGCGGTAACGCCACTGATGCGCAGGGGGCTAAGTAAGAGTAAAAAGATTGGAAAAGAGAAAGCCGGAAACCACATCCTAAACAGGGAACAAGGGATGAGCCTCTGTTCAATAGACGTGGGAGGAGTGTGAACCGGGCGATAGTTTAGTTTATCTACTCCAATTAGATATATTCGGCTTCTGTATTTTAGTCATACGGAATAAATATTATTATGTTTACATCATTGGGTATTATTTAGTATTTTCGTCTTGTTGTCGTTGTTGCTAGTATATTAGGAAATGGACAAAACCAAATTCAATCAATGCTACCTAAAACTACATCATAACTAAAAAGATTACGAAACCTTAACAAAAACATAGACGAAATATAAAAAACAAATGATGAAATCTACTCCTGTCTCTATCCGAGTCTGTTGAGATGCAACTTTTCTTACATACATGATGAAGTCTATTTGTTCTGCAAGACTGATAAGAGCAGCTACGGAAGAATGAGCGTCTCATTAAAAGGCCGCTAGATTATTGTATTCGGTGTGTTCCTGCTGGTTTAATTAAACCGCCTCGTGACCCAAATTAACGCAGGAAATAAAAATGTATTCATCAATAAACGGATGATCAATTAACCAAGGAGGCAATTAACCAGAAATTAATATCTATCTATCTATCTATCTATCTATCTATCTATCTATCTATCTGACACTTTTCAAATCTATCTATCTATCTATCTATCTATCTATCTATCTATCTATCTATCTAACACTTTTCATGTCTATCTATCTATCTATCTATCTATCTATCTATCTATCTATCTATCTATCTATCTAACACTTTTCATATCTATCTATCTATCTATCTATCTATCTATCTAGCTATCTAACACTTTTCATATCTATCTATCTATCTATCTATCTAACACTTTTCATATCTATCTATCTATCTATCTATCTATCTATCTATCTATCTGTTTTCACTAGTACGAGTGAGAACATCATATTATATATCACAACACTCACACTCATACACACACACACACACACACACATATATATATATTATCACTCTATTTATATTTCAATCGTTTCATGCGCTCATATATCATCTATCTATCTATCTATCTATCTATCTATCTCAGCCTTTTAATTACCTATCTACCTAGCTTATTGTTATACATTTTCTCCATTAACTAAGTAAAATCATCGATAAAAATGATATAGGCCTCTATAGAGACGATAATCCTATCACCATAAGAAGCTGTAACAGACAAAAAACAAACACAGTTCTGAAAAATATGGAAATCGACCTTTTCATAAAAACAAACTTAGGTGTCCCAATCCAGCTAAGAAAAGGTAGATACCAACCATATAGAAAACCTAACGACAGATCATTTTACCTACACTCATTTTTTCAACCACCCGCCAAAGATAATGAAGCAGACTCTAAACAAATTAACCGCAAGTTATCCGACAATTCTTCCAACGAAACCATCTTCAATGAAGCCAAAAAATATTATGAAACAGCCTTATAGTGTGTTTATGGCTACATACACACCACATAGCACAAAAAACTAACAGGTAAAGAAATATCACGTGGTTTAACCCATCGTACAATAAAAACGCAGAAAGAAACGCCAGAAAATACTCATTATACTCAACATAAACATTTTACGCCATCTAACACGCTTTACATGATTTTCAATAGGAACACATTAAAACTAGAGTTACACCGAGAACATGATACAAATACTAAAAAAAAAGAACACAAACCACCCGTACAAATAAAAATCCATTTGTAACTGCGGAGTTAAGAACGAATGCCCTTTAAAATGTAATTGCTTCCAAAACAATGTAATTTACCAAGCCACTGTAATGTACCAAGCCACTGTAATGTACCAAGCAGATAACTATGAAAAAAAATCTTCATAGCAGTAACTGAAGGACCATGAGAACAGTGTTTGCACACATAAAACATTCTTTACAAATAGTAAGCATACAAACAGTGCAATATTTTCTAATCATGTATAACAAATAAATGTCTTATACATGATTAGAGAGCAGTAAAAATATACTGAAAAACCTAGAAAAATCAATTTAAAAATTTTGAGGAGGAAAATGCTGTCACCTTCAAGACCAACACAAATTGCTAAATAAACAATTAGAATCTATCTTCAAATGAAGAAAAGAAAACAAGTCTTTACTATGTTAATTGAAAATTGAGAACTAAAAGAGTATATCTTGTACAGTAACAGACTGATATATATACTATGTACCACGCAAATAATGTAAAATCGAATACACTAATCAAATAAGATAACCAACTTTTCACGGGATCTATTCAACTTGTACAGCGAGACTCTTCTGAGGACCCTAAAAGTTATGCCATGATTTGTAATCAGAGGCCATAATTTAAACAACAGAAGGTACGCAGATGATACGACGCTGATAGAAGACACGGAAAGGAAACCACAAGGCATCCTACAGAAAGTAGATGAAGAGAGTAACAAGAAAAGACTACGAATAAACTGAAAGAAAACCGAATGCATGGTCATCAGCAAAAAGAGCAGCCCAAAATGTCAAATACAGATTTCCACATGTCCCTATTTCTGGTGGCTCTTAGCACGCTTTCTCCTGTTACACCACGCAACCACAGTTCCGTCATCCACCTGATTAGGTCCTTCAAATATGTTATCTGTCCTCCTTTCCTCTGTCTCTCCTTTTCTCTACCTGGCTTGTTAGTATCAGGTTCTCCAAGCCCCCCTTCCTCATTGCATGTCCCACGAACATCAGCTGTCTCTTCCTGATAGTCACTATAAATTTCTTTTTCGTTTCTATCATTTCGAAAACCTCATCATTGCTCACATGCTCGATCCATGATATCCACATCATCCTTCTGTAGAACTACATTTCAGTTGCTTTAAGGTTTTCTTTCATCTTTGATGATATTGTCCAGCATTTAATGTCATATTAAAGAACCGACATCACATAGCAATCCAGTCCTCTCTTGTTTGTTTTTAGCAAATTTTTCTGTCTCTTAATACTCAACTCAGCTTCTGGAACGCGTACTTCGCCATGCCAATTCGCCTTCGGATTTCAGTGTCGCACTTTCCGTCTTCTATTACAACACTTCCCATGTACTTACATCTTTGTACCTGCTTCATTTTAGTATCCCCCCCATCTGTAAGCGTTTTGTTTTTAAGACATATCTGTCGAATGGGGGAAGCGAATAAGCCAGAAATAAAGTAATCTCTTAAGGCTTTTTCTTTATAAAATTGAACAGTTACATCTTTTAGAATAAACAGTCCGTCGCCAGAAACCGCAATGCTTGAATATATTGATACAAAGTTTCTCCAGCCTGTTGAGTTCTGGTTACAAGTACATGCTTGGCGTATATTGTTGGAGTTTTTTGGGGACAATTGTATACTGGTAAACCAGCAATAGGCTGACTCATTTTATAGTTCACAAATACAAGGGTTAACCAGTCAGAAGGCTCAAAATATTCAATGCGACGTGTATAATAGGCAGCCATATTTTCTCGAGTATTGGCGATCTAATTCGATTCAGTAGAGTGTCTGACTCTTTGACGTTGTTTCATTGAACAGATTACGTACTGCGCTGTATTCTATATTCATAAACTATGGTGGACATGGTCAACATATATCTTACTTTTTTCTTGAACGAAAGCTCTGTTTATAATGTTATCAGCTTCTTCAAAGTTGGTATTTTTGCTGAACAGTTCACAGACACCAGACAACAGGCAGTCAATGAGAACATGTAACTTCTCACCGGCAATATACTTAAAGAGCTTTAAAAATATTCGGTATCAATGATTCCGAATTTTCTTTGCCTCGGGGGTCTAATTGTCTAGATTCAGAGTTTTATGTTTTATTACGCCGTCCATGTTGAAAGCTAAACCAAAAACCTGAATAGAATACTGCAAGCTATAGTTAGCTAGAAGTATTCACTACTATTTCTCAAGTAGTTTAGTCTTCAATGTCAGGATTAATTTTAAGCACCAGTGTAACAAATGTTATTTATATGATAGAGATTTGCATGCATATACAATAGATAGATAGATAGATAGATAGATAGATAGATAGATATGAAAAAATGAAAAAACACAGATAGCTCTATAGATTCAAACAAAACTAGATAAATAAATAGCTAGATAGCTAGATATGAAAAGACGAACACAGATAGATGCAAACGGAATCATATATATATATATATATATATATATATATATATATATAAAGAGAGAGAGAGAGTACGAACATACATAAATATATAGATACATATAATTTAACAGAATGAGATAGATAGATAGATAGATAGATAGATAGATAGATAGATAGATATGAAAAGATGAAAATGCACAGATAGCTCTATAGATTCGAACAAAATTAGATAGATAAATCGCTAGATTTGATAGATATGAAAAGACGTACACAGATAGATGCAAACGGAATTATATATATATATATATATATATATATATATATATATGGAGAGAGAGAGAAAGAGAGAGAGAAAGAGAAAGAGTGAGAGACAAATGTACATAGATATATAGATACATATATGTGAACAGATAGATAGATAGATAGATAGATAGGCAGGCACACGCAGCCTAATATATGAAGATATCTATAGTTTTTTAAGAAGCTTAAGATCACCTAATCGAAGGCATCGGATTCTATCTTTAACAGGTTTTATGTTGTTATTTGTTATATTCAAGAACACACATTTGGCAATGTTTCCTTTGGAATTTACGACTAAAAGATTTTTCGTTTTATTGAAACGAATTCACTAAGAATTCTTATCGAGGTTACAACAGAGTAAAAGCAGACATTTCAAATTCTTCCCTACTTTGCTGAGACAGTGTTTCGACTTGAAGAAATAAAACATTGCGGAAGGAATTGGATACTTCACAGAGCAATAGAATGAGCCGATGATTTTGCCAGCATCTTTAGAAAAAATATATATATATGAAAAAATATTCACATGATGTCCGGAGTGAACTTGAAACCCGATCGATGTTTAAAAAATAGAAACTCATGGAGAATGGAACAGTTCGTCGTGATTTAAGAAAACTCAACGTGTTAACAGTGATGGAACGATACTAACTTTGTATCAATTCGGTAATTTCCACCTCCTCACTCTAGAGTGGATGCCCAATACGGATTCGACACAAGGACAATTAAAATGGGGATTCTTAGCCCTGAAGCTCAGCCCAAAATACCTCGTAGACCCTGCTTAAGGCCGGGTCGGGCTCTTGTTAATTTACTACAGACAAGACTATACCCTATAGCATAGCCTCTTCTAGGTTCCTCCTTGCCCGAAGGCAGAGAGTCTGACAAAATAATGAATCACTGAAGATCCTAGCTTGGTACCTATTCAATATCACCTAACATCGGATTTTACGGCAAAGGAATGAATGCATTTACTCCTTTGCCTCCTGGTTAATGAACCGATAAATGAACGCATTGAATAGAAAGTAAATATTAATTATAATACATCTCATGCAGTAATGAATTAGAGCACTCTGGCTATTGGGTGTGTATAATGATAATATACACGCTAAAATATCTGCCTTCTTCCAAGCCCAGAGGTAGAATCGCCGACTGACGCCAATTCGGTCGGATTTCAATCCTGGGTTAAAAGCAATCGTAGTCTAACCGTACTGATAAGCTGTGATACAGCGAAACAGAACTGTCTGCGGATGACTATATATATATATAATCTATCGCCTCAATCAAAGCATTTTACTGCCACTGTTTTGCAGGGGGTTACATAGGAGGAAAATTATGAGAATGTGAGAAAGATTGACAGGTTATAGGGGATGTCAGGAAGTGGGGAAGTGGCTAAGGGAAGGATGAGTATACTGATGAGAGTGGAGTGGTCGGAGAAAGGAGCATGAGAGAGAGGATGCAGATTAGTGAGATAGGAGATGGCTATTGACTTTACATTTACATTTTTGGAGATTGTAGCTGCCGGAGAAGCAAGTAAATTAAAGAAAATTCCACAAGCGGGAAGTGCGAGAAAAGAAGCTGATGAAGTAGAATTTGTATTTACATTTTATTGGTTTCAGAGTAAAATAGTGGGACCTAGTTGCTAATCTTGTGGCTCGTGTAAATTCATATATAGGGGGCACCAATGAACTAAGTTTATCGGAGTAGAAGCCGTGAAAGTAATTGTAGAAGAGACATATATGGTTAATAATGTGAAAATAACAATCTAAGAATCTTTCCATAGCTTAGGTCTCAGGTGTTTTACTTAAAAAGGATTGTATAAGACATCATATCAAGAATGGGAAATATTATAATAAAAGTTTTGACAAAAATCAACAGGTCCTGTCAAGTGTTTCAGAAGTATGATTTAAGATTTGTTTCTAACACTCGACACGGTCCTGGGCATGATGGGAAACTGCATCCGGAAACAAGGCCTCTGATTGGGAGGTTGTGATGAGCATGGAACCACATCTTAATTGCTGTTGTTCCTAGATCCACCCTGAGCCGGGGTGGTAGAACCTGTTAGGCTCCAAGCTACAGGCAAATAGTTAACCCTCAAACTGGGGTCACAACACTATAAAAGGATAAAAACAGACTTTTATGAAATATATATATATATATATATATATATATATATATATATATATTTAATCATATCACCCCAAGCAAGGCGAAAACGTCACCGATGCGCAGGGATTACGTAAGAGTGAAAAGATTGGAAAAGAGAAAAACCGGAAACCACATCCTAAACAGGAAACAAGGGATGAGCCTCTTCACCTGTTCAATAGACGTGGGTGGAGTGTGAACCGGGCGATAGTTTAGTCTATCTACTCCAGGTTTAGTCTATCTACTCCAAAAACTGTTTTGAATGAGAAATATTACCAAGAAAACATTTTTGAAGGAAAAATATTACCAACAAAACGTTTTTGAAAGAAAAATGTTACCAACAAAAATACGTTTTTGAAGGGACTAATGCTTCGGCATTAAATGACTCCAGGAGTTTGATATACGGTAAAACAAACCGAACCAATTTACACACGATATGTAATGAATGCAGTGATAGCATCTACGCTGAAATCATGATAAAAATTCAAATACCTACGTGTATCAATCGATTATTGCCATCTTCTATCTTCTTGAATCCCATTCATATTATATTCTTTCTTCAATACCCATTATACCCACTCTTTTCTCTCATTGTAATCCTCTGCGCCCTAGCAGTGGCCCCGGCTTCCTTGGGGTCAGTCAGTTAAGTGCTGTACGTGATAATGTCTTCTTCGAGACGTAACTGACCAGGCAGACAATTTTCCAGCAGTAGGTTACCATTGCTTCTTTCGGTAGACTGATTACTAAGAACCCAACCTATCCGATTTAACCCATAGCTGGAAAGAGAAGAGACGGATTAATACTTTTCCCAAGTATTTGCGCTCCTTTCTCCGTCCACTCCACTCTCTTCAATATACTCATCCTTCTCTTACCCACTTCTCCACTTCCTGACACCCTCTATAACCTATTAATCTTTCTCACATTCTCATAATGTTCCTCCTATGTAACCCCCTGCAAAACAGTGGCAGTAAAATGCTTTGATTGAGGCTATATATCAACTGGAATTCGAACTCAGCTCTCCGATTTCTCGTTACGAGCTTATATCCACTGCTTTCTAACCATTGGGTAAAATAAGTAAAAAAATAAATTAAATTAAAAAAAACTTTTCAAAACAAAATTGTGTGAATGATTTATAATGGATATGCATAGTCATCAGCAAAAAGAGCAACCCAAAATGCCAAATGCAGATGGGGGATATTAGAATCAAGCAAGTAAACAAATTTAAATACCTAGGAAGTGTTCTAACAAAAGACAGAAATTGCGACGCAGAGATGCGAAGGCGAATTGACATGGCGAAGGAAACTGAGTGAAGTATTAAGACATAGGAAAATTTCGCTAGAAAAAAAGAAGAGAGTGCTAGATTGCGATATGATGTCAGTTTCTTCCATACGGCAGTGAATGTTGGACAATATCATCGAAGATGAAGGAAAAACTTGAAGCAGCGTAAATGTGGTTCTACAGAAGGATGCTGCGGATATCATGGACCGAGCATGTGAGCAATGATGACGTGTTGGAAAGAATGGCAACGAAAAGGAAATTAATAGTGAGCACCAGGAAAAGACAACTGAAGTTCCTGGGACATGCAGTAAAGAAAGAGGGCTTGGAGAACCTGATTCTGACAGGCCAGATAGAGGGAAAAAGAGACAGAGGAAGGCATCGGATGACATATTTGAAGGGCCTGAGCAGTTGGATGGCAGAACTGGGGTTGCGTAATGTAACAGGAGAAAACGTACGGAGAGCTACCAGGGATAGGGAGACGTGAAAAGCCATGCTCGCCTACGTCGTTAAAGGACAGAGCATATAGAAAAAGAATATAATTCGAAATAGGCTGAAATTCACCTACGCACACTTCTCTAGGAACCTTTTCGTAAAGATTTCAGCTCTAGATGGAAACAAGGAAAGATAAACAGAAACAGAAGATAACATGGCGCGTGCAGATAAAAACGAAAGTATAGAAAGAACAAATAAGGAAGGATTCCAATGTGAATGCATTTTCACAAACTGAAAGTTGTTTTCCATAATTCACAATGCCTTCTGCACCAGTCTCTTTGAAGACGTGTATTTTGTGCATGCCGGGAAGCGGGGGCTTATTAATGTGTTCTTGACGGCTTCACCTAGCAAATATTGGTAGGTATGATTTGGTTAGGCTTGATCATAGATAATCATCTGTTTGTTAGATTCTTTGCGGGTCTGTTTCACACCGTCGCGTATAAATCTAACGGAGTTAGTGTGACGCAAGTGTATATCGAAAACAATCATGTGTGTATCTGCATCTTTCTGCTTATCGTGAATGCATCAACTCTGGCAGGGATTGTAACACAAAGCAGTCATGGATTCAACTACGGCTGCGGGGACAGAGGCAAAGTAGAGAAGACGGCGCTTTGAGAAAGGAGAATAGTGGGCGTCAGTTGATTCCCTACACAATGAATACTAAATAATAAGTAAAAATCAAGAGAGCAATAATGATGATTATGATGCTTATTATTATGATTATGATGAGATTGTAAGTCGTCATAGAGATGGAACGTGGGGAGAGAAGGCGAGAAACAAATGCAACATGGAATTGTAGGATTATCTTAAGTCAGCAAAGATTTTCTGTGGATTACAATTGATCGTATTTTCTACATGCGACGTCACTCGTTCCATTCGCATGAAAATGGTATTTATCAAACGTTGAGATAGCTAGATGCAGGCAATTAAAATACATACATATAGATATATAGATAGATATATAGAAATGTGCATATATATATATATATTTAGTGTATCGAGGCAGCAAATAATTTTCTAAACATATACTGTTAAATATAAGAAACAATTAATGTCTATTATGTTTAATCATGAGCCGTTCTAAACGTCGTATTTTGGCTTTTAATTTCAGTTAAAAATAAAGACAAAAATTCTCCAACATTTGGATAATTTTTTATTAATTTGGTTCCTAGCTTCAGATATTGGAGGCCAGCTACATTAAATCCAAACAACCCACACTTAATAAAATCACGTTTAAATCTGGTCATAACACATTACATTGCATTTGAATACAACCAAAAAATAAATCCCTGTTCCTGTCTAAAACCTGTCGACAGGTAAACCTATCTACTTCTATTGAGAAAAGAAAAAAGTAATTAGTGAATAAAATTTCAAATTTTGAAAGGATAACTTTCTACTATTGTTTAAAATAGAGGGATTTGTACGAACCGGGTTTTAAAATAAAATAAAATCGACTCCTGTTAAAATATATGTTTTTATCTTGTATATCGATATAAGTATACCTACATATACTCATGCGTTTGTTTATGGGTGTCAGTACGTATGTGTTTATATGTCTTCTTTATGTTCCGTGTCCTTTCAGGACGTAGGCGATCATAGACTTCCACTTGACCCTTCTCCCTTGTCACTTTTAACACTTTTCGTTTTGGCATCTCTCCCAAGTTCTGCTCCACCATCCACTTACACAAGCCCAACTAGTGTGACTCTGATTTTCCCTGTTTCTCTTTCCCGCTATCCGTCCTGTGAGTATTAGATTCTCCAAACCGTCTTCCCTCATTACGTGTCCTAGAAACCCCAGCTGTCTCTTCATGATGCTAAGTATAAGTCTCCTTTACCTTTGCATCCTCGTTGTTGCTCACATGTTCGGACATGGTATACTCAGCATCCTCTGTAGAACCACGTTTCTTTTTTTTTTTTCGAATCTCTTCTTCATCTTTGAGGAGATCATACAGCATTTGCTGCCATATAGGCGGGAAAGTATCACATATGAGTCCAGTATTTTTTCTTTGTTTCCAACAAAATCTTCCTGACTCTTAATGCTCTGGTTAGCTTTTGAAATGCGTCCTTGGTTATGCTAAAAAGCAACTTCGGATCTCAGTGTCACACTTTCCATCCCCTGTCAGAATACTTCCCAGGTATTTAAATTTCTGCACCTGTTTGATTTTAGAGTCACCCACCTGTAGTTGGCATCAACCTCCACATTCGAGAAAGATATTAGTCATCAAGAATCTATACTGACATCAAAGCAACTGCATACGGACTGGAAAAAATTTTGGATGCGGTTTCCGGTTTTCTCTTTTCCAATCTTCTCACTTTATTTTCAATTGGAGTAGATAGACTAAACTATCGCCCGGTTCACACTCCACCAACGTCTATTGAACAGGTGAAGAGGCTCATCCCTTGTTCCCTGTTTAGGATGTGGTTTCCGGCTTTCTCTTTTCCAATCTTCTCACTCTTTTTTTCAATTGGAGTAGATAGACTAAACTATCATCCGGTTCACACTCCACCCACGTCTATTGAACAGGTGAAGAGGCTCATCCCTTGTTTCCTGTTTAGGATGCGGTTTCCGGTTTTCTCTTTTCCAATCTTTTCACTTTTTTTTTCAATTGGAGTAGATAGACTAAACTATCGCCCGGTTCACACACGACCCATGTTTATTGAACAGGTGAAGAGGCTCATCCCTTGTTTCCTGTTTAGGATGCAGTTTCCGGCTTTCTCTTTTCCAACCTTTTCAGTCCTATGTAGCCCCCTGCACATCAGTGGCGTTATCGCCTTGCTCGGGGTGATATGATTAAAAAAAATGAATCCAGCATATATACAAAAATAGAAAGGGGTGTAAGACAAGGATGTATCATCTCACCGGATCTATTCAACATGCAGAGCGAAAGAATGCTAAGAGAGCTAGAAGTCCTTCCAGGATTCATCATTTGCTACCACAAATATATATATATACATATTATTTGTATATGTTAGTCTGTCTGCGTGCATATGAAGGTGTGCTGAAAAAGTTATCGGGTATAATTGTAACCGTACGACAAAAACTTCTGACGGTTAATAAGGCAATCATATTTCGAGAAGAGGACCAGTCATAAAAGTTTTACAGCGCCCCCACTATTAATTCACAATCTAATATGAATATGCTTATAAACGCAGACACAAATATAGAGACAAAGAATACAAAAAATCCCCCAAGCCATTATGTGTCCCTACGAAAGAATGTCGGTCCCAGAAACGAACGTTTTTGTTCTACGTAACTGTTTTCTACCCTCGCCTCCACTATACACCTAAAACTTTCAAATGTAACATTTTAGAATTTTTATATATTTGTCAAAGTGTTTCTGAGATTTATCTGCCTATATACCTAACACGCCTGCCTATCTATCTATCTATCTATCTATCTATCTATCTATCTATCTATCTATTTTTAGTCGTATCTATCTATCTATCTATCTATCTATCTATCTATCTATTTTTAGTCGTATCTATCTATCTATCTATCTATCTATCTATCTATCTATCTATCTATCTATCTATCTATCTAATATCCTTTTCATATTCCTGTAGAGTTCTCTTCACTCATGTAACGTTTTTGTTTAATCAGTCATTTCCTCTCCGATTTCTCCCAAGATTCTCTCCACCATTTTAATATCCGTTGAATTTTTCAGGATGCATCAACACATTAGCCTATACTTTTCATCCCGTCTCCTTATATTTGCATATCTTTCTTTTAGCCGGCCCATAAGCATATCTCCATCAATTTATTCTTTCTTTCTTTCTTTCTTTCTTTCTTTTTTTCTTTTTTTTTCTCAGAATATCCTAATCTATTAATAGGCAAATCACTAAGTCCATCCATATAATATTTAAAAAATTAATTCACCTAACAAAAGTAACATTTACAGGGTACGATCAGTAAATTGTCACCTTCAAATATATTTAATTTCACGCATGCGTGTTATGTTATTAATTTTGTCAACAGCCCAGTATAGTAGGGTCAGTTGGGCAACATCTGTGGGAAAAAAGCACCATGACACAATTCACACCGCCGAATATTTTGAGTCAGTGTGCTGTACTGCTTGGCATTCGCACCGGAGGCTCCAATGCGAACATTAAAGAGTGCTTGAGTGCCAAGCAGAGGGCAGTGCGGTGGATTTGGAAAAAGTTGGATGATATATCTTGTCAATATCATGAAGTGATAAAGATGCTATTTGTTTTCTGGCAGGGCCTCAGTCTCTCCAAGAAAACTTACATCAAGTGGCTTGAAATGATGGTGCTACCGAGCGTCAAGAAGGTGTCTGATAGAACCCCCTATGTTTGGCAACAGGACTCTAAATCATATTACATTAGCAGGAATTCTGTCGGACAATTTTTGCGACCACATCTAGCTTACATCTAGCCATCTAACTTTCCAGATTGCAACCCTCTTTTTTATTACGTGTGGGGCGCAGTGGAGCAAGAAACCAAAAACTGAACAAAAGCTTGTGGCACCAACAATAACTTGAAGAAAAGGATTATGGCAGCATTCACCAGCTCAAAAAAAGGAAACCTTCGAAAAAAGATGCAGGAGATTCCGAAGTTTCTGGAAGCCGTGGTTGAAGCCAATACAGAATGAATATTATTGAATATAACAATTCTTTAGTATTTCAAGATATTTGCATAACTTTCTTAAATTGATCAGTTAAAATTAGATTTCAGTGCCATCTTGAATGTTTTTGGGTTTTGTTTTATTTGCGTAATATCGACGACAGTTTATCCATCGCACAATGTATTTTATAATATAATCTCATTTTCTTGCTTATGGAATTCAGTCGCAAATATATATCATAGACAAAGTTAAGTGTCATACGTGATACACGCTTAGGCGATCATGTATCGAAAGAGACATGAATGACTGGGTTTATCCCACAGTAGGTTGCCATTGCTTTCTACGGTAGACTGGATGCTAGCCAAGGCTATAGAACCCAATCAGTGCTGTTATTTAACCCATAACTGGAGAGAAGTGACGGATTAATACCTTTCCCAAGTGTATTTGCGTGTAAGTGAATGCAGAGAATACAAAGATCATTATGCAGTGAAATTTTCGGATCAAATTTCCGCTATTAATTACATTCCAGGCTATGGGCATATTGATCTCTGATGCTATGTACGTATCAATGTATGATGATTTTCTAAGCGCAGCTTAGATGTGACACAAGACCGAAATTAAGAGACACCGAGTGAGGATCGAACTCACTACTCAATTATAACGATTCTAGCGAGACAAGCTTGTTAACCATTACACCACCTCGAGGTGCTCGTACGTATCAATGTATGTGGTTATTTTATTGCTTATTTATACAAATAACATACGTACACTACCGGCCATAATTATTAGGCCATCCCAGTGTTTAAAAAAGAATGCATTTCATATTTTTTCCTTAGTATTTATTGCCAAGTGAATAATTGTAAATGAAAATAGAAGGGTTCTTTTGTTAATACTGCACAATAACATGTGCATCAAATGAATTTATAAATATTTAATAATTACCTATATTGCAGTTGCATCAATAAAAGAATGAAGAAAATTCAAGTTGATTCAAACAAGTTCATCTTTGCTTCCTTGCCTTGTAAAATATTGCAAAGTAATAATAACAAAAGAACCATTCTATTTTCATTTGGCAATAAACACTAAAAAAAGTATGAATACATCATTTCGTAAAAAAAACTGTGGTGACCTAATAATTATGACCGATAGTGTATGAATAGTGTATGTAACTTTTTCTTACCTCTTTCTTTCTCGATAAAACATATAGAAACCTGCATATATATATATATATATATATATATATATATATATATATATATATTTCATTAAAAATGGGGACAAGGAGAGATGTTAAATTGTACAAATGTTTTGTTTATTCGGGCACTTTTGGCTATACTTCAATCCATTTTCGAGGATGAATTTTATTTTACATGTAACAGAATGTATGTGGTGTTATATATAATGTATAGTAGTGGTATGTGTTATATACCGAACGCGGAATGTCTCTTGTTAACGTGTTCGTAGTTGATGGGATTGTGTTGGGATTTTGCTTTTATCAACAAAACCTCCAATTACTTTTAGTCTTTTTTTTTTTTTTTTTTTACATTTGAATGATGCTATGACATTTGTGTTGTCAACAAGTATGTTCCAGGTAAGTTTTGGTAGGTTTCCGTGTGAGTTTAAATGAGATCGAATTGAGCTCCGTTGAGAGAGATGTAGCGGCAGTCTTCGAGTTAGTTTCGTAGTGGTGTGGCCGATATAATTATTTACGAAATTACGAAATTTACGAAATTAGGATCAAGAACGCAGTTCTTCAAAGGACATGGGAATTCGTAAATAATATTGGTTGGTTGTAGTTCTCGCGGGTGAATTGTTGTTTTTGATGATGAGGTTAGCCGTCTTAGATTTACTATAATAGATGATTAACCTAAATTTGAGTTGCGCATTTTCGAATGATGTTTCAGAGTTCGAACCTGCGACCCCTATCCACATATATACATGAATGACCATCAGTCTAAATAGGGGTCGCAGGTTCGAATCGAATCCTGCCGAATGACACACATATTCGTAATAAAAAAAATTATTGTAAATAATCAGGCCGGTAGATATAAATATATAATACTGTTTAATTAAAAACAGAATATCTACTTAAATACGCGTACAAATCATTTCAAACTGTCGGTTGTATATAACCAAGATTCGTTAATTTCCGTAATATATATATGCATACGTGTCTATCAGTATATATATATATGCATACGTGTCTGTCAGTATATATATATATATATATATATATATATATAATATTGCGTAACTATTGAAAAATACAAGAAAAGCATTACACGATAGGATACAAGTTATTTCGATGATTGTGCGAGCAGAAACTCACAAGTCATCGTGACCGAGGATTTGATAACAAAGATGTTGTTTAAACTGGTAATGATGACAGATAATGAGCTCTCTCCTAGAAATGTCCCTGACGCTGAGGTGATTGTTAAGAAGCCCCACCTGCCCTAGTCGACAGTTATTACACACACACACACACACACACACACACACACACATATATATATATATATATATATCATAGTATAGTTATATAATAAGTGATGTTAAAATTTATTTTTTTGGGGGGACATAAAGTATATAAAAATTGAAAAGTTGTTTGTTCATCCGAGCGTTTTCGGCGATACTATCCCGTGTTCGGTATATAAAACATACAAACATATATGAAACTATATACATTCTGCTAAACGAAAAATAAGATCATCCTCGATAATGGCTAAGACTATAGCTGAAAGCGCTCGAATAAACAAAACATTTGGACATTTTTATATAATTTATGCCCTCCAAAAAAAAGAAGAAATCATAAAATTACATGAAAAATTATAAAAAAAGTAGACCATTATATCTTGTTGCCTAACATTTTTAATCAAACCTGCATAAAAGAGAGATTGCTGTTCATATATATATATATATATATATATATATATATAAGAACAGTCAAGGCAGACACGTTATTTCGTGGTAAATGGGAAGTGTGGGCCTATTGCAGGCGAACCCGCATCAACTTCCGTCTTTGTTTTACAAAGGATTTTACACGAATATATTCATCTCATATATATATATATATATATATATATATATATATATATACTTTTTATAAAAGTGAAACATGATTGACTGAGATACGCGGTTCCTATTGGACTTTTATTAATTCTATTATCTTGTCGGATTCCGATCCATATATTCAACTCATATATATATATATATATATATATATATATATATATATATATATATATATATATATATATATATATATATATATATATATATATATTCAACTCATATATATATATATATATATGAGTTGAATATATGGATCGGAATCCGACAAGATAATAGAATTAATAAAAGTCCAATAGGAACCGCGTATCTCAGTCAATCATGTTTCACTTTTATAAAAGCTTCTGCAGCGAGTGAGAGAAAAATTATAAGTAACGAAGAGACAGAAAATTGGAATGTTGTGATTTGGCTTTAATATGTATGTATGCACAGACATACACACACACATACACATATGTGTATATATGTACATATATATGCATGTATATATATATATATATATATATATATACATATATATATACATATATATATATATATATACATATATATATATATATATATATATATATATGATGAGCTGTGATACGGCGAAACAGATCTGTCTGTGGATGACTATATATATATATATATATATATATATACTACTTTCGTCTGTTCCTTCATTTTTCAACCTGCATAATTTCGTGCATAGATTTATATGTTTCTATCTAAATCTCTCTCTCTCTCTCTCTCTCTCTCTCTCTCTCTCTCTCTATCTATCTATCTATCTATCTATCTATCTATCTATCTACTAGCAGTATAGCCCGACGTTGCTCGGGTGTAATGAATGCTTTAAAACTAATCCATGGTCCTGGAGATCAGACTCTTTGGACGTTGGCACGAAAGACTAAAAAGTTTCCAGTTAAAGCGAAACCGTAGACTGAAAGAAAAATGAATGGATGTAAGTCAAATTTTGATTTCCTAGTATCGATATCAAATAAATTTTTTTCGTCGTAAACTGAATTTTGAAGGCTAAATAAATCCTCTGAGTAAAAAGTATCATGGCTGAGACTAAAAGCTACAATTATACCTGCTTAGAGCCAAACCCGAAGCAAAAACTAAAATAAAAGGGCTGAAAAACTGACTTTGATCAGCCCAGTAGAATATCGGGGTATCAATTTCGAATATCGGAGTCAAATAATTCATCAAAGGATAAAAATGCAACCTTGAAATTTTTGAATATCGTTTCTTATGTCCTTGTCTATGAGTGTATCAAATTTGATTAAAATCGGACCACGATAACCCGATTTTTCGATTATCGATTTTCGTTATTTATCGGGGGTACCTCGACACAAAACCTAGCTAATAACACTCGGAGACGCTTATAGTACAACTGTGTAAATTTACAAGAAAATCGGTTCAGCCGTTTCGGAGTCTATAGCTAAAGGACACACACACACACAGACACACACAGACAAATTTCCATTTATAAATAAGTTTAGATCTATCTATCTATCTATCTATCTATCTATATATATATATATATATATATATATATATATATATATATATATATATTCCTGTTTATGGTTGTAAGTTTCTAATCTTTCGATTCAGTTTCTTTGTTTTTTAACTTTGACACTTTCTTTAGACGCACACGATTTCGCTTTTGGTCGTGCGCATGTCTGATAGGATTTAAGATTCTTCATCTGATTGGTTGAAGCTCTTCTCCAAGTCCTTTCGATCCGTGCCATTCCGGTGCCGATGTCTCCATCCTCGACTTCATTTATTTTAATAATCATTTGGAATCGACTATTGTTGAATGCTTCAACGCATACTGATCGACGACACCAACTACTCCTACTTTCGCAGCCCAGTGAGAAACACACTGAATAATACACATCCCCGTCGTTAGAATGCCCTTTCTAAAGATGCCTACCTTTGGCTAGCACAGCAATTTTTTTTTAACAGCAAAGATCGACATTTTTCATGGAATGGCTCAAGAAAACATCGAAAAACAAAAATCTATTCATTACAATAAATGTTTTGGATTGATATCCACAAATAAACACGCACACACACGCACATACGCACACATTCATATATATACATATATATATATATATATATATATATATATATATATATTAAAGATTTACTCAGCGCAGCTTAGATAACACGTATATATATATGATTTTGTTTTGATTATTTGACAAAACTAAAACTTAAAAAGTAAAATTTTAATAACGTCTTTTAAGATTGTTAAGTAGAAATAATTTAAGTTTAATTGATTACCTTCGTTTTTACGAGTTGGAAAAAGGTTTCTAGTAAAATATTGTTTTATCGATGTCCAGTTTTAAAAAGGAGGACGCAATAAACTTTTTCAGATATTTCTAACCCACGCGCACAGTCGCGCACACACATTTTTCCAGTCAGCATAAAGTAAACAGATTTTTACGTAGTTGCATAAAATCTTTCGTCAGAAATAATATCTATCTATCTATCTATCTATCTATCTATCTATCTATCTATCTATATATATATATATATATATAAGGAAGTTTCGTGATTTCATATTTTTTTCTGAAAAAGTTACATAAAAATTGCCTGAATGTTTTATTTATCCGAGCGCTTTCGGCTATGCTTTTAGCCATTATCAAGGATGAATTTTATTTTGCTTTTAACTGAACATATAAATTGTTTTCAATATGTATGTAGAGTGATAGGGATGTAAGAACAAGAAGAAACATATAAAATCACATAAAAATTCATATAAAAAAACAACCATAGAACATTGTCTGACATTTTAACGAAACTTGCATAAAATAGATTTCTACCGAAATACACAGTTTTTAAATTATATATGTATATTAATGATCCATTTGTTTGTACTAATTCTAAGATATATATAGACGGTTACGAGCACGTTTCGAACACACACACACACACACACACACACACACACACAGACATATATATATATATATATATATATATATATATATATATATATATGCATCTCTCTCTTCTTACTTCCCTCCAGTTATCCTTCTCTCTTTCTCTGTCACACTCATTCATTTCTACTCTGTCTATATATATATATGTATATGTGTGTGTGTGTGTGTGAAATATGTAAAATATATAAAATCTTTAAAGAAAGATTTGCTTTGACAGATTTTGTTAGAAATTTTGCACCATCTAAAAAACGATAATTTTTTTATATTATCTTTTATGTTTTTATTCCGCCAATTTTTTTCATATATATATATATATATATATATATATGAAAGAAAACTCAACATATAATTAAACGTTTATAAACCCAGAATTTATTTTGGTATTTGCAAGAAAATTACTGACTGTTTTGATTTTTCGGATTTCATAAAGCAGGCTGTAATTTTTACAGCTGCCGAAATGAAATTTTGGATTTATAACCGTTTAATTATGTGTTGAGTTTTCTTCTCTACATTTCATATTGCTCTGGATAATATCCATTGAGCTCTCTATTTTTAGATATCTTATTTTTATTATCTTCTCTGCGTTTACGGGTTTGTCTTTTTTCTATCTATCTATCTATCTATCTATCTATCTATCTATCTATCTATCTATCTATCTCATTCTCTTCAATATCTATCTATCTATCTATCTATCTATCTATCTATCTATCTATCTCATTCTTTTCAATATCTATCTCATTCTCTTCGCTATCTCTCTATCTATCTATCTATCTATCTATTGAAATACACACACACACACACACACACACACACACATATATATATATATATATATACATATATATATATATATACATTTAAACTTACATTCACTAAAAGTCAACAGCGAGTCTGATGCAGTCATAACGGAATGATATCGAATCTAAAAAGTACCAAACTGGTTTTGAAAGAATATACATGGTTTGAAATGGTTTCAAAAGAAAATAAACGAAATTGTAATAACAAAGAAAATCATGCGAAGACTGAGTAAAATTTTGGGTCGGAAGAACGAGATTTTTTGGTCGACATGGAATGATTTACATCTGCGTGCATTGTAGAAACCGAGGATTATTTTTCATAGGTAAAAATAGGAGAGAAAGGATAAAAAGGAGAGTAAGGATAAAAAGTAGAGGAAGGATAAAAAGGAGAGAAATGATTAAAAAAGGGGCCATTGAAGAGTAGATATTTATGCAAGAAATAATGCGAAGACATTAGTTCTATATGTGCATTAAATATTGTGTACATTTACACACACATGAACACGCTTTATATATGTGTGGGTGTGTGTGCGTGTGGGTGTGTGTGTGCATGCTTTTTGCATATATATATATATATATATATATATATATATATATATATATTTCAGTGTGTGTGTGTGTGTGTGTGCATTAATGGAAATTATATAGAGAGACAAAGAGAGAAAAAAATAAAGAGAGAGGGAGAGAGATGTATAGATGCAGACAGATATTTCTGTACTTTGATCGACGCTACGGCACAGTATGCATTTACACACACAAACATACACACACACACACACACACACGCACATATATATATATTTATATGTATGCATGTATATATATATGTATGTGTGTTTGTTAGGTTTGTGAGAAGTTTCCAGTGATTTTTTTACTTTTATTTTATTACACACATAAAAACGCATACCCACCCACCTATATATATATATATATATATATATATATATATATATATGGGTGGGGGGGAATATAGGTATAGTCACAGGAATCAATGTAGACTTCTACTTTAACACTATCTATCTATCTATCTATCTATCTATCTATCTATCTATCTATCTATCTATCTCAGTCTGTTCATTATCTATCTATCTATCTATCTATCTATCTATCTATCTATCTATCTATCTATCTATCTAAGTCTGTTCATAATCTATCTATCTATCTATCTATCTATCTATCTATCATTTAGAAATATCTCTATGTATGCATACATGTATGTCTGGAAAAGAAACAATAGTCTTTTGATCATTCAATATTAATCTTTATCCGGAAATCTCAAGCAACACAAGAAAAGTGATTGTAAAAACGTGTTACATACCGCATATTATTTCTCGTTCCAAACATTCAGACATAAATCAACTAAATGGTGACATATAAGGGCTTTAACATCGAGGTAGACATCTGGTGTATTTTTTCCAAAATTGTAACATGATCTCCTTTATTTCAAATAATATTTCGACGTTAAATCCAGCTTTTAAAAATAATTTAACATTTTAAAATTTGTTATTTATTTTAATTATTTGTTTAATAAATTTTCTGTATTTATTATTTTGTTGTCCATAGATTTCTCGTATGGTGTAATTTCATCATTTTCACAGTAATTATAGAACCGAGGTCAAAAAGCTGAAATAACCCTAAAAATTAAAAATAATTTAACAAATTTGTTAACGTTTCTTTTCTGTCTTCTATTTTACCACATAAAAATCATTTTTATGAGTTAAGATATTGTACTCGGTACGATTAAAACTTTCAAAACTATACAACAGTATATACGCACACAAGCAAGCAAATAAAATGATATATATATATATATGTGTGTGTGTGTGTGTGTGTGTTGTCCGAAAGGATCCTAAGTGTTATTTAACAAAAAAAAAAAACTTGAAAAATAAAAAGTTTGACCTATTTAACACTTATTAAGTTGTATGGTATTAAGTCCTTGTTTATATATATATATATATATATATATATATGTGTGTGTGTGTGTGTGTGTGTGTGTGTGTTTTATGTGTATATACATTTCTCTCTCTGTATATATATATATATATATATCTAAACTAAAACATGTCTCTGCTATAAGTATATATATATATATCTAAATATATATATACATATACATATATTTACCTATAAATACATGCATACACGCACACACACACACACACACACACACACACACACACACACACACACACACATATATATATATATATATATATGCGCCGAGTTATACAGAAAATGTATCCGCTTATCCGAGGTTAGATAATAAATTGATTTTACAGATACAAATACATTTTTATTAGTATTATTAATAATATAATTATTATTAACATTGTTGTTATTGTTGTGATTACGATAGATAGATAGGATTGATAGATAGATAGACATGAATAAAATGAAAGTGATATATAGTTGCATAGATAGATAAATAAGTATAAATACGAGTATATATATATATATATATATATATATATATATATATTCCTCTTATATACCTTATCTTTATATATTTTTCAATGTATTCATGTTTTCTAACATCTATCTATCTATCACTCGATATATATATATATATATATATATATATATATATATGTACGCACATGTGCCCACCAAAATACACACGCACATAAACTGCAGAAATGAGAGTTTATATTTACAATCATGCAATTCAAATTAATTTAAAGTTTTTTTTATCAAGTTTTGCTTAGTACTGCATAAAGTATTTGAATATGCTAGAAAGAGACTTTTACACCAATCTTTTAAGTGCCAAATACATGCATAGCTTATATCACTATTTAATCTTTGACTATCGTACCTAGGTTCGAACGTCAGCCTCTGGTAGCAGTGGTTCTCAACTGCATTTCAATATTTAAAAAGCCCCTATTTATTCGTGGAAAAAAAATTAATTAAAAACTGCTGTTTTTTAAATGATTGAAATCGCGCGTTGATTTTGAAAAACGTCTCAGGCTACTTTCAGAGGTTTGTAATTGCTATGTGTACAAACAGAAAAGATACTTTGGAGCATTTCTACTTTGTTTTCGCAGTTGGAAAGAAAATAAACAAAGACTGGAATGCACGCCCGCTAAAGCGTTTCCTCGGCGATGTACTGGAGACGCAAAGAGTAAGAAAGAGATAAAGAAACAAATAAAAAAAAATAGTCGAAAACAAAAAAAAAACAAAAAAAAAAATATGAAAAATATGCCAACCTGTAAAAGTTGTCATTCAAAGAAGAAATCCCCGAAGAAAGATCCTTAATATTTTAAGTTTTACAGTCTAAGCACACACATATATATATATACATATATATATAATTTCTATAAAAAAACCAAGTAGATATGTATATGCATATATGTGTGCTTATGCGTGTATAACTGTGTGCTTGTATGCACTTATATATATATACACATATATATATATATATTTATTATATATATATATGTATATATATATATATATTAGATTCTGGAAGTTGTCAACGCTGTTTTTAACAAGGCTGGGTTAAATCCTCTTTTTTCTCGTCTCCGACTGGACAAGTCAAATAATCACTTGGTAGTCAGCAAATACTGGTAAATCCATAGAGAAAAAAAAGATAAGTGTTTGTGCTACAAGTACCACAACAAGTACTAGTCGTAATGGCACAACTAGTACCAGTGGCAGTTGAAGCTGCCGCCGTCGCTGTAGTGCCAGTTATAGAACTACTAGCGACGAGAAGGAAGCAAATGCAGTAGAAGTATAAATAGTTGGTGATCTTGCAATGGTAGAAGTAAAAATAGTTTCTTTCCAGTAGCAGTTGTTAAAAACCGCGCCAGAATCTTTTATTTTTTTCCCCCACTCAGCCACGCGGATTTGACGTCTTTTTAAAAAAAAATATTTTTTGTTTGTTTGTTGGGGGCACAATGACTACAAGAACGTGACAACGAGATAACAACAGGTAGTGGGGAATCAATTCTGTATGGGTTTTCATGCTGCTAGAACCGATGCCTTTCATATTAGTCGGGATTTTGGGATTTACTGCTAAAACAGGTACCGCATAAGTAGCTAAGACAATATTTATTATCAAGAAGATAATAACAATTATTGGAAGAAGTGAAATTCTTTTTGGTGAAGAAAAGTAAGACATGAGTATTAAAAAAAGAAAGAGAGAAAATGCAGAACAAGCAGGAAAGGGAAGGCACAAAATAAACTATAGAGCAATAAAGAGATAGAAAGTAAGATTAGAGCAAAAAGAAAGAAAGAAAGAAAGAAAGAAAGAAAGAAAGAAAGAAAGAAAGAAAAAACGAAAATTTGGAGGAAAAGAGAGAAAACAAAAAGAATATAGAAAGAAAGAAATCTTAAAGCAAGAAGAAAAGAAAGAAAAAAGAAAAAAGAACAAAAAAAAGAGAGAAAACAAAAAGAATAGAAAGAAAGAAATTTTAAAGAAAGAAAGAAAGAAAGAAAGAAAGAAAGAAAGAAAGAAAGAAAGAAAGAAAGAAAGAAATTTGGAGGAAAAGAGAGAAAGCAAATAGAATATAGAAAGAAAGAAATCTTAAAGCAAGAAGAAAAGAAAAATAGAAAGAAAGAAAAAAAGAAAAAGAACTAAAAATTTTAGGGAAAGAGAGAAAACAAAAAGACACAGAAAGAAAGAAATTTTAAAGCAAGAAGAAAAGAAAGAAAGAAAGAGAGAGAGAGAAAGAAAGAAAGAAAAAGAAAAGAAAATTTGGAGAGAACGAGAGAAAACAAAAATAATATAGAAAGAAAGAAAGAAAGAAAGAAAGAAAGAAAAAGAAAGAAAGAAAATTTGGAGGGAAAGAGAGGAAACAAAAAGAATATAGAACGAAAGAAATCTTAAAGAAAGAAAGAAAAACAAAAGAAAGAAAGAAAGAAAAAGAACGAAAATTTGGAGGGAAAGAGAAAAACAAAAAGAATATAGAAAGAAAATCTTAAAGCAAGAGGAAACTAAAGTAGAAAGAAACAAAGAAACAAAGAAACAAAGAAAAAGAAAAAGAAAAAGAAAGTGAAAAAGAAAGAGAAAGAAAGATGAATAGGGTAGAAAGAGAGAAAACAAGGACTTCAGAAAAAAGAAAAATAAAGACAGAACGGTTATAGCAAGGATAATCTAAAGTAGAAAGAAAGAAAGAAAAATAGGAACTAAAACAATATAGAAAGAAAGAAAGAAAGAAAGGAGACCAAGCAGCAAAAAAAAAAAA
Organism: Ascarosepion bandense; assembly: GCA_037127315.1. NCBI lineage: Eukaryota > Metazoa > Mollusca > Cephalopoda > Sepiida > Sepiidae > Ascarosepion > Ascarosepion bandense. Next base: position 106,400 of record JBBBDQ010000950.1, on the reverse strand, counting down.
AAAAAGAGAAAACAGAAATACAAAGAAAGAAGCTTAGTGCAAGAAGAAACTAATGTAAAAGAAAGAAAGAAAGAAAGAAAGAAAGAAAGAAAGAAGAATAAAAAACAAAGAGAGGAAATGAAATAAGACAGAGATAAAAAAAGACAAAATTTTGAGCAAGAATAAACTAAAAAAGAAAGAAAGAAGCACAAGAACGAAAGAGAGAAAACAAAGAAAGCCAGAGAAAAGAAAGATAACAATCGAAAGCTTTTGATAAAGAAATATGGTAGAAAGAAATAATGGAAAACGGGAATTGAAGAATAGAATTTAAAAAAAGACAGGCATAAAAAGGAATGACAGAAAGAATGCTTATAATATCAAGAAAATAATGCAAAACGAAAGAAAGACAGAGAGAAAGATAGAAATAACGAAAGAATGAAGGAGAAAATAAAAAAGATAGAAAACAAAAACGAACATATAGAGAAAAACAAAGAAAGAAATCTTAGTGCAAAGAGAAACTACAGGAGAAAGAAAGAAAGAAAGAAAGTAAGAAAGAAAGAAAGATGAGTAAAAGAGAGAAAACAAAGAAAAACATACAGAAAAAAGAAAGACAAAGAAAGCTTAGAAGAAACTAAAGTCGAAAGAAAGAAAAGAGAGGAGACAACAAAAGGAGAAAAACGAAGAGGAATGCTTAGAGTAAGAAGGAACGAACTGAAAATAAAGAAAGAACGAAAGAAAAAGAACAATGAAAGTAAGAAAGAAAAGATTTTCACAAAAAGAAAAATGAAGAAAAACAAGAACTAAAAGAGAACTGCAACAACAAAAACAAAAAAGTTAAAGCAAAAAGAAAAGACGATGTACGTTGTGGTTCGGAATGGGAAATCGGAGAGGCAAGTTCGAATTCTACTTGAATTCGTTGCATTTACCTACTCGCAAATAACCCTGAGAAAGGTATTAATCCATCACTTCTCCCTCAAACTATGAGTTAAATACCAGGACGCATTGGGTTCTATTGTCTTGGTTCGCAACCAGTCTACCACAGAAAGTAATGTCAACCCACTGCAGAAAAATCTTCTACCTAGTCAGTCATGTCTCTTTCGAGACATGATCGTCCAAGCGAGCATCACATATAGCACTTAACTGACTGACTGGCTGAGTTACAAACAGTTTGAATGTAAATTAACTAACCAAAAGCCAAACTGATTAAAAACTCAATGAAGGAATGCAAATAAACGAAAAGTTGAAAGAAAAACATGAAGAAGTAAAAGATAGACCAAAAATAAACTGAAGAATATATTCTTGGGAAACGAAAAAAAAAAGTTAACAATGCTTCCCCTGAGCTCAGCCTATCGAGTAGACTCAGGTTTTGAAAGTATGACTAGCATATATATATATATATATATATATATATATATATATAA
>JBBBDQ010000950.1:100000-102500 GCA_037127315.1 Ascarosepion bandense | reverse complement strand
AGAGAGAGTGTGTGTGTGTGTGTGTGTGTGTGTGTGTGTGTGTGTGTGTGTGTGTGTGTGTGTGTTGACAGCGGAATAAATATTGTATGCCAACAGTCAGCATCAAAACTCAATGCCATCTTCAGCCCTATGAACCCAATGTTTCTATAAAAAAAATCTTCGATAAATATTAATAAATTAACAAACATATGATGCAAACTAAAGTAATATAGTACATATATTATTAAGGAGTTAATAATAATGATAATATATATATATATATATATATATATATATATATATATATATATATATATATATAAACAATGTGTTGTTTTGTTCCATTTTTTATCATTCCAAGTGCACCTACTATCACTGTCACGATTCTTGTTTTCAATTTCCACATTTTTTCTATTTTAATTTCCAGGTCTTTATATTTGACAGTTTTCAAATTCCTTGGTTGCTATGTTACAATCCGCTGGACAAGCCATATCAATTAATAGACAAGTTTTCTCCTTCTGGTTTTTAACAATAATGTCCGGCCTATTTGTTTCAATTTTTCTTTCTGTGTAGATGGTGTAATTCCATAGAATAGTGACATCTTATATTTCTGTAATCGGCGCTAGGTGATGGTCATACCAGTGTTTTCCATAGTGTTTGAACACTTTCCAGTGTAAATATTGCTCCCCTCCACTCTATCGTGACGATTTTTATATTCATTTGGGGCAAGTACAAAACATCCTGAGATTAGATGATCTCTTCTTTCTTGGTATTTATCACAAAACCTGCATTTAGCTTCCACATTATTATTGATAATATTTGCCTGGAAGTTCCTAGTAAAAAGACTTTGGTCTTGCGCTGCTAGAATAAAGCCTTCAGTTTCAGACTTTAATTCAATTTTTTTTTTTTTTTTTTTTTTTATAAGCGTTTCACCCCGAGCAAGGCATGTCACTGCCACTACTGTGCAGGGGGCTACGTAGAGAGGAGAAAGGCTGATTAAATATAGGACATAACAGAGGGTGGGTGATAGGCGGGTGAGGATACCGAGAATGAGGGTTGGGTAGATGAGAGTGTTGTGAGAATAGTTGGGAGTTAGTGTGATAGGAGGTGTCTATTGACCCTACATTTAAACACCTGGAGATTGTAACTGTCGGGAAAGCAGACTTGTGGAAGGGAGTTCCACAGGCGGGAAGCGCGAGAAAAGAAGCTGTTGGAGTAGAATTTACGGTTACATCTTATTTGTTTAACTGTAAAAGGGTGGGACCTAGTTGCTAAATATATATATATATATATATATATATATATATATATATATATATATATATATATTCCATTTGTAAACGAGTTATTGCGCGACCCAAGTTTCTACCATGAGTGGTGTCTTCAGGCGATTTTCAACAACTGATTTTACCGTTTACCCTCTTTTTTTTTTTTAACAACGCTCTACTAACTGTGTTTTTTTGAACGCTCATGTAGCAGGGAATTTTTGAACACGCAATTTTTAAAATTACAAGAAATTATAACGTTTTCATCCATGATTGTATGAACCTAATAGGTATTTTATGGCTTGATTACACTTAGTCATAATTTCTGTTCTTTCATTCAATAGTTCAGTTTTTGTATGGGAATAGCATAATCGCTAACTTTTCTTTCTGGCACAGTCTACATATTTTGCCACCGTTGTAAGGTTTGGCTGTTAAAACGTTATAATTTCTTGTAATTTTAAAAATTGCGCGTTCAAAAATTCCCTGCAAAGTGAGCGTTCAAAAAAAAAAAAAACCACCGTAACATGAGCGTTATTAAAAAAAGAAAAAAACAAAACGGTTAACGGTAAAATCAGTTATTTTAGAAAATCACCTTCCTCCAGGTTTGAGTGTTGGGCACAGGGATAACAACCCTGCTCCATTAAAACAGTTTGTTACGGAAACAGCAAAAACGCTGCCCTACACAACATTGGGTGTAAAGAAAAAGTTTTATATATATATATATATGAAAAACTACTCTTTTTTTGACAGTATTTATTATTTCTATTATTATCTATATATATATATATATATATATATATATATATATATATAATACTGTTATTATATATATATATAATTATTATTATATATATATAATATATATATAATAATACTGTTATTATATATATATATAATTATTATTATATATATATAATATATATATAATAATTATATATATATAATATATATCTATTATTATTTATATATATATATATAGAGAGAGAGAGAGAGAGAGAAAGAGAGAGAAAGGGATACGAAAATGAGAAATATCTGCAGTCAGTTGCCAAAAGGTCCTGATAAGTGGACAGAACAATTCCAAAAATGTTGTCTAAGAAAGCCCTGGAGTCGGGGTGCTGATAGTAAAGGTAATCAGCTGGGTGACAAATTTTGATTTTGTTTAACGGCATATCAACATCTTTGGGTTATTGAATGCCGAAGCCTAAATATTTTGAACAAAATCTTCTGGCTTCAACTACAGATAAAATCTATTGATA
>JBBBDQ010000950.1:0-97500 GCA_037127315.1 Ascarosepion bandense | reverse complement strand
TACTCTTTGATAATGGCTTATGTGAGCCGAAAGCTTAGACCCGATAAAAAAATCAACAATTACTGTGATTTTTTGTTGTCTCTCAACGATATCACCATCAAGTATATCAGACGGTATGAACGGATCCTACACAAAATTAATAGACTGAACTTGTCTATATTATTCAATGAAACCTGCATTAATGAAAAAATGCTGCCAAAATACACACAATATATATATATAATGGTTCAATGAACGCTAGCAATTTGTCAACCGTTATATTTGAAGCGGAAAAATGTACAATAGATTTTTAGCAACACAGTTTTCCGGTTACATTTGTTACCATAACTCACACCCCTGAAGATGACCTCGGAAAGAGGTTGAAAGTAATTGGGTACCTTGAGAAATGAATGAAAATAACATCTGTCAACGTTACACTTCATTTCTGACATTTTTTGATTGTAACACGCGAAAGATTATCCGTGAGTATGAACGGATTTTATTAAAAATAAGCAGACATAATGTTTGCAAATTATTTAATCTGACATGTTTCAAAGAAAATTTGCTGCCTAAACACACACACACACACACACACACACACACACACACACATATATATATATATATATATATATATATATATATATATATACTTATACAGATATATGCATAGATACAACTATTTGTTAATACATGACTTTACCCTCATATATATGTATATGTGCCCCAACATATATATCTATATATATGTACACACACACACACACACACACACACACACACACACACATATATATATATATATATATATATATATATATATATATATATATATATATATTAGAGTCATTTTAATTTGGTGCGGTCACTGATTTTCCTTGATATTATGGATTGCATTCAGGTGCCTGTTACTTGCTGGCTTTATGGTTCTCAAGTCAGAGATTCCAAGCCATTTTTTCTTGTCATACAGATTTGTCTTTCTTTAATTTTAACTTGAGGAAGCCAAACAGAGTAAACGCTTCGTTAATAATTTTCCACTTAATCTCATCATGATCTCTTTTGTTTCAAATATTATTACACATCATATATATTTATTTATATATATATATATATATATATATATATATATATATAATGTTACGGAAAGTCCCGAAGATTAATGAAATAGTTTTAATAACCGACACATTGAAATTATTTGTTTGAACATTATTTTTAATCGATACTCGTATTTGAGTAGATATTCTTTTTTTTAATCAAACAAAATGTGCGTTATTCGGTACTTTTCGTATAAAATTTATCGTAATCAAACCTGTAGAAATAAATATATTCTATTTGATTAAAAACAGAATATCTACTCAATACGAGTATAGATTAAAAATAATGTTCAAACAAATAATTTTATATACATATATATATATATATATATCGAGAGAGAGAGAGAGAGCAAGAGAGTGAGAGAGAGAGGAGAATGCTAATCTCTGAAGACGGAGAGGATAATCCAAAAGTTTTCATTTAAATAATATTCAGTCAGATAGTCAGTTAAGCGCCATACGTGATACACGTTTGGAGCGATCATGTCTCGAAAGAGACATGACTGACTGGACAGAAGATTATCCCGCAGTAGGTTGCCATTGCTTTCTGCGGTAGACTGGTTGCCGACCATGGCCATAGAACCCAATCTGTCCTGTTATTTGACTCATAGCTAGAGGGGGAAGAGATGTATTATACTATTAAGTAGTAATTAGTGGGGGATCAGTTTATTACTTCATAACAATAGAAATCCGATCCCCCACCTTATGACCAGCAGAAGCCTTAATCATGTTTTCAACTATTATATTCAGTCAGTCAGTTAAGCGCCATACGTGATACACGCTTGAGCGATCATGTCTCGAAAGAGACATGACTGACTGGACAGAAGATTATCCCGTAGTAGGTTGCCATTGCTTTCTGCGGTAGACTGGTTGCCGACCAAGGCTATAGTACTCAATCTATCCTGCTATTTAACCCATAACTGGAAGGAAGAGACGGATTAATACCTTTCCCAAGGGTATTTACGCGTAAGTGAATACAATGGATTCAACTGGAATTCGAACTCGGCTCCCCGGTTTCTCGTCGATATCCACTGTACCACAACGCATATCCTAATATAAAGTATTAATTAGATAAAATGAGAAAACTCAATGGATATTATCGAGGGCAAATATATTGAAAATAAAAATCAACAAATAATTAAACGTTTATATATACAGAATTCATTTCAACAATTTTTAAAATGGCCTCATTCAGACCGTTGATGAATAAATCAATAAAATCAATCTATTTATTCATCAACAGTCTTAACGAGGAAATTGTAAAAAAAATGTCTTAAATAAATTCTGGAATTATAACCGTCTAATTATGAGTATAGTTTTCGTCTCAATATATATATATATATATATATATATATATTTAAATGATATTTTTTAACATTAGTTTTTAATATTGTTTAAGTAGATATTCTGTTTATAATCAAACAGTATTATATATTTATTTCTACTGGCCTGATTATTTACGATAAACTTTCTAACGGCCTGATTATGTCCGATAAATTTTTATTACGATGATGTGTGTCATTCAGCAGGATTCGAACCTGTTTGATTATAAACAGAATATCTACTTAAATACGAGTATCGATCAAAAAGCAAAAGTTCAAACAAATCATTTCAAATTGTCGGTTGTTTATAACGAAGTTTCGTTAATCTTCGTAACACACACACACACACACACACACACATATATATATTGTCATCCACAGACAGATCTGTTTCGCTGTATCACAGCTCATCAGTAGGGTTAGACTTTGATTGCTTTTTAACCCAGGATTGAAACCCGACCGAGTCGGCGATTCTACCTCTGGGCTATGGGCGTTCGGTGAAAGAAAGCAGACTTTTTAGCGCATATATCATTATACGCGCCCAATAGATAGAGTGCTCTATACGGGCTATTGACCATAATTAATAGACCACCCCAGTGTTTTAAAGATAATGTATGTCATACTATTTTTTAGTATTTATTGCCAAGGGAATAATTGTAAATGAAAATAGAAGGGTTCTTTTGTTAATGTTACACAATAACACGGGTATCAAATTAATTTATAAATATTTAATAGTTACCTATATTGCAGTTTCATCGATGAACAAATGAAGAAAATTTAGGTTGATTCGGACGAGTTCATCTTTGCTTCCTTGCCTTGTAAAATTTTCATTTGGCAGTAAATATTAAAAATAGTATAAAATACATAAATTCTTTAAAAAAAAACTGAGTTGGCCTAATAATTATGGCCGGTAGTGAATATTTATCCGGAGATTTCATATTTCAAAAAGTCTGAAATATACACGTGACGAATGCATAATAATCCGAGTCGTGCCAAAGACGTAGGATAATATGTATATTTATTAATATATATATATATATATATATATATAATACAACTCTGTTTATGCATTAAGGACAGTTTTATAAAAAATTGAATAATAATATTATATATATGTGCACCCTCATATGCATATTTATTAATTTACATCGCCATATATATATATATATATATATATATAAGAAAAATTAACACAAACACGTTATTTTATGGTGAATCAGAAGTTTGGGCCTATTTCCGGCGAATCATCGTCAGCTTCTGATGTATTTTTTCTTAAATTTTCTCTTTTAAGGGAGCGACCGTTATTTTTATTCGTTTTTTTTAGGTCGTTGTGAATCTCATTCGTGTAAAATCCTTCGCAAAATAAAGACGGAAGCTGACGATGGTTCGCCTGAAAATGGCCATACCCCCGATTCACTATGAAATAACGTGTCTGTCTTAATTTTTCTTATATTTGCTCTATATTTGTTTATATGCACATATATTTAGAGCTCTCTTAGAGAGTTATCCTACCACTGTATGTACAGGATACTCCTTTGGATTCTTCTGTACCAACACTGCATGCTGATATATATATATATATATATATATATATATATATATATATATATATATATATATATATATAGTCTGCATTTCAATGATGCTGTCTTCAAAATAGTCTTTGGTCTTAAAAGACAAAAATGATGTCTGTCAGGAATGGCATTAGAATCAAGGTACAGACGCCTTTGTTAGACGTTTCTATAATTTAAATTCCGATCGAAACATCAGTGACCTCGCTGAAATATTTATAAATTGATTTTAAGCTAAATCACACCTAAAGCATCATCACTACCATAAACAGTTCAGTTTATAAGGCAAGCAATAACATATCTCAACACGAAGCATATTGCATAGCCTTATATTAAAATATATTTCAATCTTTCCATGAATATAACTCGACTCTATTTAATATATATATATATATATATACATATATATATATATATATATATATATATATATATATATATATAGTATATCGAGGCAGCAGATAATTTTCTAAACATATACTGTTAAAGATAAGAGACAATGAATGTCTATTATGTTTAATCATGAACCGTTCTAAGCATCGTATTTTGGCTTTAATTTCAGTTAAAAATAAAGACAAAACATTTGGATAATATTTTATTAAGTTGGTTCTAAGCTTTCGGCTCACAGGAGCCATATTCAGTGAGATTTCAAGGACGTTAACATAAAGACATCCACCATCAAAGATGATTTTATCTTGTGTTGACATAAAACTTTGCTAAGCAACAACAGTCACCAAATAGCAAACGCAGTTCGTAAATTTGTATGCGGTTTCTATATTTAAATGCAATATAATGTGTTATGGCCAGATTTAAGCGTGATTTTTTTAAGTGTTGTTTTTTTTAATTTAATGTAGATGGCCTCCAATATCTGAAGGTTTTTTTAGTGTGTGTATGAGTGAGTATTATTGTATTGTTGACAAAAATCTGTCTGATATTTCCCACATGTCTATGTTTTTCTAAGAAATATTGTTTAATTGAACTCTGATCAGAAATGTGACAAGTAAGTCTACGGGACAGCGTGGTTGTAGTAAGACCAATATGATTAAACATAATAGACATTCATTGTCTTTTATATTTAACAGTATATATATATATATATGTATATATATATATATATATAGCATAATGATGATCCACGTATACTGTCTTAATACGTATAGGAAAAACCACTTAAGAGTTGTAAGTTAAAAATGTATTTTTTTGACAGTATTTATTCATTTCTATTATTATATATATATATTTGATATTTCAGACCGGCCTCGGCCTTTCATCAGAAACAAATGATTTTAAAATTTAAACTTCACGTGATGCAAAAAGCAACAGTTTGAATATTTTTAAACGTAAATCTAACTGTAATAATACTTCTAAATGTCGCGACGGACGCTTCTAGTTTAAATTTTAAAATCATTTGTTTCTGATGAAAGTCCGAGGCCGGTCTGAAATATCATATATATATATATATATATATATATATATATATATATATATATAATAATAGAAATAAATTAATACTGTCAAAAAATATATATTTTTAAACTTACAACTTTTTAGTAATTTTTCCTATATATATATATATATATATATATATACATATATCGAATAAAGAAATAGGGTTGTTCCAACGAGATAATTAGAATAAAAAGTGTGATAAGCCGTGAACGTTTTCTTTAAAGTGCATGTTTATTGTTTTTGTAATTATACATGTTATGAAACATTAATTGTCCATGACGCTATACGTGTTTCGAGTCTACAATTGACTCTCTTCAGGCAAATAAATTTGTGGTTTTTATATACGATGTCTGATCAAAAAGTATCGGAGTGGTGCTATAAAAACACAACCACATCATATAACAATTCAGTATTTAAGCTTTTTCGAAGTAGTTCTTTTCTGAAGCAACACGCTTTCTCCAGCCTCGTTTCCATTGAGAAAAACATTCCTAGAAGTTCTTTTACGTTGGAGTAGAGAGCATTTGCCTCGTCGCATTCTCTTAAATTTCTTCGACGTTCTGAAAGCTTAATTCTTTCAAGTGGGATTTGATTTTTGGAAACAGAATAAAGTTGTAAAAGGCAAAATTTGGGCAATATGGTGGTTGTCGGACCTAGGATTGTTGTACTTGTGACAAACCTACTATGCAATTCATGGTCTTTGATTGAACCATGTAGTTTGATGCAAAAGAACAACTACTGTGATTTTAATGAAATATGGTTCGGGAGCAGCTTTTCTTTTAATCATTTCACCCAAAGCAAGGTGATAATTTCAATAATTTGTAAATTCTCCTCCATCAGTTTCTGTTCTCGCACTTCCCGCCAGTGCAGGGGGTTACATAGAAGGAAAGTTATGAGAAAGAGTGACAGGTTATTGGGGGCGTCAGGAAGTGGGTAAAAAAGGATGAAAATACTGATGGGAGTGGAGTGGACGGAGAAAGGAGCATGAGAGAGAGGATGCAGGTTAGTGACGTAGGAGATGACTATTGACATTACATTTAAATTCTTGGAGATTGTAGCTGTCGGGGAAGGAATTAAACGGAAGGGAATTCCACAGGCGGGAAGTGCGAATAAAGAAGCTTCTGGAGTAGAATTTGCGTTTACATTTTATTGGTTTCCCAGTAAAAGGGTGAGACCTAGTTGCTAATCTTGTGACTCCAGTAAATTCATATATAGGGGGCACCAGTGAGCAGAGTTCATCGGAGACTACATTAATAGTTCTAACTATATCAAAGGAAGTATCTGCAATTTTCTTTTCATCCAACAATAAAATCAGTTAAAATCGCTTCCTGAAAACTTTTATATGCTTCATTTTCAATATCACCTGAAAGTTTCAAAAAGAGAATTCTTCACCAAATTTTACAGACTGGCGTTAGGATATAACCCGGTTACATTTACCAAAACCGCTTGCTAAATCGAAACAGATATATATTCCTTTCCGGGATATATCAACATGAAACCTGTAGGTTGTCTGGAAAACGTACACAAACGAGTAATGCGACAGAAGAAACTCACCTTAGAACTTATCGTGACATATAGCAAATTCACCTGTAAAATTATGGGACCTAGCTGACAATCTAGTACTGCACTTAAAATTGAAAATTTGAGGTACAAAAGTAGAGCACTTATCAGAACGATTACCATAAAAACATTTATAGAAAAACCACAAGGAAAATAAGTTATGGTGGTAAGAAAGTGTTTGAAGCCGAAATACCTAGTCAGGAGGATGCACAGATTTTTTCTTCGAACTTGAACCATCAGGTGTGACAGTCACATTCTATACACAATCCTGTTTTCGCTACCACAGTGCGTTTAAATTTCTATCTTTTCTCATCCTGTGTCCATGTACATTAGAGGCTTTAATGGCTTAATATATTACTCATGAATTACATTATCAATTATTTAGAAGCTCTTAGTAAAAATGAAGCAAATTTTTTCACAAGGCACATTTCTTTTGATAACCCCTAAACATTAATATTAATTTCTTCTAAATATGGATCAAGATTACTAAACAGTGGAAATAAAAAGTATGTAGATATAAATAGTGTAGAACTAAGAATGAAATATCATCTTATCAGACAGTTTCACGGCTTGAATAATCATCAGTAAGTGATAATCCTCCTTGGAGAGGGCTGCATATATAGCGCATACAAAGATATTGGAGCAATGGTTTTTAGTTACAGTTAATATTTGTTTCTAGTTTTTTATCTTGAGTTTATTTTACACACACACACACACACACACACACACACACACACGCATATATATATATATATATATATATATATATATATATATATATATATATATATATAGCTAATTTGTTTTAACATTATTTTTAATCGATACTCGTATTGGAGTAGATAGTCTGTTTCTGAGTAAACATTATATACCAGCAAGATTATTTATTTGAAATTTTGTTGTGAAAATGTGTGTCATATGGCAAGATTCTAACAACATAGGGGAAGATACCAACTGATCAAGTGCGTCTTAGACCGCGCGACTACGAATGATTCCACAGTCACGAAGTTAAATCAAAACTTATATCCACAACTTTCGATTTTTCGTAAATAACCATCTCTGCTCTGAAATGTATCATAATGTACACAAAAGTAAGCAGACAATATAACGAAAAATTCCGGAGATTGATGAAATAGAACTAACAACCGACATGTTTAATTTATTTGTTTGAACATTATTTTTAAGCGACACTCGTATTTAAGTAGATGTTCCGTTTTTAATAAACCAATATATATATATATATATATATATATATATATATATTCAGATGAAACTTCAAAAACTACATTCGTTTTATACCCATTTCGGCAAGAAAAAATCTAGCTTCCTCAGCAACGATCAAAATCAAAATTTTATTGCAAATATGAGACAAAAATTCACATTCCGGAAGGTCGCTCAAAATAATTCCATACACAGGAAGTTTACCTTAAAAAGAAAAAGAAAGAAATTAAGAAATAATAAAGGAGGGGAAGTTAAAAAATAAAGAATTTGTCGTCTAGACATTGTTACGGAGGGCAGGGAAGAAAGAGTAAAAAGACATAGAAATGGGTCACAAGACAACATTAGAGAAGAAGACTTTTAGATTACATATGTATTATAGAATTAAAATTCAATCGTGTCACAGGAATGGAAGTAGTGGCAGGAATGGAAAAGAAAAATGGGGTAGATAGGGAAAAAGTTAAAGGAGAAAAAGAGGAAAAAAGGAGAAGAGAGAAAAGGAGGAACATCTTTCGTAGATATATTAAATAGAGTGAAAAATGGGATAGATAAATAAAAAGGGAAAAGAAAAAAGAAAAGGAAAATTAGAGAAAAGAGGTAACTTTATGTAATATTCAGATATGTTAAAATATTTTTGTTTGAAATAATATGGTCTGATTTGTTGTTTGATCAAATTCTAGTAATAGAATAAAAATCGGGGTAATATTATATTAGAGTGGGTCTAAAAGGAGAATTTTGACAAATAATATAATTATATATATATATATATATATATATATATATATATAAGAAAAATTTTCACAAAAAGGCAAATAGTTTGTGAGATGGAAAAATTGTTTTAGAAAAGTGTAAATATATCAAAATTAATTGTAATGTAGATCACGAATTTCTTTAAAATTCTCATTCACCCAATAAAGTAAATGATATGTAAAAAAAATAAAATTCAATGTAAATTTAGGCAGGAGAAGTATTTGAGAATTAGAAAAGTAAATTTGGAATTTAAGGTTTGTCGTAATCTAAAATTAATTGGCTCAAAAGATTAAAGGGTTAAAGAGTTGGTTTATATGGTCACTTTAAATAATAATCTAGTTTTGGAAAGAGGAAAGGCTTCTATACCACGGGGATTAGTTTTAGATTACAATTGGGAGTGTTATTATAAAAATTAAAAAATAAAAATATTTAAAATTATTTAAATTTAAAATTTAAAATTTAAAAATCTAAAATTTAAAATTCAAAAATTTAGATTTGTGGTGGCATTTGCTTATGGATTTCTTATGTAAAATTAAGAGTAGGTCTTGTTTAGGATACGTCATTATTTTAATTTTTTCAAATGAACATAAATTACATCTATTATGAGGGTTTTGGTGGATCCAGGATGAGTATATCAGTTTCCAATTAACTATGTGGTTTAGGCCTTCTTCCTTCATGTCCCAAAATCTTCCAGAAAGGGATGTTTGAAATCTTAGTTTGGAGTTAAAAAAGTAGTGCTTATGTGTATAGTAACGTTGTTTGAATTCTCCTGCGGAAATACCGATAAAAGTTTAATTATTTTTCTTGTTGCTAGTTGAGGAGATTTGGGCTTAGTAGATTGCCTGGGTAGATTACATGCTGATGAAGAAAAACCCTGTGGAGTGAGGTCATCACAATGGTGCCTTCACACAACTTTGAAGTCGGCATAATTTTAAGTTGAATGACAAACTTCTTCACATTCATGATAATTCACAATATGTATTTCTTTCAGGTTTGCGATAAAATCAATTTCTGATACAATCCGCTTGCTTTTGTTAGAACCAGTCGTATAGCTTACCAGCTGCACCATAAAAAACAATGGCTTTATTTAAGTAATTCTGAAATTGCGTTTTATTTATGCACATCTAGATTCTTTTTAATGCATTTTTATTATTATGGGCGATATTTCTTGATTATTAATCTAAAATTTATTATTCTATTCTATTTAGGAAAATGTTACATTTTTTTTTAATCGTTTCACCCCGATCAAAGCGGTAATGCCACAGATGTGCAGGGGGCGGCATAAGTGTAAAAAGATTAATTAGAAGAGAGTGAAGAGGAAGACGAACTAGTTAGAAAAGAGCAATCGCAAGATGAGAATGCTGGTGTGATAACATTTTAAAAGGTGGAGAGAAAGGAAAGGATATACGGGGTGGGGAAAGAACCAGAGTCAAGTGGTTAATAGATGAGTATTGTCATTGCATTTAAATTCCTGGAGGTTGAAGCCGTCAGGGAAGCAAGAATATGGGAGCGAGTATCTCCCGAAACACACACACATATATACACACCCACACAGATACACACCCACATATTTTGGTTGAACAAAATAATGTAAACAACTTGAAATTTCAATCAAATTTATTTCAATACACGGTAGGACTGGCTTTGTCAGTAATTACAGTTTTAATTCTGTGTGGGATCGACTCGTATGAAATTCTAATTGTTTTCAGAGGAATTTTTATCGATTCTTCAGCTAAATCAATTTCCAATTCTTTCAATGATGATGGTGGAGGATATCGGTCCTCACATATATGTTCTAAAATGACCCATAAATATTCAATGATATTCAGATCTGGTGACTGTGGTGGCCAGATAAGATCTACTTCACTTGAATCTTCCTCGGACCATTCAGCTACAACTTTAGCAGTAAAAATGGGTGCATTATCACCCTGAAAACTTGCATTTTTTTCGGAAACAGTACATGTAACAGATTTAACAGAATAAAGCTGATCTCTTAAAATTCTTAAAAAGTCCTTAATGCTGATTTTACACCTATGGGTATACACTCAATAATAGGCACTATATATATATATATATATATATATATATATATATATATATATATATAGTCGTCTGCATATAGACCTGTTTCGTTGTATCACAGCTCATCAGTACGGTTAGACATACGAATTCTTCTAGCCAGGAATAAAATACGAGCATATTGACATCCCTCGGCGATTTTACCTCTAAGCTATGGGCGCTTGGTGGAGGAAGGCGGACTTTAGCGTGTTATATATGCAATGAATACACACGCCAGTAACCGAGAGTGCTCAAATTCATTACTGAGTGAACTATATATATATATATATATATATATATATATATATATATATATATATATATATATATATATTATCACGCCATTCAGCTGTGACTTTTAGCAATGATATCACCTCGTTCTGCACTCAGTTACAGTGGCTAGCAATTTGCAGTCGTTTCTGGCTAAGCTTAAGAAGTTTCTCGGTGGTCAAATCACCCTTAAGCTTGATGGAAGGCTTACATTTTCTTCTTGACGATGTGTTTATTACCTTTAATGTTGTTTTGCAGAATGTGACTTTGCAATTCTGGCAATCTCAGCCTCAATGAATCATGCATCTTTATTGGTGTATGCCACATCAAATGCTTGTGAATCATATAGGTGATTGTGCTTGGTTAGTGTGGGCTTATTTGCAGTGCCGTACTTAGCAACATCGCGCCCCGCAGAACGCGCCTTACGTCCTTTCTACCCGCTTAATGCAAATTGCGCCCCCGAACATACTGAACCCACAATAAATGGTACTTTAAACAAAATAACATACTCTTGAAACGCAGATATTCCGTGATCACGAAAAAACGGAAGAAATCGCGGAATTGGCGTTTTGAAGCTACACATTACGAACGTTTTCACATTTTCAGCTATTTTTGGTGATCTCCTTGCTATTTTTATAGCCATTTTAATGCGTTTCGGCTCTCAATCTTCTACAAGTTTTTTCAAGAAAGTTTCAAGAAATTGAAACCCAAATTTCAAAAGCATTTTGCGACAGAAAGTTTGTTATACTGTCAAAATATTTCTTGTATATATTTTATTTATCATTCAAACTAATGCTTATATGTATGTTGAAACAGATATCTTTAATCTATTTCTCTCTCAAGTTCATTTTTTTTTAATTACAAATGATTTGTGGCCTCTTCGGAGGCCTGGAAGTTTTCTACCAAAGATTATATATAAAGAGAGAGTGCCAGACGGGTTGACAGATGTCTATTTTAACATACAAGTATGATAAAAATTTTCCAGTTACTTATTATTTTGTTAATTTTTTTTATTACAATAGATCTGCGGATCCAAGGAGTCTTGCGGCTTCCCGGGACTTTGTGGCCCTTAGGGAAATTGCGGCCTCCTCACAATAGCAGGGTGTGCGGGGGCCCTAAGTACGGCCCTGCTTATTTGGATCTTTTCAGACTATTCCTTGCCTGTCTTACACTTACCTCTGCATAGAAGAATCTCATTATACTTAGTCTTGGCCTTCTTTGGCAATGCTTAGAGAGCAGTGGCGGGCTGAGCCATCGGTCAACCAGACCATGTCCGAGGGCCCGGCACCGCAAGAGGGCCTGTCCGGCAGCCAATAAAATTATTAAGTATGTCTTTCTTATACACTCTAATTTTTTTTTTTTTAATCATTTCACTTCGAGCAAGGCGGAAACGCCACTGATGGGCAGGGGGCTACATAAATATAAAAAAATTAATTAGAAAAGAGTGAGGAGTACAAACTATTTAGAAAGGAACAATAGAAGAAAGCTGAGAAAGCAGGTGCGATGACAGATACATAGGTGGAGAGAAAGGGAAGGTTATACAGGGTTGGGGAGAGAGCTAGAGTCCAGTGGTTAGTAGATGAGTATTGACTTTGCATTTAAATTTCTGGAGGTTGTAGCCGTCAAGAAAGCAAGAATACGGGAGCGAGTTCCACAGGCGGGAAGTGCGAGAGAAGAAGCTGCAGGAGTAGAATTGTTGTCTGCATTTGGCTAACCTGACTGTGAATGGGTGGGACCCAGTTGCCAGTCTGGTTGCACGAGTAAACATCTGTTGAGGAGGACTCGGGCCACTCAGCTGCACCTCATAGTCTCTGTGTGCACCATACATGGCCGTAGCTAATTCCTTTTGATTTCGCTGCACCCCTTGCCTGGTCGAAGGGAAAACGCAATAAATCCTTTTAACCTTCCAAGAATATTCGGATGATTATAAACTTGACGTCTCTATAGTACCGGCTGAAATGAGTACAATGGTGTTACTATGATATGTGAACGTTAATATTTGAAACTTTTGGCTCAGCATTATTGTAAAGCATAGTACCTCATATATTAGGGTGTGATAAAATGTAAAAATTTATTTTAAAAAGTGTATGTGAACTCATTTCAATATCTGTTTCTAACATCTATTATTATGAATTTTATAAGTTAGTACATTGTTAATTAGTAGTAATTAAATGGAATTTTTGTTTGACATGTCATTACGCTTTGTTGTTACTATCAGCATGTGTTCACGAATATCTTTATATGAAGTCTTCAAATCTTTTTATGCATATAAATACATATATATCTTAAAGTAAAGCTTACTTTAGTTATGTCAATATGCACAGTTCACCTGCTGCACAGCGTCTACATGTGGCATTTAACTGTAAAGGGCGCCGGGGAGGAGGCCTCGTTCTATTTTCTGCCCGTGAGCCTATAACACTCTCAGTCCGCCTCTGGAGAGTGCGTTTTCTTTTGTGTCCCTTACATGGTTTGTGATTCAGTGCCATCAGTTTGCTGAGATGGGATTTCAAAACAATTGATAATTAATGTAGAAAAGTTTGTCTGGGGGAGAGTTAGATCTTCACGAAAATTCGAAAGCGGCATAAAAACGCTGCTCAACTAAGTGAGAAACTTGACATTAATTCTATTCACCCTTTATCTTTATCTCTGTTGTGGATTCCGGGTGAAGGAACCACACAAAATAATGAACAACAGAAACAGATATGGAGATAGACAAGTAGTTTATACTGAACGCAGAATATTTTGAGGACCCTAGATGTTATGCCAGGATTTGTCGTCGGAGGTCACAATCTGAACAATATAAGATACGCAGACGACATAGTGTTGATTGCAGACACGAAAAAAAAACCTGCAGGACCTCCTACAGAAGATAGCTGAAGTGAGGGATATGAAGGGATTACAAATAAACTGCAAGAAAACCGCATACATCAGCAAAAAGAGCAGCCCAAAGTGCCCAATACAGGTGGGGGATGTCAAAATCAAGTAGGTACGAAAATTTAAATATCTGAAAAGTGTTCTAACTGAAGACGGAAGGTGCGACACAGAGTTCCAAAGACAAATTGGCATGGCGAAAGACGCGTTCCAGAAGCTGAGTAAAGTAATAAGACACAGGAAAATTTCACTAGAAACAAAGAAAAGAGTACTGGATTCCTATGTGATGTCAGTTCTTCAATATGGCAGTAAATATTAGACAATATCAACTAAGATGAAGAGAAAATGTGAAGCAGCTGAAATGTTGTTCTACAGAAGGATGCTGCGGATATCGTGGACTGAGCATATGAGCAATGACAAGCTTTTGGAAATGATGGAAACGAAAAGGAATTAATATTGAGCATCAGGAAGAGACAAATGAAGTTCCTGGGACATGCAATGAGGAAGGAGCGCTTAGAGAACCTGATATTAACAGGCCAGATAGAGGGTTAAAGAGAAAGAGGAAAGCAGTGGATAACATATTTGAAGGGCCTGAGCAGGTGGATGACAGAACAAGGGCTGAGAGACGTTACAGGAGAAAGCGTGCTAAGAGCCACCAGGGATAGGGAGACGTGGAAGGCTCTAATCGCCTACGTCCTGAAAGGACAAGGCACATAGAAGTTAAAGAATATACAAACTTGAACGCAGGTTAGTAAATTCAGGAATGCTATTAATAAGAAAAAATATATGAGGGAAATGATGCGAGTCAGAAAGATAGGAGGTGACTATTGACCTTACACTTAAATTCTTGGAGATTGTATCTGTTGGGGAAGCAATTATACGGAAGGGAATTTCACAGGTGGAGAGTGAGAGAAAATAAGCTAATAGAGTAGAAGTTGTGGTTACATTTTATTGGTTTCATTGTAGAAGGATGGGACCTAATTGCTAGTCTAGTAGCTCGAGTAAATTCATACATAGGGGGCACCAGTGAGCTAAGCTTGTCGGAGCAGAAGCTGTTAAAGTAAAAACAAAGGACAATAAAACACATGTAAAATACACATTATATAGGATGCACGAAATCAATTATCACTATTTTATATTTTCAAATACGTGCATACGCGTTGTTGGCTTTTTATTTTGTCGGTTTATTTTTTAATCGTATCACCCCGAGCAAGGCGGTAACGCCACTGATGTGCAGGGGGCTACGTAATAGTGAAAATATTGTAAAAGAGAAAGCCGGAAACCATATCCTAAACAGGGAACAAGGGATGAGCCTCTTAACCTGTTCAATAGACGAGGGTGGAGTGTGAACCGGGCGATAGATAGATAGATCTATCTACTCCAATTGAAAAAAAAAAACAAAGTGAGAAGATTTGAAAAGAGAAAGCCGGAAACCACATCCTAAACAGGGAACAAGGGATGAGCCTCTTAACCTGTTCAATAGGCGTGGGTGTAGTGTGAACCGGGCGATAGATCTATCTACTCCAGTTATACAGTATATTAGGTTCAGTTGAACACCGTCTGTGAAAAATAAATGCACCATGACGCAGTTTACTCCGCAGGAAATTTGGAAATATTTCGGAGTGTTTGACTGTCAGTGTGAGGACAAATGCAGATGATTTGGAAAGAGTTACATGAGTCTAATAGTGAATCTGAAGATACGACAGCTCAAAAAACTCACTATGATTGTTCTGAGAAGAAAAGAACACTGGAATTTCTTGATGAGTGAACAGACTCAAAACGGAAACCTACACCAAGCGCTTTGGGGAGGTACTTGTCACGGCGGAATCACCCATAACGGAATGAACTCTTCCAAACAGTACATATATCTCCCCTCACAAGAGGTGAGGGTAGATAGCGTTGATAGCTCGAGAGAGTAGCCTGAGGAAAACGCCCTGAACATAGCCGAGAGTCGTCTACGAACACTGATACCGTAACGATCATTACGAGTCCCAGTTCGTGGGTCGAATTATAGTTTACTCACTAACCGTATTATCGCTCTACTAACAAAGTTCCAAGTGTTGTATTTTGCTGTGTTTAATACATATTCGTTATTTCCTATTTTGGTTGTTTTTGTATTATCCTTGCTGGACCTTTAACCGAGTCCACGTTAGTACTCCAGAGGATTCGGTAACAGGTGGGTTTAATGGTGATTACGAAGGTGTTTGGAGTGATCACTAGATATAGCAAAGTTATGCCTCTGTTCATCTCCACACGACTACATCAAGTTTCTTTAGGTGGTATTGCTGCTCTGGGTCAAGAGGGTGGCTGCTGAAAACCTCGATATCTGGCAAAAGGAATCTGCAATATATCACACAATAGGAGAACCAGCTAATAGATGTCAGACAATTTCTGCGACCACATCATTCCTTACATCTTGCCATCTAACTCTCCAGACTGCAACCCTCTTGGTTGTTATGCGTGAGCACAGTGGAGTGAGAGATTAACAAAACTCCTGGTAACAGCAAAAGATGAACAAGGATTGTGGCAGCATCCATCAACTTAAACAAAGAGATCGTCCAGAAGAAATGAAAAAAATTCCGAAGTCGTCTGGAGGCCGTGGTTGATGCCAATGGTGGTTATATTCTCGGTTATATTTAGCCAACTTAACTGTAAATTAATGAGACGTCATCACCTCGGTTAGTACTGCATTTAAATTCGAAGAGTCTAGACACCATAGTGAAGAGTACGTCCGAATAATTACCATGGAAGAA
This sequence comes from Ascarosepion bandense, assembly GCA_037127315.1. Lineage (NCBI taxonomy): Eukaryota > Metazoa > Mollusca > Cephalopoda > Sepiida > Sepiidae > Ascarosepion > Ascarosepion bandense. The sequence goes on along the minus strand of JBBBDQ010000950.1, from coordinate 80,611 downwards.
TTTGTAGAAAAGGCATAGGAAAGTCACCTTACTGTAGTGGGAAAGTGACTGAAACCGAGTTGTCAGATCAAGGCCAGTAATAATGCTGATTCTTCTTTGGATTTTATAAAATATCTCTAAATAAATAGCAAGAACACGTGATCATATGTGGCAGTAATATCTAAGCATGGCGAATGGTAGACTCAATAAGTCCCGGGCCTGACATATGGATGGTGCCACCAATAAAAAAAACCCATATGATTTTTATGAAGTACTAACCATCAAATGGCACGTGACAAAATGCGGACCCAGTAAGATTATTAGTTTACAAATTACAGCTAGTTAAGTGAAGCAACTGTTGCAAATTTTCAAAACAATAGAAAAATCTGAATTTCATCTGTTGATAAAACATTGCTTTCGGATGGAAAAAGATACTGTTCAAGCAAAGCAATGGTTTGATAAGTGTTATTCAAAATCACTTGAGTGGACAGCCGCAGGTGAAAGCCATTCAAAGCGATAATGGTGATTATATTTTCGGATTTATATATTTATATCAGCTGGCAAGGTTTTAGCCTCCGTATTTTGGGATGTGCAAGGTATTTTGCTCATCGATTACCTTGAGAATAGAAGAACCATCAATAGCAAATATTATATAACATTATTGGTGCGTTTGAAGAAAGAAATCACCAAAAATGGCTACAAATGGAGAAGAAAAAAAGTGATCTTTCACCAAGAAAATGCACTGTGTCACAAATTGATGGCAACGATGGTAAAACTACATAAATTGCAATTCGAATTGCTTCCACATTCACCCTATTCTTCAGATCTGACCCCCATGGGCTACTGGCTGTTTGCAGACCCTCCCTCCAAAAAAAGGGAAATAGATTTGGTTCCAGTGACGAAGTGATATCGGAAGCTGAGGCGTATTTGCGGCCAAAGACAAATCCTTCTACAAAATCGAATTGTTAGAGAAGTGTTGGAATCAGTGTATTACCCTAGAAAGAGACTATGTTGGTGAATAAAGTTAAATTTTGCCTAAAGTTTGTTGTTTTATTAATTAGGCCCGGGGTTTATTGAGTGATGTGTTATGTAAGATAGATTCTGGAGTGAAACATTGTCTCGACATACCTTCTTGGCATCTCAGCTAGCAATGGTTTCAATATAATCTTTATACTTCGTATTAGCGCAAGAAAAGGCAACGTGTCACTTTCCTGGAGGTCAGCCTCATTCATGTTGATAAAATGCAGTGAGGATTCTCTTTTTGTATCTGGAACTGAAAGAATTATAGAAATTAAAGATAACAGTTGTATCTGTCTTTGAGGGAGCACTGGGAATAACCTGGAAAAGCTTAGTGAAATGGCTGAAAAAGAATTCGTGAAAGATTCCAAATATAGACACTTTGGAAGACTGAATAGGTCATGACGACCGAAAGAAAGTTCCGAAAGATGTGAGGTCGCTGGATTGTTTGGAAAATAATGCAAAATATTAAATCTTTAAAATACATGTAAAGAAAAAAAAAATAATGATAAAAACATACAACGTGTTGCAGAAATACTTCCCAAATAATGGTAAGATATTAGTTATATCAAGGCAACATTGCCAAATGTCATATTATTATGTGGGGCGTATATCTGAGATGTTGATGTAGGGTGTATTTCTGCCGCACCCTGTATTTATACAAAATCTGAAATGTAAAGCGAGATTGAAACTGGAGAAAGAGTAAAATAGTTATAAATAATAAAACATTGATAAATGTATGAAAACCGGATGCAACTTGTGAAAATTCCTAAAATAATGAGAGAAGAAGCAGAAAAAAAAATGAATAAAAATTCGAATAATATAATGCAAACAGGAAGAAATCGACTGATGGAATGGCGGTGTTGGTTATATTAAAAAGCAGAAATGCTTTTTTAAGATAAAAGAATTAATCTGAAATATAGTAAGAAAAACGGAAGCCGAAACGAAACTGGTGAAAGTGAGAAATTCTCAATGAAACAAAGGTAAAAAGATAATATTGTATCGAAAACGAAAACTGTCAGACGATTATGAATTTTAGCAACTGGCATTATAGATAAAGAAAAGAAAGAAAAAAAAGAAAGAGAATTAATAGTAGAAGAAGAAGAACAATCTGCTGTAATAAAAAAAGGTATCCTGGTGAGAAAAAAAAATTGTAACGGAGAAAGAAAAGAAAAGAAGCGATGGAGAATAATAAGGAAGAAGATAAGACGAGAGAAAAGAGAAAAAAAAATAGTGAAGCCGGAAAACATGAAGCTAGAAAAAAGCAGAAAGCATAAATAATACGGAAGAAACGTAAGATAAAAGAGGGAAACCAATGAAAAGCAAACGAAAGAGAAAAAGCAAAGTGGAGAATTTTATGAAACGAAATATAGAAAAAGAAAGAAAGCAAAAAGGAAATAAAGAAAGAAAGAAAAAAAGAAAGAATGAAAGAAAGAAAAAGGTTGAAATAGACACAGAGAGGGAAAAAAGAGAGATATAAGGGATATAGATAAAAAAGTGAAAAAAAAACCAAACAAACCAAAAACAAAAAAAAAAAGCAGGAAAAGAAAGATATCGTAAAAAATTAGAAAAAAAAAACATAATTTTTGATTGATTTGTTTTCAACGGCTTATCAAACCGAAAATAAAGGCCAAAAATTGATAACTAAAATGAAAAAGAGCAAAATTAAACAAGAGAAAAAAACTAGTATGAAAAAAAAAGAAGAAAGAAAGGAAGGAATAAATGTAAAATAAAAGGGTGGAAATCAACCAAGAGAAAGTGAAAAGATAATAAAAAGGAAATAAAAAAGAAAAAATAAGTAAAAGAAAAGAAGAGCAAAGAACAAAAAGGGAAAGCGAGAAATGAAATAAAGATTTAAAAAAAGAACCAAAACCTGTAGCAAAACGAAATACTATTTTGCTTAACGGAAGGAAAGATTGTACATAGTTATTTGCTTATTTGAGAAAGATCAAAAGCTTTATATATATATATATATATATATATCAGGACAGCGAGTAAAAAGATAGATAGATAGATAGATATATATATAATTCAATAGATATAGATCTGTCTGCATCGATTTGTTCCTATCTATCTATCTATATATCTATCTATCTATCTATCTTTTTACTCGCTGTCCTGATATATATATATATATATATATATATATATATATATATGCCTTATTCTATAACCTATCCTTACATTTTATATATATATATATATATAAATCACTCACTGTATCACAGGTCATCAGTGCGGCTAGATTAACCGTTGTCTTCAAGCTAGTACTGAAGACTAACTGATTTGTCACCAACTGTAGATTCACTTACTAAGCTATCGGCGCAGTCAGGAAAAAGCCTTTCGTTACGGGTCATGTTTTTAACCGAACCGAGAGCGTTCAACACGATAACCGGAGAACATAGCATAAAGCCGTAAATGGCTACTGTTTAAAAAGTTCCCTGTATGTAAAATTATCTTCATCCATCCATCTATCTATCTATCTATCTATCTATCTATCTATCTATCTATCTATCTATCTATCTGTCATTCTGTCATTCTGTCTATCTATCTATCTATCTATCTATCTATCTATCTATCTATCTATCTATAACTGATTTGTGGTCTCTGTATACCATCTTTATAATATACCCACCATATAAAGTGGGCATTGTAATAAAACAAACTTTCTTTTGCAACTAACACCAAATCAACGTACTGTGAACATTTTAACTTAATTTCCCGCCAGAAGACCTCGTGAAATCTAATCTAACTGTCAACAACCGACATGAAGGTATTTTTATCTGAATGCTTTTAGATGATATCTTCTACTGATTGTTTTGTTTTGTTCAGACTAATTCACTTGTATTGCTTTCTTATAATGTTTGCGACCTTTTGTAAAAAGCTAAATTTAATGTTCCTAAAACGTGATGAATTTATCAAGGAACGCTCAATTTTGATCTGAACAAGATTCATCCTTTAATAAAATAATACAGATACAAGAGGAGGGCCGAATGTTACAGGGGGTTGCACAGTCCTACAAAGTCATAAAGAAAGACAAGTGTAGATTGCATCGGGCAAAGCAATACAAGAAGATGCTGAGAAGTTCTCGGTTTGAGACCAAATACTACTTGTTTTTATAATTATCATTGTATAGACAAAGCTGTCGAGCTTGAAAAGAATCTCCAATCTGTGGCGGACTGGGGTAAAATAGCTCATCCCATTAGCATGGATCAGGCTAGCCTCCCTGAAAGCAAAACACTACGCCTTCTCGGATTAACTCTCACAAGAGACCTCAAGTGGCATGACTATATAGAATCCATAGCTAAATCCGATGCTAAGTAAGTCAATTCTCTGTGTAGGGCCAGGAAGTTTTTCCCATCTGAAACAATCCTACACATATATAAATCTACCATCCGCCCGTGCATTGAATCCTGCTGCCATATCTGGTCTAGTGCTCCTGCTATCAACCTAGGTGTTCTTGACAAAATCCAACAGAGAATCTGTAATGTGATCGATCTAGACTTGGCAGCTCAGATACACTCACTTTCTCACCGGCGCTATGTCGCTTCCCTGTGTCTCTTCTAGAAATACTTTCAAGGCTGCTGCTCCGATAAACTTGGCTCACTGGTACCCACCATACATGAATTTACTCCAGCCACAAGATTAGCAACTAGGTCCCACCCTTTTACTGTGAAATCAATAAAATGTAAACAAAAATTCTACTGCATCAGCCTTTTCTCTCGTAGTTTCCGACTGTGGAATTCCCTTCCATTTGCTTGCTTCCCCGACAGCTACAATCTCCAAGAATTTAAATGTAAATTCAATAGTCATCTCCTATCTCACTAACCTGCATCCTCTCACTCACGCTCTTCTCCCCGTCCACTCCAATCTCATCAGTATTTTCATCCTTCTCTTACCCACTTCCTGACACCCCCTATAACCTGCCATTCTGATAACTCTCCTCCTATGTAACCCCCCCCCCTGCCAAACAGTCGCAATAAAATGCCTTGCTTGGAGCGATATGATTATTAAAAAAACTCAATTTCTGCTTTGGTCACGCCACCTACCAAGTCTGCAGAAAGAACTAAAGCAGGTAGTCGTGTGTTGTTATGGCTACATTCCGTTTGTCTTTCTAAATCCAATAATATCACTAGTGTTATATGAATAAAGTGCTTCCTAGTGTGTCACTGTATTTATCAAATGTGTTGTTTTTTTTTCCTTTTTTTATCATTCCAAGCGCATCTACTATCACTGTTACTATTCTTAGTTTAAGTTTCCACATATTTCTATTTTATCCAGGCATTTACACTTTGATAGTTTTTCAAATTCCTTGTTTTTATGTTACAATCCGCTGGACAAGCCATATCAATTAGAAGGCAATGTTTATTTTTGGTGGGGGTGTCAATAATATCCGGCCTGTTTGCTTCAATATTCCTGTGTAGATGGAGTAATCTCATATAATCGTGACATCATCTATTTCTGTAACCGGTGCGGAGAGATGTTCCTACCAGTGTTTGTTTACAAAGTGTTTGTACATTGTATAGTGTAGATATTGCCCCACTCTATCGTGACGATTTTTATATTCGTTTGGGGCAAGTACAGAACATCCTGAGATTAGATGGTCTATTGTTTCCTGGTATTTGTCCCAGAACCTGCATTTTGGATCTACATTTTTATGGATGTTATTTGCCTGAAAGTTCATAGTGAAAAAACTCTGGTCTTGCGCTGCAAGAATAAAGCCTTCAGTTTCAGACTTTAATCCAGAATGCTCTTAACCATCGATGAGTATTAGCTTTATCCACATCAGGTTTATTATCACGTCCTGGGTATTGGCCATGCAGTGGTTTGTCTTGCCAGGGTTGTTTCATCTGTTTAAGAGCTTTATCCTTGGCTCACTTTTTTATATATTATTATTATTATTATTGCTGCTGCTGTTACTATTTTCTCCAAAAATTTCATACATTCTACAAATCTTTCCTAAATTTAAATGACCTGTCAAAAGGGTTATAAGCCAGGAAATAACAATAAATCAATTAATTTTTTTCTTCCCTTTCTTCTTTATCATTTTTTAACCGCTTGACCCCAGGCAAAACAGGACTACCATTATTACACAGAGAATTACAGTGAAAGAAGAGCTAGGTAAAGGGATAGTGAGAAAAAATAAAAATGAATGCGATTTAAGAAGAAAGAAGATGGCAGTTGACGGTGCATTGACATTTATGGAGATTGTAGCCATGAGGGAAGCAAGTAGATGGAAGGGAGTTCCACAGGAGGAAGCGCGAGAAAAGAAACTGTTGAAGTAGAAGTAGCGGTTACATTTAACCATTTCAACGATAAAAGGGTGGGAGCTAGATTCCAAATTGTGGCGCGCTGAAATTCATATTGGATGTGAAAAACACCTCGTAAGGTGTCATGAAAATATATATATATATATATATATATATATATATATATATATATATATATATTTTCATGACACCTTACGAGGTGTTTTTCACATCCAATATGAATTTCAGCGCGCCACAATTTGGAATCTAGCTCCCACCCTTTTATCGTTGAAATGGTTAAATGTAACCGCTACTTCTACTTCAACAGTTTCTTTTCTCGCGCTTCCTCCTGTGGAACTCCCTTCCATCTACTTGCTTCCCTCATGGCTACAATCTCCATAAATGTCAATGCACCGTCAACTGCCATCTTCTTTCTTCTTAAATCGCATTCATTTTTATTTTTTCTCACTATCCCTTTACCTAGCTCTTTTCACATCGAAATGGTCATTCAACATCATTGAATTAATCCTTTTTTAATTTATATTTGCTCTGTAATATTTTATTACATGGAGCTCTCTTCCTGTATCATTTTTTAATATTAAAATAAAATTTTTAATAATAATTAGGATCGGGTTTTTGGAATTTACCTTCCTGCTTTTTTCACTTGGATTAAAGTATCTGATTTAATATATATATATATATATATATATATATACCGAGGATAGCAAAGAAACCGGAAACAAGGGATGCATTTCTACTCCTGTTCAAGAGAAGTGGGAGGAGTATAGACCGGTTGATATGAAAGTCTATCTACTCTATTCTTCTTCATTATTATTATTATTATTATTATTATTATTATTATTATTATTATTATGTCATTTTTCATATTTCTGCTCTGGTCGCACTGCCAAACAAGTCTGCAGGAAGACCTAAGGTAGGTCGTGGCTTGTTGTTATGGCTCCATTTCATGTTTTTCTTATCTCCCCTATCATCCCTAGAGTTAAATAGACAAAGTTTTCCTTGGTGTGTGGGCTGTACTTAATAAGACAATTTTTTGTATATTTCCTAAGCTGGGGTTTCCAGGGATTCTTTCAATGTGTTGTTTTGTTCCATTTGTTATTATAATTTTATCACAAATTCTTATTATCCAAAGATTTTCTAGCTTTAAATAACGTCTCAAAAGGTTGATAAGTTGTAAAAAACAAATCAATCAACCAATTATTATTCATCTACTTCTTCTTTGTAGCGTGTTTATTCAAGACCGGGACAATTCGTAAACTATTTGGGCTCGAACCAATGTTTTTTCCCTTACTATCACAACCGGTACATGTTGTACGATCCATCAGGTAAATTGCTCACTACTTCCCTTTTTTACACTTACCTTCAATATGTTCTGCTCCCTTCCCCAATTCCGTATGCCAATAATAAAATAAAAGCTTTATTTTAGAACTGTTAAAGATATTTGAGAAATAGATATACCAGATCTGCTGAATAGAGTCTTATATTTTCTTGCTAGGATGTTCTACTTATTTCTCTACATTTCCTGTCCGTCTTTTAATTCTTCTCAAACTTTAACACCATCGTCAAACGCTGCTGAGAATATTGTTCAACAAGACGGCATCTCCAAAACTCTCGTGCTTAGATCTTCTTCAATGTACCAGGTCCCTTAAGGACATAGGCGATCATGGCCTGCACTGTCTCTATCCTGGTAGCTCTTAGCACTCTTTCTTCTGCTACTATACCCAAACTCCGCTTTGTCATTAAATTGCTCAGGCCCGTTAAGTATGTTATACGCTGTTTTCTTTTATCTCTCTTTCCTTTTATCTGACCTGTGAGTTTCAGATTCTCCAAGCCCTCCTTCCTCATTGCATATCCTAGGAACTTCAGCTGTCATTTCCTGATGCTCAGTATTAATTATTTTTTCGTTTCCAAAATCCTAATCATTGCTCTCATGCTCGGTCCATGTTATCCACACCATCCTTTTGTAAAACTATATTTCAGTTGGTTCAGTTGCCCATATTGAACAGACTTCATATAGCAGTCCAGTGCTCTCTTTGTTTCTAACGAAATTTTCCTGTCTCTTAATATTCTACTCAGCTTCTGAAATGCGTCCTTTGCCATGCCATTTCGCCTTCAGACCTCCGTGTCGTATAAGAGAGATAACTCATGACTTCCAGAAGAAGCATTAGGCAAGAAATGGAGTTCATATACCCCAGTGATTGTAATTGTAATAAAGGGTTCGGTTCGAATTTCCTAGTACCTGAAGAAGGCCGGAGCGTGAAACAGCCGAAACGTCGTATAAATGGCAAGAAAGATGAAAACAATAGTCTGAATAATGTAAATACTGTAAATCCTACCTCATCTCAGAAATATAGACAAATACAAAATTTCACTGTTCCTCAATACTCTTCTCAGCTTCTGGAATGCGTTCTTTGACTTGCCAATTCGCCTTCAGAGCTCAGTGTCGTAGATTCCATTTTCTCTTAGAACAATTTCTAGGTATTTAAATTTTTGTATCCACCTGAAATTGGCATTTTGGGTTTCTTTGTTCGATGATTTTTTGCGGTTTTGGACCGTTGAGAGTCTGGAAGGGATTGTCAGTTATTACATCAAAATTAGTCTGCACTGTCCTTTCTAGCAAAAGATATAGTTTTTTTTAATCATCTCACCCCAAGCCAGGCATTCTATTGCCACTGTTGTGCAGGGGGTTACATAGGGGAAAGTGATGAGAATGGGGGGTTAGTTATAGGAAATGTCAGGAACAGGGTAACAGACAGATGAGAATACCGAGGATGTGGGTGGAATATATGAAAAAACAGCTTGCAAGAATGGATGCGTATTAGTGAGATAGGAGATGTCTATTGACCTTACATTTAAATTCCAGGGGATTGTAGCTGTCGGGGAAGCAAGTATATGGAAGGAAATTCCACAGGCGGGAAGTGTGAGAAAAGAAGCTGTTTTACTGCCACTGTTAGGCAGGGGGTTACATAGAGGAAAGTGATAAGAAAGAGGGGTAGGTTATAGGGGATGTCAGGAAGAGGGTAATAGAAAGATGTGAATACCGGTGTAATGGGGTGGAGTGGATGGAGAAAAGAGCTTGAGAGAATGGATGCGATTAAATGAGATAGGAGATGTCTATTGACCTTACATTTAAATTCCTGAAGATTGTAGGGGTCGGGGAAGCAAGTATACGGAAGTGAAAAGTGCTTGAAAAGAAGCTGTTAGAGTAGAAATTGCTGTTACATTTTATCGGTTTCATAGTAAAAGGGTGGGACCTAGTTGCTAATCTAGTAGCTCGTGTAAATTCATACCTACGGGGCACCAGTGATCTAAGTTCGTTGTAGCAGAAGCCGTGAAAGTATTTATAGAAGAAGCACAGGAAAGCCACGTCATGCCGGTGAGATAGCGACTGCAGCCGAGCTGCCAAGTCGGTATCGATCACATTAGAGACACTCGTTGGATTTTGTCAAGAACACCGAGGGCGAGAAAGTATTCAATACACTGGCGGATGGTAGACTACATATGTGCAGGATTCTCCGTTGGGATTTTGTCAGAACACTGAGGCGAGTAGCAGTATTCAATACACTGGCGGATGGTAGATTTATATGTGCAGGATTCTCCGTTGGATTTTGTCAAGAACACCGAGGCGAGTATCAGTATTCAATACACTGGCGGATGGTAGATTTATATATGCAGGATTCTCCGTTGGATTTTGTCAAGAACACCGAGGCGAGTATCAGTATTCAATACACTGGCGGATGGTAGATTTATATATGTGCAGGATTCTCCGTTGGATTTTGCCGTGTTAAAATGGAGGCGAGTATCAGTATTCAATACAGACCAAGTGATGGTATTTATATAAGGCAGATTCTCCGTTGGATTTTGTCAAGAACACTATATGAGTAGCAGTATTCAATACACTGGCGGATGGTAGATTATGCAGGATTCTCCGTTGATTTGTCAAGAACACCGAGGCGAGTAGCAGTATTCAATACACTGGCGGATGGTAGATTTATATATGTGCAGGATTCTCCGTTGGATTTGTCAAGAACACCGAGGCGAGTATCAGTATTCAATACACTGGCGGGATGCAGATTTATATATGTGCAGTGACTCTCCGTTGATTTGTCAAGAACACCGAGGCGAGTATCAGTATTCAATACACTGGCGGATGGTAGATTTATATATGTGCAGGATTCTCCGATGGATTTTGTCAAGAACACTGGAGGCGAGTATCAGTATCTAAATACACTGGCGGATGGTAGATTTATATATGTGCAGGATCGTTGATTTTGTCAAGAACACCGAGGCGAGTAGCAGTATTCAATACACTGGCGGATGGTAGATTTATATATGCGGTGTTTTCCGTTGGATTTTGTCAAGAACACCGAGGCGAGTATCGTTAGTTCAATACACTGGCGGATGCTGCATTTATATATGTGCAGGATTCTCCGATGGATTTTGTCAAGAACACCGAGGCGATACTGTATTCAATACACTGGCGGATGGTATTTCCAAGTATATGTGCAGGATTCTCCGTTGGATTTTGTCAAGAACACTGAGGCGAGTAGCAGTATTCAATACACTATGGATGGTAGATTTATATATGTGCAGGATTCTCCGTTGGATTTTGTCAAGAACACCGAGGCGAGTATCAGTATTCAATACACTGGTGATGGTAGATTTACATGTGCAGGATTCTCCGTTGGATTTTGTCAAGAACACCGAGGCGAGTATCAGTATTCATTACACTGGCGGATGGTAGATTTATATATGTGCAGGATTCTCCGTTGGATTTTGTCAAGAACACCGAGGCGAGTAGCAGTATTCAATACACTGGCGGATGGTAGATTTATATATGTGCAGGATTCTCCGTTGGATTTTGTCAAGAACACCGAGGCGAGTATCAGTATTCAATACATCATGGATGTAGATTTATATATGCAGGATTCCCTTCCGTTGATTTTGTCAAGAACACCGAGGCGAGTATCAGTATTCAATACACTGGCGGATGGTAGATTATATATGTGCAGGATTCTCCGTTGGATTTTGTCAAGAACACCGAGGCGAGTATCAGTATTCAATACACTGGCGGATGGTAGATTTATATATGTGCAGGACTTCTCGTTGATTTTGTCATGAACACCGGAGGCGAGAAAGTATTCAATACACTGGCGGATGGTAGATTTATATATGTGCAGGATTCTCCGTTGGATTTTGTCAAGAACACCGAGGCGAGTATCAGTATTCAATACACTGGCGGATGGCAGATTTACATATGTGCAGGATTCTCCGTTGGATTTTGTCAAGAACAATTGAGGCGAGTATCAGTATTCAATACACTGGCGGATGGTAGATTTATATATGTGCAGGATTCTCCGATGGATTTTGTCATAGAAACACTGGAGGCGAGTATCAGTATTCAATACACTGGCGGATGGTAGATTTATATAGGCAGGATTCTGTCATTGTCAAGAACACTGAGATAAGAGTAGCAGTATTCAATAAACTGGCGGATGGTGAATTTATATGTGTGCAGGATTCTCCAAATGGATTTGTCAAGAACACCGAGCGGATATCGGTATTCAATACACTGGCGGATGGTGGGTTATTATGTACGGGATTCTCCGTTGGATTTTGTCCAAGAACACGAGGCGAGTAGCAGTATTCAATACTGGCGGGATGGTGAATTTATATATGTGCAGGATTCTCCGTTGGATTTTGTCAAGAACACCGAGGCAGTATCAGTATTCAATACACTGGCGGATGGTGGATTTATGTATGTGCAAGTTCTCCGGTCAGATTTTGTCAAAGAACACCGAGGCGAGTATCGGTATTCAATACACTGGCGGATGGTGAGGTTATATGTGCGGGATTCTCCGATGGATTTTGTCAAGAAACACCGAGGCGAGTATCAGTATTCAATACACTGGCGGATGGTGGAGTTATATATGTACGGGATTCTCCGTTGGATTTTGTCAGGGGCACCGAGGCGAGTATCAGTATTCAATACACTGGCGGATGGTAGATTTATGCTGTGCGGGATTCTCCGGGTGGATTTTGTCAAGAACACCGAGGCGAGTATCGGTATTTCAATACACTGGCGGATGGTAGATTTATATATGTGCAGGATTCTCCGATGGATTTTGTCAAGAACACCGGGGCAGGTATCGGTATTCAATACACTGGCGGATGATGATTTATATGTGCAGGTTCTCCGATGGATTTTATTAAAGAGCACCTGGGGCGGTGTCAATCATTCTGACACACTGGCGGATGGTAGATTTATGTATGTGCAGGATTCTCCGATGGATTTTGTCAAGAACACCGAGGCGAGTATCAGTATTCAATACCTGGCGGATGGTGATTGTATATGTGCAGGGTTATATTGGATTTTGTCAGGGCACCGAAGACGAGTAGCAGTATTCAATACACTGGCGGATGGTAGATTTATGTATGTGCAGGATTCTCCGATGGTTGTCAAGAACACCGAGGCGAGTGTCAGTATTCAATACACTGGCGGATGGTGATTCCTTGTATGTGCAGGATTACTCCGATGGATTTTGTCAAGAACACCGAGGCGAGTATCAGTATTAATACATAGCGGATGGTAAGGTTATATATATGCAAGTTCTCCGTTGAGTTTTGTCAAGAACACCGAGGCGGTAGCAGTATTCAATACACTGGCGGATGGTGGTTATGTGTATTTGCGATTCTCTGGTGGTTGTCGAAACACCGACGGTATCGGTATTCAATACACTGGCGGATGGTAGATTTATATGTGTGCAGGATTCTCCGTTGGATGCATCAAGAACACCGAGGCGGTAGCAGTATTCAATACACTGGCGGATGGTGGTTTTATATATGTGCAGGATTCTCCGTTGGATTTTGTCAAGAACACCGAGGCGAGTATCGGTATTCAATACGCGGCGGATGGTGAATTTATGTATGTGCAGGATTCTCCGATGGATTTTGTCAAGAACACCGAGGCGAGTATCGGTATTCAATACACTGGCGGATGGTAGATTTATATATGTGCAGGATTCTCCGATGGATTTTGTCAAGAACACCGAGGCGGTATCAGTATTCAATACACTGGCGGATGGTAGATTTATATATGTGCAGGATTCTCCGTTGGATTTTGTCAAAGAACACCGAGGCGAGTAGCAGTATTCAATACACTGGCGGATGGTAGATTTATATATGTGCAGGATTCTCCGTTGGATTTTGTCAAAGAACACCGAGGCAGTGTCAGTATTCAATACACTGGCGGATGGTGAGGTTATATATGTGCGGGATTCTCCGATGGATTTTGTCAAAACACGAGGCGAGTATCAGTATTCAATACACTGGCGGATGATGGTTATATGTGCCGGTTCCTCGGTGATTTTGTCAAGAACACCCAGGCAGTATCAGTATTCAATACACTGGCGGATGGTGGTTATATATGTACAGGATTCTCCGATGGATTTTGTCAAAGAACACCGAGGCGATTATCGGTGACCAATACACTGGCGGATGGTAGATTTATGTATGCAGGATTCTCCGTTGGATTTTGTCAAAGAACACCGAGGCGAGTAGCGATATTCAATACCTGGCGGATGACAGATTTATATGTGCGGGATTCTCCGACGGATTTTGTCAAAGAACACCGAGGCAGGTATCAGTATTCAATACACTGGCGGATGGTAGATTTATGTATGTGCAGGATTCTCAGGTGGATTTGTCAAGAACACCGAGGCGAGTAGCAGTATTCAATACACTGGCGGATGATGATTTATATATGTGCAGGATTCTCCGATGGATTTTGTCAAGAACACCGAGGCGAGTATCAGTATTCAATACACTGGCGGATGGTAGATTTATATATGTGCAGGATTCTCCGTTGGATTTTGTCAAGAACACAAGGCGAGTAGCAGTATTCAATACACTGGCGGATAGTGATTTCTTATGTGCAGAGACCTCCGTTGGATTTTGTCAAAGAACACGAGGCGGTATCGGTATTCAATACACTGGCGGATGGTAGATTTATATATATTGCGGGATTCTCAGTGGATTTTGTCAAAGAACACCGAGGCGAGTATCAGTATTCAATACACTGGCGGATGGTAGATTTATATATGTGCAGGATTCTCCGTTGGATTTGTCAAGAACACCGAGGCGAGTAGCAGTATTCAATACACTGGCGGATGGTAGATTTATATATGTGCAGGATTCTCCGTTGGATTTTGTCAAGAACACCGAGGCGAGTAGCAGTATTCAATACACTGGCGGATGGTGAGTTGCCTGTTGCGGGATTCTCCGTTGGTTTTGTCAAGAACACCGAGGCGAGTATCAGTATTCAATACACTGGCGGATGGTAGATTTATGCCTGTGTGGCGATTCTCCGTTGGATTTTGTCAAGAACACCGAGGCGGTAGCGATGTTAATACACTGGCGGATAGTAGATTTGTATATGTACGGGATTCACTCCGTTAGTTTTGGCAAGAACACCGAGGCAGTATCGGTATTCAATACACTGGCGGATGGTAGATTTATATGTACACGGGATTCTCCGTTTAGTTTGTCAAGAACACCGAGGCAGTATCAGTATTCAATACACTGGCGGATGGTAGATTTATATATGTGCAGGATTCTCCGTTGGATTTTGTCAAGAACGCAAAAGCGGTATCGGTATTCAATACACTGGCGGATGGTAGATTTATATATGTGCAGGATTCTCCGTTGGATTTTGTCAAGAACACCGAGGCAGGTAACGGTATTCAATACACTGGCGGATGGTAGATTTATATATGTGCAGGATTCTCCGATGGATTTTGTCAAGAACACCGAGGCGAGCTCAGTATTCAATACACTGGCGGATGGTGAGTTTATATATGTGCAGGATTCTCCGATGGTTTTGTCAAAGAACACCGAGGCAGGTATCAATGTTCAATACACTGGCGGATGGTGAATTTGTATATGTGCAGGATTCTCCGTTGGATTTTGTCAAGAGCACCGAGGCGAGTATCGGTATTCAATACACTGGCGGATGGTGAGTTTCGCCTGTGAGATTCTCCGTTGGATTTTGTCGAGAACACCGAGGCGAGTATCAGTGGTAATGCACTGGCGGATGGTGAATTTGTATATGTGCAGGATTCTCCGATGGATTTTGTCAAGAACACCGAGGCGAGTAACGGTATTCAATACACTGGCGGATGGTAGATTTATGTATGTGCGGGATTCTCCGTTGGATTTTGTCCAAGAACACCGAGGCGGGTAGCAGTATTCAATACACTGGCGGATGGTAGATTTGTATATGTGCAGGATTCTCCGTTGGATTTTGTCAAGAACACCGAGGCGATGTCGGTATTCAATACACTGGCGGATGAAATGGTTATATATGTGCAGGATTCTCCGTTGGATTTTGTCAAAGAACACCAGGCGAGTATCAGTATTCAATACACTGGCGGATGGTAGATTTGTATATGTGCAGGATTCTCCGTTGGATTTTGTCAAGAACACCGAGGCGAGTAGCAGTATTCAATACACTGGCGGATGGTAGATTTATATATGTGCAGGATTCTCCGTTGGATTTTGTCGAAACACCGAGGCAGGTATCGGTATTCAATACACTGGCGGATGGTAGATTTATATATGTGCAGGATTATAGGTGGATTTTTGTCAAGAACACCGAGGCGAGTATCAGTATTCAATACACTGGCGGATGGTAGATTTATATGTGTGCAGGATTCTCGATGCTGATTTTGTCAGAAACACAGAGGCGAGCTGTGAGTATTCAATACAGTGGCGGATGGTAGATTTATATATGTGCAGGATTCTCCGTTGGATTTTGTCAAGGACCCTTAGGTGGATAGCAGGAGCACCTGACCAGATATGGCAGCAGCATTCAATGCACGGACGGATGGTAGATTTATATATGTGCAGGATTGTTTCAGACAGGAAAAACTTCGATTTTATTACAGCATGAAGATGCGGAGATGCTGACAACTCTTCACCGTCAGTTCTGTAATCGGGTGTGGTCGTTGGGCGACTGCGCATTTGAGCATCTGACTCGTCTAACCCCACATGTCTGGGTTAAAATCCGGACAGGTATTCATTCATGGGAAGCGCCTCTTTGGCAAGTAAACGTGACAAAGGTTATCCTTTTCCTGATTAAACCGAAGCCGATATCCCCCAAATCTCATCCATCAGAGAAACGTTCTACCGTGGCTGTTGATTTAGAATTTTACTTAGAGATTCTGAGTCATCACCGCAGTGGTTGTATCCATAGCCATGGAACCCAATCTACTTCCATTAGTGTAGAAGGATGTTGACCGTCCAAGGATCTTCATTCGCTCTTTTGTCTTTAGTCCTGCTGCGTGTTTAGCAACTCATATCATCATGTAATCCTTTTGGATTTTATAATTAATCTGTTTATTTTTTACGGCTTGTCAAACCTTGGCAGCGAAATTATTTTTAAATCTTTTATTATTATTATTATTTTTATTATTATTATTATTATTAATAATAATAATAATAATAATAATAATAATAATAATAATAACAACAATAATAATAATAAACAACAAAACAACACATTGAAAGAATCCCTGGAAACCCCAGCTTAAGAGATATACAAAAAATTGTCTCATTAAGTACAGCCCACACACTAAGGAAAACTTTATCTATGTAATGCTAGGGATGATAGGGAAGATAGAAAAACATGAAATGGAGCCATAACAACACGCCACGACCTGCCTTAGGTCTCCCCGCAGACTTGGTTGGTAGTGAGACCAAAGCAGAAATCGAAATATGATGAAAAATGACATAATAATAATAACAACAATAATAATAATATTAAAAATAATGCACTGATACAACTAAAAGAAATTATCCCATAGCTGAGGGAGTAGAATCATTGGATTCAAACCCTTTCCAAGGCTATTTGAGCATGTGAATATAAAGAGTCCAGGCTGAGTTGCAAATAGAACAGCAGAGTTTCAATTCCGAGCCATTATCCATTATATCATCTAAACACCAAAAATCGAAGAACTGATCCATTATCCAGTTTTTCATCTGAACATAAAAAAATTGAAGAACTGATACATTATCCAATATATAATCTGAACATCCAAAATCGAAGCCCCGATTGATTATCTGATATAGCATTTGAACATCAAAAATCGAAGAACTGATTCATAATCCAATATATCATCTAAACACCAAAAATCGAAGAACTGATCCATTATCCAGTTTTTCATCTGAACATCAAAAAATCGAAGAACTGATACATTATCCAATATATCATCTGAACATCCAAAATTGAAGCCCCGATTGATTTTCCAATATAGCATTTGAACATCAAAAATCGAAGAACTGATTCATAATCCAATATATCATCTGAACAACAAAAATTCGAAGAACTGAGCCATTATCCAGTTTTTCATCTGAACATCAAAAAATCGAAGAACTGATACATTATCCAATATATCATCTGAACATCCAAAATCGAAGCCCCGATTGATTATCCGATATAGCATTTGAACATCAAAAATCGAAGAACTGATTCATAATCCAATATATCATCTAAACACCAAAAATCGAAGAACTGATCCATTATCCAGTTTTTCATCTGAACATCAAAAAATCGAAGAACTGATACATTATCCAATATATCATCTGAACATCCAAAATTGAAGCCCCGATTGATTTTCCAATATAGCATTTGAACATCAAAAATCGAAGAACTGATTCATAATCCAATATATCATCTGAACAACAAAAATTCGAAGAACTGTGCCATTATGTATTATATCATCTGAACATCAAAAAATCAAAGAACTGAGCCATTATCTATTTTATCATCTGAACATCAAAAAATCGAAGAACTTATCCATTATCTAATATATTATCTGAACATCAAAATTCGGAGAACTGATCCATTGTATCATCTGCAAAAAAAAAAAAAAAATCAAAGAAACAAGCCATTATCCATTATATCATCTGCATTCCCAAACGGTCACCAATCTAAGTAATGACCAGGTTCGATGTTGCTTGCCTTCATTCATCCTATGAAAAGCGGTGTTTCATCGCGACCTTCCTGGTGGGGAACCATTTTTGTCGACAGTGAAGCGCCAATGATTACATGATGTCTGTTACTTTACCATCGAAAGTTGTGTAAAGCCTTTCAATAGACCAGCTTTTTTATCAAAAATGTATTCAATGATAAATTTGAAATATCAAACCAAATACTAATTATTAATTTGTATTTTTGTACAGGGCCTAAGTATAAATTATCACCTAAAATAAGAAAAAGTGAAAGTAACAATGGCATCTCATGTTAACAGATATATTAACCAAAATTATATATATATATATATATATATATACTAGCAGTATAGCCCGGCGTTGCTCGGGTGTAATGAAAGCTTTAAAACTAATCCATGGTCCTGGAGCTCAGACTATTTGGACTAAAAAGCAATAGACTGAAAGAAAAATGAATAGATGTAAGTCAAATTTTGATTTCCTGGTATCGATATCAAATAAGTTTTTTTCGTCGTAAACTGAATTTTCAAGGCTAAATAAGTCCGCTGAGTAAATGGTATCATGGCTGAAACTAAGAACTACAATTATACCTACTCAGAGCCAAACCCGATGCAAAACTAAAATAAAAGGGCTGAAAAAATACAAACATAAAGGCAGATAAACAGACACACACACAAACATCTTTAAGAACTGCAAACTTGAAACTTCTGAATATCGTTTCTTATGTCTTTGTTTATGAGTGTATCAAATTTAATTAAAATCGGACCACTCCTTCTATAAGCCATTTTTTTTGATTATCGATTTTCGGTATTTATTGGGGTACCTCGACACAAAACCTAGCTTATAGTACAACTGTGTAAATTTGCAAAAAATCGGTTCAGCCGTTTCGGAGTCTATAGGTAACGGACACACACACACAGACAGACAAAGTTCCATTTATGAATAAGTTTATATATATCTTGAAATATCAATGAATAAATGTATTCAATAAAATATCCATTGACTCCAACCGTCGCCACTAGACGACTTCGGAACCTCCTGCATCTCTTCTAGTGGGTCTCCTTGTTTAAGTTTGTGAATGCTGCCATAATCCTTGCCTTCGGTTCATCTTTGGTGTTACAAGGAGTTTTGTTGGTCTTCCGCTGAACTGCGCCCCAAACACAATAATCAAGGGAGTTGCACTCTTAGTAGTTAGGTGGCCAGATGTATGGGGGTGATGTGGTCGTAGAAATTGTCATCCATGACCGGCTTCTCCTGTTTATGTGGCATGTTTGAGAGTCTTGTTGCCAGTAGACACCCTCTTGACTCAGAGTAGCACTGCCTCCTCAAGGCAGTTGATGTAGGACTCCGTGTTGAATCTGAGGCCTTCATCAATAAATTCGGGAGTTATTTTCTTATCAGAACGATCAGAGTGAGTTTTCCAACCTTCCTAATTACCATTAAACTCATCCAACTCTTTCCAAATCCTCTGCACTGTCCTCAGATTGATACCCAAACACAATGAAATGTTTGTATTTGTCTATATTTCTGCGATGTGGTAGTATTTAAACTATTTACATTATTTGAACTATTGTCCTCATCTTTATTGTCATTTTGTACGACATTTCGGCTTTTGTATGCTCCGGCATTCTTCAGGTGCCAGGAATTTCGAAGACATGAGAAAACTCATAACTTCCAGAAGAAGGCACTACTACGCAAGGAATGAAGATCATATACCGCAGTGATTGTAATAAAGGGTTCAGTTCGAAATTCTTATAACCTGAAGAAAGCCGGGGCGTACAACGACCGAAATGTCGTACAAATAGCAGCAAAGATGATATGGATAGTCCGAATAATGTAAGTACTAATTTTTTTTGTATTGGCGTTTCCTGCGTAAATGCTAAGCAGTACAGCGTGCTGTTTCCAAATTTATGGTGATGTGAAATGAATTATGGTGCTCTTTTCTCACAAATGGTACCCAACTGACCCTACTATATTGTGCAGTCGACAAAATAAAATACAAACAAAGCGCTTGCACGAAATTAAAGAAATGGCGACAATTTACACATCGCACTGTGCATGCATCCGAACTTTAGTTGCAAGGGGGGAAAATCAACTTGAGTTAGTAAAATTATATAAATTAAAATATTTGTATGAATTTAGGCAAAACTGTTTTCCCAGCAACATGAAAAATTTAATCAGATCCTTTACTTCTACCTTTCTTAGATTGCAGTCTTATTTGGTGAAGCTTTTCATGTGAGGCACTCAGATACCAACGTTTGTCTATTAAGTGATCTTCTTGTTCAATTTGATCTTGGAAATACGCTTTAACGTCGTCGTCTTTGTTGTTCTGTTAATAATCTTTGTCTTCCGAGAAAGAGTTCCATTAATTAAACGATTCGTTGGCTTCTATTTTAGTGATGAATTCTTTATCTCATGTTATTGAATCGCAAAACGTTGTTTCAAGACTTTATGTTCCATTGCATCTTACTAATAACACTTTTCAACGATAGCTATGAATGTTGACGGCACGGGTAAACTATTCAATAGAATTACCAATAAGAACGAAGTAACGTATAATAAAAATGCTCCTCATCTATCATCTCAAGGAAAAACTCTAGAGAGATCGATAATAGGCCAATATAACTAAGATCAGGTAGTATTTGTAAAAGGCGAAAATCTTTTTGCTTAAGACAAAACGAACCAGTAAGAAAAATAATTAAAAAAAAATTCAAACTCTTAACATATTTAATACCTAATTTATTATTATTATTATTTCATTTTTCATCATATTTCGATTTCTGCATTGGTCTCACTACCAACCAAGTCTGCGGGGAGACCTAAGGCAGGTAGTGGCGTGTTGTTATGACTCCATTTCATGTTTTTCTATCTTCCCTATCATCCTCAGCATTACATAGATAAAGTTTTCCTTAGTGTGTGGGCTGTACTTAATAAGACAATTTTTTGTATATCTCTTAAGCTGGGGTTTCCAGGGATTCTTTCAATGTGTTGTTTTGTTCCATTTTTTATCATTCCAAGTGCACCTACTATCACTGGCACAACTCTTGTTTTCAATTTCCACATTTTTTCTATTTCAATTTCCAGGTCTTTATATTTTGACAGTTTTTCAAATTCCTTGATTGCTATGTTACAATCCGCTGGACAAGCCATATCAATTAATAGACAAGTTTTCTCCTTCTGGTTTTTAACAATAATGTCTGGCCTGTTTGCTTCAATTTTTCTGTCTGTGTAGATGGTGTAATCCCATAGAATGGTTACATCTTCTATTTCTGTAACCGGTGCTGGATGATGTTCATACCAGTGTTTGTTTACAGCTTTTCCATAATGTTTGCACATTGCCCAATGTAAATAAATTCCCAACTCTATCGTGGCGATTTTTATATTCGTTTGGGGCAAGCACGGAACAGCCTGAGATTAGGTGGTCTATTGTTTCTTGGTGTTTATCACAAAACCTGCATTTTGGATCCATATTATTATGCATAATATTTGCCTGAAAGTTTCTCGTGAAAAGACTTTGGTCTTGTGCTGCAAGTATAAATCCTTCAGTTTCAGACTTTAATCCAGATGCACGTAACCATCGATGAGTATTAACTTTGTCAACATTGGATTTATTGGCACGTACTGGATATTGGCCATGCAGAGGTTTGTCTTGCCAGCGCTGTTTCATCTTTTCAAGAGCTTTATCTTTGGCTTTCATTTTCATATTTTTTGCCGCAATAGTTGGTTCTTGGCTACTGTTTTGCTTTTCTACAGAATCTACTAACTGTAATTCTTGTTTGTATTTACTGCCTTCTTTTATTATTGAATATTTTTTCTTTCTTTCTTCATGTTGCCTTACTAATTGTATCATCCAATCCTTTGTTGTTTCTATGTATGTTAGTAAGCCAATAGTTGTTGTCTTGTATGACAATTCCAGCTGAATAAGACCCCTTCCACCTTCTTTACGGGGTATGTATAGACGGTCTACATCAGCCTTTGGGTGATGCATCCTATGCTTAGAAAGAAGCTTTCTTGTTTTAGCATCCATTCGCCTGATGTCGTTTAGAGTCCAGTTTAAGATGTTGAAGCTATATTGGACAACTGGGATTGCAAGGCTATTAATGGCCATAACTCTATTCTGTGAATTTAATTCAGTTTTTAATATCATTCGTAGCCTTCTATAGTACTCTTTACGCACTATTTCTTTCATTTTTTTATGGTGAATGTTTTCGCTCTCATTTACACCTAGGTATTTATAAGCTTCTTCTGGTTTCAATTCTTTTATTGTTACAGCAGGGTCTAGGCTAATTGAGGATGTTTCTTGTATTGATCCACGTAAAACTGTAGCTTTAGCACATTTTAAAACTGTAGCTTTAGCACATTATTATTATTATTATTATTATTATTATTATTATTATTATGTTATTTTTCCTTATAAATCGATTTCTGCTATGATCACCCTACCTACCATGTCTGCAGGAATACCTAAAGCAAGTGTTGTTATGACACCATTGCATGTTTTTTCATATCTCCCTAACATCCCTACCGTGACATAGACAAAGTTCTCCTTAGTGTGTGGGCTGTACTTGACAAGATACTTTTTGTATATCTCTGAAGCTGGGGTTTCTAGAGATTCTTTCAATGTGTTTTTTTTTGTACCATTTTTTATCATTGCAATTATTATTATTGTTATGTCATTTTTCACCATATTTCGATTTCTGCTTTGGTCTCACTACCAACCAAGTCTGCGGGGAGACCTAAGGCAGGTAGTGGCGTGTTGTTATGGCTCCATTTCATGTTTTTCTATCTTCCCTATCATCCCCAGCATTACATAGATAAAGTTTTCCTTAGTGTGTGGGCTGTACTTAATGAGACAATTTTTTGTATATCTCTTAAGCTGGGGTTTCCAGGGATTCTTTCAATGTGTTGTTTTGTTTATTATTATTATTATTGTTGTTATTATTATTATTATTATTATTATTATTAATAATAATAATAATAATAATAATAATAATCCATTTTTTATCATTCCAAGTGCACCTACTATCACTGGCACAACTCTTGTTTTCAATTTCCACATTTTTTCTATTTCAATTTCCAAGTCTTTATATTTTGACAGTTTTTCAAATTCCTTGATTGCTATGTTACAATCCGCTGGACAAGCCATATCAATTAATAGACAAGTTTTCTCCTTCTGGTTTTTAACAATAATGTCTGGCCTGTTTGCTTCAATTTTTCTGTCTGTGTAGATGGTGTAATCCCATAGAATGGTTACATCTTCTATTTCTGTAACCGGTGCTGGATGATGTTCATACCAGTGTTTGCCTACAGCTCTTCCATAATGTTTGCATATTGCCCAATGTAAATATTGCCCAACTCTATCGTGGCGATTTTTATATTCATTTGGGGCAAGCACAGAACAGCCTGAGATTAGGTGGTCTATTGTTTCTTGGTGTTTATCACAAAACCTGCATTTTGGATCCATATTATTATGCATAATATTTGCCTGAAAGTTTCTCGTGAAAAAACTTTGGTCTTGTGCTGCAAGAATAAAGCCTTCAGTTTCGGACTTTAATCCAGATGCACGTAACCATCGATGAGTATTAACTTTGTCAACATTGGATTTATTGGCACGTACTGGATATTGGCCATGCAGAGGTTTGTCTTGCCAGCGCTGTTTCATCTGTTCAAGAGCTTTATCTTTGGCTTTCATTTTCATATTCTTTGCCGCAATAGTCGGCTCTTGGCTTCCGTTCTGCTTTTCTACAGAATCTACTAACTGTAAATCTTGTTTGAATTTACTGCCTTCTTTTATTATTGAATATTTTTTCTTTCTTTCTTCATGTTGCCTTACTAATTGTATCATCCAATCCTTTGTTGTTTCTATGTATGTTAGTAAGCCAATAGTTGTTGTCTTGTATGACAATTCCAGCTGAATAAGACCTCTTCCACCTTCTTTACGGGGTATGTATAGACGGTCTACATCAGCCTTTGGATGATGCATCTTATGCTTAGTATTATTATTATTATTATTATTATTATTATTATTATTATTATTATTATTCTTTCTGCTATATTAACACCTTCATTATTATTATTTCTGGTATGGTCACATTATCATTATTATTATTTCTGCTATGGTCACACTATCATCATTTATATATCTGCTACGGCTATACAAATCTTTTCTCAATGTTTTAGCTGTACTTAATCATTTTTTTTTAAATTTCTCTCAAGCAGGGATTTCCATGATTTTTTTCAATGTGTTGTTATGTTCCATTTGTTTACCATTCCAATAGCACCAACTGTGACTGGGATTTTCACGTCGTCAGCTTTTCATACTATGTGCCGTGTCCCTGCAGAACAGAGTTAATCATGGCCTTCTACATGTTTCTATCCCTAATAGCTCTTAGTTACCTCACCAAAACTCCGCTCTGCCATGCATTTGCTCAAGCCCATCAAACATGTTACACAATGCTTTCCCTAGTTTCTCTTGCCCTATATCTGATCTGTGAGTATCAGATTCTCTAAGCCTCTTTCCACATTATATGACCCAGGAAATTTAGCTGTCATTTTTTGATGTTAAGTATTAGTTTCGTTTCTATACTCTCCCGGCCCTGGGTATGACGGTAAACTGCATCCAGCAGCAAGGCCTCTGATTAAAAGGTTGTGAGGATCATGGAACCACCTCTTAATTGACTACGAGTAGCAGAATCAGTTTTGAGATGTAACGACTTAAGAAAAAGTGTTCCCAACTGGGGGCCACGATTAAGAAAACCGATCGCCTTCTATAGAGCTCATGGCTGATGGTGAAAAGAAACGTAGGTAAGCCTGCCGCCAATCAACTTAAAAGTGTTAAATTTGAATAATTTGTTCCTGTGATCAATTTTAGTACTCAGGTAAGTTTCTTTTTAAGGAACGGGATCCCTGTTTATTCACTAAAAGAGCCATAGTGTACTTTTTAGTTTGATTTTAGTTATTGTATTTTTCCCACGAGTGACGTACGGGTCCGGAATCTACCCAAAGTTGCCCGGCAATGTTTAAATAATACATTATATATTTATATTTCTGAAAAAAAAATTGATGGTTCTTTTTCTTTTTATTTATTTATTATATTCTTTTTATTGTATCTGGTACCTCTACTGTTAATCTGATTAGCTGTTGCTTAAAACATATTATTAATATTGCTACCGTCAATCGTTTTTTAACGAGATTAATATCCCAAAAATAAAATCCTTCAAAATCTTCAATCTCCCTGTCAGATGACTTCTTGTAGTGCTGAATGAAGTTCATTTAGTAAACTGAATTCGTTAAAATAATTTATTAAAATATTTAAAATATATAATTAAAAATACAAAAAAGATATTTAGAACATATTCCCATTCTTCATGATTTTCTATTCGCAATCATAATCTACTTTTTTCCACACAAAGGTATAAATCCATCACTTTCCTCAGCTATGGGTTAATTAGTAAAATTATTATTTTTCAAAATTTCTTCCAATCTGAAAATATTTTCTGGCCTTAAAAACTTACAAATGGCTGATAAACCGTAGAAAACAGATCAATCGTTTCATCTAGAATGTTTCGTCTTCTATATAAGTGGTGAGTTCAATTTAGAAAAACTTTAAAGGCTTTTAACTGGAATCTTTCTGTCTCTAAGTGTTTTATCTTAGCGACGACACAGAAGCCATACTTACGTTGTATTATGATTTTAATGCTATAATTTTGTTTTATTTCTAAAACATTTAATAGCCACCTTATTATTTTAAGACAATATGTCGGCTACCTCACAAATGTCCGAGTAAAGAAATAAAAATAGTAGAATGATCCTTCTTTTTAAAAATACTAAACAGCAAATTGGCTACAACTGCTTGCTTTATTTACACTATTTACTTTGTTCGGTCTGTTGCCCTCATCTTTGTTGACATATTCACGACAACATCGGTCGTTGCACGCCAACTGTTACAAACAGATTTTTCCATGTGTCCTTGAGGAGATCTGTATATGAATTCTTGAGACTTACAAAACTACTGTCTAAGTAACCATTGTTTTCACCAGAGCTCGTATTGCAATTTTGTTGCTTGTAATTGTTTTTCTCTAACACTCCGTGTTACTCGTTCCTATATTCATTTTTATGATTATTCAACTGATACCTTAAGTTCTCGTACTTTCCACTGTTTTTTTCTGCCTATTATTTTCACTTAATCGCACATATATTAGACTTTAATGGCGCTTTTGTTATT
The DNA here is from genome assembly GCA_037127315.1 of Ascarosepion bandense. Taxonomy (NCBI): domain Eukaryota; kingdom Metazoa; phylum Mollusca; class Cephalopoda; order Sepiida; family Sepiidae; genus Ascarosepion; species Ascarosepion bandense. The sequence goes on along the minus strand of JBBBDQ010000950.1, from coordinate 54,115 downwards.
ATTACTTTGCGAAATTTTACAAGGCATGAAAGCAAAGATGAACTTGTCCGAATCAACCTAAATTTTCTTTATTCTTGCATTGATGAAACTGCAATATAGGTAATTATTAATTATTTCTAAATTCATTTTATGTACATGTTATTGTGCAGTATTAACAAAAGAACCATTCTATTTTCATTTACAATTATTCACTTGGCAATAAACAGTAAAAACACTGGGGTGGCCTAATAATTATGGCCGGTTGTATATATATATATATATATATATATATATATATATATATTTGTGCGTGTGTTTGTGTGTGTGTGTGTGTGTGTGTGTGTGTGTGTGTGTGTGTGTGTGTGTGTGTGTGTATGCTTGTGTGTGTGTTTCTGTTTGTTTATGTTTGCCAGTGTGGGATTTTTTTGTGTTTTGTGTGTTTATGTTATTTTATTTGTTTGCAAAATCAAACACTAAAGCGCTTGTTTTTGTGTATGTGTGTTTTCTTTTGTTTTTTGTGTTTGTGTGTGATTGATTTTTTGGTTATTTTTGTGTTTGTATCTTTGTGTTTTGTGTGTGTGTGTGTGTGTGTGTGTGTGTGTGTGTGTGTGTGTGTGTGTTATATGATAAGTAAATTCTCTCTGGAAATTTATTAAAAATCTTTCAAATTTCGGAACAATTTGTTCTGTGTTATCGGTAAATTTGCTAAAGTTCATATCAATTTAAAAAAAATATATTTTCACAAATACTTTCGGATGTTGTTACATTCGTTTTTAAGGATTGTTCTGTGTCTATTTACGCAACTAGTTTTTCATTATGACGTTCTCTCGTTTAATGGAAACCAATTTCAAGTCACTCAAAGTAATGTCGTATAAACGGTCAAAAATTTCATTATGTGTAGGTTTGAGTGTTATTAAAAAAACAACAACAGCAACAAAACCACACACATAAAGATTGAGTTTCAATGACTTGAAATAGGTTCCATCAAATGTGATAACGACAGAATTAAAAAACAACTTAAATTAAAAAGAAAAAAAATGTACAGAACTTATTCACATGTTATTTGAATAACCTATCTGAGATAATATATATATATATACATATTTACAGAGAGATTAGAAAGATAGAGTGAAAGGTGAAAGAAAGATTCAAGTATATATATATATATATATATATATATATATATATATATATATATATATATATATTACGGAAATGAACGAATTTTAACGAAACTTGGTTATAAACAACTGACAATATCGATAAAAAATAATGTTCAAACATATATATATATATATATATATATATATATATATATATATATATATTGATTGATTGATTGATTGTTTAATAGTTAGTTTTTGGTCATTATAGGGTAAGACCAGTGAACATTTGTATCAAAATGTGTTCAATAAAATTATATTATAGATTTTTTAATATTTTTCATTTGTAAACGAGTTATTACGCGACCTAGGTTTCTACCATGAGTGTTGTGTTTGGGCAATTTTTAATAACTGATTTTACCTTTTGCGTTTTACTTTTTAAAAACGCTCTTATAACCATGTTTTATTTGACCGCTCACGGGGCAGGGAATATTTGAACCCACAATTTTTAAATTAAAACGAATTATGGCGTTCTTATCCATGGTTGTATGAACCTAAAAAAAAAAAACGGTAAACGGTAAAATCCGTTATTAAAAATTGCCTGAAGACACCACTCATGCTAAAACCTAGGTCGCGTAATAACTCATTTAATATATATATATATATATATATATATATATATATATATATATTTTAATCATATCAGCCCAAGCAAGGCGAAAACGCCACTGATGCGCAGGGGGCTACGTAAGAGTGAAAAAGATTAGAAAAGAGAAAAACCGGAAACCACATCCTAAACAGGAAACAAGGGACGAGCCTCTTCACCTGTTCAATAGACGTGGGTGGAGTGTGAACCGGGCGATAATATATATCTTTCTGCATTCTATTGAGGTCGAATATAAAGCTCGATGGTTTACTTAATAATCGTTCAAATCTTCCTACTACTTCTTGAATTATATCTCTGTGCTTCAACCACGAAACACGCTATGGATTTAGCGGGTTGGTTGCAGAAGTTGTGGCTTGGGGAGGCACTATCCTTTGGGCAAAGAAGCTTGGATTAATTCCACCACGGAATTCGTGAGGAGCGGCGCACTTCGAGCTTAATTCGTTACCTCTTCGTCACCAGGGCCCGTGGTACAGTTGGTATAACACCCGCTTAATAACCAAAACTGTCTGGGTTCGATTTCTGGTAGTGGATGCGCACTGCTGAAGAGTCCCAAATATAGGACGAAACGGCCGTTCAGTGCTTTCTACATTCTGTTGAGGTCGAATATAAAGCTCGATGAATTACTGAATAATTGTTCAAATCCTACTGTTTAGGGCTAGGAAAAAAGTAGGTTGAACCAGTGTATTAGAATAGTCAGTCAGTTAAGTGGCATACATGATACACGCTTTGGGCGATCATGTCTCGAAGATTATCCCGCAGTAGGTCGCCATTGTCTTCTGTGGTAGACTGGTTGCCAGAACCCAATCTTTCCTATTATTTAACCCATACCTGAAGGGAAGAGAGCGATTTATACCTTTCCCTATGGTATTTGTGCGTTGGAGTAGATAGACTAAACTATCGTCCGGTTTGCACTCCACCCATCTACTGAACAGGTGAAGAGGCTCATCCCTTGTTTCCTGTTTAGGATGTGGTTTCCGGCTTTCTCTTTTCCAATCTTTTCACTCTTACGTAGCCCCCTGCTCATCAGTGGCGTTACCGCCTTGCTCGGGGTGATATGATTAAAAAAAGAAAAAGTGAATGGAATGAATTCAACTGGAATTCGAAATCGGCTTCCCGATTTGTCGTTCCGAGTCGATATCCACTGCATCACAACATAACAGTACATTTATACAAAATAAGAATGTTATTAATCAGCAAATAGAAATATCCGTCCGAACTGTCACGTTCCACTGCGTCTCAACTGCCTCCCAAGAAGTCTCGCAGGTTAGTATTTATGATAGAGGAAGAGTTCATTCCAATGTAGATAGGGCACCATAACATATATATGTAAAACATATTTTTCTGTATTTCAACCGAATAATAATAATTTTTTAATATTTTATTGTAAAATATTGTTTTGGGTTGAAATTTGTTCAACTATAAGGTTTTAGGATTTATTCTTAAATTTCTTATTTGTAACATGAACGTGTTTTTGGTATTATTGCAAAAAAAGCCTTATTTGAAAAATTCCTTATATGGGAAAACGGGCGTTTCGTTGATACGTATTTGGCAATGAACGCTAGCCTGAACATCTGCTCTGATGGCGCGAAGACATTGTCGTCTGCAAGAGTTTTCGTTTGAGCAATTTAGTTAAATAAAATTATAATTTCTTGATCGGTTCCAACGGTTGGACGGATCAGATTTTCTCCGGTTTCATTCCAAATGAAATCGTTATTTTTTCTAAGTTGTAATATTAGCAACTTAGATGATTAGAGGAAAATTTTGGTTATCTAATAATGGATATTCCAAAGCCTCTTATTTTTTATATTAATTACGAGAATGATCTGAGCGTAATAAACTAAATGCGTAATCGGATTTTCTCCGTTTCATTTCAAATCAAACTGTAATTAATTCAGTAGTAATATTTTGGTACTTTTATGAAAGCAGTAGCCAAATCTCCTGCTATGAAAGTCGGCTCTCTGTGCAGGGCCCGGAAGTTTTTCCCACCTGAATCTATTCTGCACATATACAAATCTACCATCCGCCCGTGTATAGAATATTGCTGCCATATCTGGTCGGGTGCCCCTGCTGCTCTCCTTGGGCTTCTTGACAAAATACAAAGGAGGATCTGTAACGTGGTTGATACTGATTTGGCAGACCGGCTGCAACCACTCTCTCACCGGCGTGATGTGGCTTCCCTGTGCCTCTTCTACAAGTATTTTCATGGCTTCTGCTCCGATGAGCTTAGATCTATGGTGCCGCCTAAGCATGAATTTACACGAGATACTAGATTAGCAACTAGGTCCCACCCTTTTACAGTTAAACAAATAAGATGTAACCGTAAATTCTACTCCAACAGCTTCTTTTCTCGCGCTTCCCGCCTGTGGAACTCCCTTCTACAAGTTTGCTTTCCCGACAGCTACAATCTCGAGGTGTTTAAATGTAGGGTCAATAGACACCTCCTATCACACTAATTCCCAATTATTCTCACAACACTCTCATCTACCCAACCCTCATTCTCTGTATCCTTACCCGCCTATCACCCACCCTCTGACATTTCCTATATTTAATCATCCTTTCTCCACTCTATGTAGCCCACTGCGCAGTAGTGGCAGTGACATGCCTTGCTCGGGGTGAAACGCTTATAAAAAAATAAAAAATAAAAAAATAATGAAACTATTACGTTTTCTCAAAGCTGCATTCGTATTAACTGTACTAATATGTAATTTATTCAAGTTAAAATTATAGTTTTAATAACTTGAATGTAAATGGCTTTTGAATTTTAGCCTAAATAAAGTCTTTCAAATACTTAAATAATAGGGTGAATACAACCTTATTGTTATTTACATTCTGCGTAAATAATTTTACGTAAATATATTTATTTAGAACAAACATCAGTAATGTTTGTTCTATGAGTAATATAATATAACTCAAATAATTACTGAGTTTTTAAAATAGAAATATTGTTTTTTAATACTAAAAAAGGGCAATTTAAAAATGTTACGTTAGTAAATTTAACGTAAATAAAAAATATTATCAGCAGTTATACATCCAATTAAATTTTTTGATTGTTAATAAATATGAATTTTTCCCTTTTTATTTTATTTATTTTAAAATCTGTTAATTGCTTGTCTCTCGCATATAGGACAATTTATGCAAATTATTGTTTCAATTGTTCCTTTTAATATTGAATAAACTTTGTGATTTGGATTGGACTCTTGGAATTTATAATTCTTATTTAATAACAATAAGAGAGATTTAAAATTCTTAATTTACTACAGAATATAAATTAAGTACAAACCCTTTTTCTTGCTTTATTTTCTATCCCTATTTTCTTTTTCTTTTCAAGCTTTTCTTTTTTTTACATACATACATACATATATATATATATATATATATATATATATAAATTAAAAAAGGATTAATTCAATGATGTTGGATGATCATTTCGATATGAAAATCCCCACGGGGGATAACACATCACTTCAGCAACAGAAAAATCCTTTCAGAAACTGGAGAAAAATCAGTCTAATTTTCCTTTTTAAATAGATTTGCAAAGAAATTAAAAAAGAAAAAGAAAAAGAAAAAAAAGAAAAACAAAATAAAACAAAATAAAATCAAATAAACAAGAAAAGAAAAAATTGATATCGTCTGGGTTCGCAAAAAAAAAAAAGAGAATTGTAACTAAAAATTAACAGACAGCCGTGTTGAAATTGATGTAAGGTTAAGCAACACGGAAAAAAGGTGGGAGATAAGAGAGATAAAGGAAGGAAGGGAGGGAAAAAGAAAAGAAAAGAAAGAAAATTTTTTTTATATATTACAGACGCTGGACATATTCAAAAACCTAACTTCCCAAAAACGTTGAAGTATTAGAAAAAGGCCTTTACTTAAAAAGGCATAATTATTTTTGAAAGGGAATAAAAAGATATAGGATTTAAAATAAATTTTTTTTTAAAAATTAGGTCATTTGATTTAAACTAAATAAAGACATCGCTAGGCAAAAAAAAAAAAATTCATTTACAATTATACATACATATAGAAGTACAGACATACATACAAACACATACACACAAACAATTCTTCGATCATGAATACATATATGCATACGCACACATACACACACACATACATTCAATTCCATACACACTTATATACGTATATACACATACATGCGCATACACACATATATATGTGTACACACATATACAAAAATTCACACACACAATATATATGTGTACACACACACATGCACACATATATACATACACACACACACACATATATATATACATTTTTTTTTTATAAGCGTTTCACCCCGAGCAAGGCATGTCAATGCCACTACTGTGCAGGGGGCTACGTAGAGTGGAGAAAGGCTGATTAAATATAGGAAATGACAGAGGGTGGGTGATAGGCGGGTAAGGATACCGAGAATGAGGGTTGGGTAGATGAGAGTGTTGTGAGAATAGTTGGGAGTTAGTGTGATAGGAGGTGTCTATTGACCCTACATTTAAACACCTGGAGATTGTAACTGTCGGGAAAGCAGACTTGTGGAAGGGAGTTCCACAGGCGGGAAGCACGAGAAAAGAAGCTGTTGGAGTAGAATTTACGGTTACATCTTATTTGTTTAACTGTAAAAGGGTGGGACCTAGTTGCTAATCTAGTATCTCGTGTAAATTCGTGCTTAGGCGGCACCAGTGATCTAAGCTCATCGGAGCAGAAGCCATGAAAATACTTATAGAAGAGGCACAGGGAAGCTACATCACGCCGGTGTGAGAGCGGCTGCAGCCGGTCTGCCAAGTCAGTGTCAACCACATTACAGATCCTCCTTTGTATTTTGTCAAGAAGCCCAAGGAGAGCAGCAGGGGCACCCGACCAGATATGGCAGCAATATTCAATACACGGGCGGATGGTAGATTTGTATATGTGCAGAATAGATTCAGGTGGGAAAAATTTCCGGGCCCTGCACAGGGAGCCCACTTTCATAGCAGCAGATTTGGCAATGGATTCAATATAGACATTCCATTTGAGGTCCGCCGAGAGTGTAAGGCCAAGGCGGCGTAGTATTTTACTCTCTGAGAGGCTAGCCTGTCCCATGCTAATGGGAGGTAGATGCGATTGTCTATGGTGATTAGTTGATAACAGCTTTGTTTTAGAGGCATTGAAATTTACCAACCATTTCCTACCCCAGGTCACTACGGATTGGAGGTCCCTTTCAAGTACGGCAGCGAGGTTCACTTTGTCGTCCAGACCTGGTTTCTGATCGATGCGGGTGTAGATTGTTGTGTCGTCGGCATACAAGCCAACTTGGGATCTAATGGTGTCGGGGAGATCATTAATGTAGATCAGAAAGAGCGTGGGGCCTAGGATAGAACCTTGAGGGACGCCCGCGTTCGTCTGGTAGTTTTGGGAGGCATGCCCATTTAATACCACCTTCAATGTGCGGTTAGAGAGGAAAGACTGGATGAGGTCAAACAGATGTCCAGTTATCCCATAGCTCCGCAGTTTGCACAAGAGGCCAGCATGCCAGATCTTGTCGAATGCTTTGGAGATATCCAAGGCAACGGTTCGGGCTTCACCATTCTTGTCAAGTGCCTGGTATATGTATTCGGTAATGGTCGTTAGCATATCAGCAGTAGACCTGGTGAAGCGAAACCCATACTGTTTGTCAGAGAGAAGCCCGTTGGCCATAAGATGCTGAGTCACCTCGGCGTTGATAATGGCTTCGAAAATTTTGCCAAAGATTGGAAGGAGACTAATAGGACGGTAATTAGCGGGGTCTGAGGGTTCGCCAGAATTCTTAAATATAGGAACTACGCAGGAGGACTTCCAACAGGCAGGAAAGCAGGAAGCAGATAGGCAGAGGTTATAGAGTTTAGAGAGGACAGAGGAGAGTTCTGGGGCACATTTCTTCAGTACTATGACTGGGATTCCGTCACCGCCGCTCGCTTTGTGTGGGTCAAGTTGCGCAATTATCTTGGCGACCAGCGAGGGTGTAATGTGGACGTTATTTAGTTGAGCCTTAATTCTGGGTGGGAAGTCTGGTGTAGGTATTCCTAACGAGTCCAGTGTCGAATTGGTTGAGAATCTACGGGCAAAGCATTCAGCCTTGTTGGCTGGGGAGGTGAGAACTTCAAATTCATTGATTAGTGGGGGTATTGAAGTCTTGTTCCTGCTGAGCACGCTTTTGCAGAGACGCCAGTAATCTTTGGAGCCAAACTTAGAGGATGCTATGCGTTGCCTAATTCTGGTAGCAAACGCCCTCTTGGCTTCGTTCAGTACTTTTTTACACTTGTTCCGTGCTGAGGTGAAAAGGCGCCTGTTTTGGTTCGACGAGCAGCTTCGATAGAGCCGGAAGAAATGGTTCCGGTGGGCAATGGCGGCCGAGCAAGCGGGTGAGAACCAGGGGGACGAATTTGGTTTTAGTTGGAATTTTCTGGCAGGGATAAAAGCATTGATGCCAGCCTTAACCCAAGAGGAGACTTCGGAGGCACAGTCTTCGACAGGAAGATCAAAGACGTTGTTCCAAGGGACGTCGCAGAGGAAGTCTCTGAACGAGTCCCAGTCGGCTCTTTGGTAGCAGTATGATATTCTGCTGGTCTGGCTTTCTTGGGTAGAGTTAGTGCGGATTGATGCACACACGCATACATATAAAAAATATAAAAAAATAATGAATATTATAAAAAAAATATATATATATATAATTTTTTTGGAAATGTTATAAGGAAGGATGGTTTGAATAACCTGATGTTCAGTGGACGGATAGAAGGAAAGAGAAACAAGGCAAAGAAACGCATGGCATACTTGATCAACTTGGGCAGATATATGGAGGAGCGGGGATCGATTGGAATAACAAGTCAATCAGTTAAGTGCCATACGTGATACACGCTTGGGCGATCATGTCTCGAAAGAGACATGACTGACTGGGCAGAAGATTATCCCGCAGTAGGTTGCCATTGCTTTCTGCGGTAGACTGGTTGCCGACCAGGGCTATAGAACCCAATCTGTCCTATTATTTGACTCATAGGTAGAGGAGGAAAAGATGTATTATATCGTTAAGTAGTAATTAGTGTGACATCAGTTTATTACTTCAAAACAATATAAAACTGATCCCCCATTTTATGCCCATTAGAAGACTTAATCAGGTGTCTAACTATTATATTCAGTCAGTCAGTTAAGTGCCATATGTGATACATCCTTTGGGTAATCATGTCTCGAGAGAGACATGACTGACTGGGCAGAAGATTATCCCGCAGTAGGTTGCCATTACTTTCTGCGGTAGACTGGTTGCCGACCAAGGCTATAGAACTATAGAACCCAGTCTGTCCTGCTATTTAACCCATAACTGGAAGGAAGAGACGGATTAATACCTTTCCCAACGGTATTTGCGTGAAAGTGAATACAATGGATTCAATTGGAATTCGAACTCGGCTCCCCGGTTTCTCGTTCCGAGCCGATATCCACTGTACCACAACGCACATCCAAAAACAAGAGAAAGATTATTAAAAGCTACAAAGAAAAGGAAGATGTTGAACGCCATGATTGTCTACGTTCTGAAGGGACACAGCACATGGACTAAGAAAAATGGTAAGCTGTGTGTTTTACATTTACTTTGGCTCAGATATCAATAGGAAAAATTGTGAATCTGTTCTCCTTCCACACCAATGATGGTTAGAACATAAATAGAGAAAAGCATGTTTATGAGGATATTTATTTTATAAACATATCGCCCAAACAAAGCCGTCTACTGCCACTGGTGCGGAGGGGCTTACATAGGAGGAAAGTTACGAAAAAAGTGACAGGTTACAGCGCGTGTCAGAGAGTGGGTAAGATACTGATAGGGGTTACATAGGAGATAAGTTATGAAAAAGAGTGACAGATTATAAAGGTGTCAGGAAGTGGGTAAGAGAAGGGTGTGAATACTGATGAGAGTGGAGTGGACGGAGAAAGAAGCATGAGAGAGAGAGAGAAGATGCAAGTTAGCAAGATAGGAGATGACTATTGACTATACACTTAAACTCCTGGAGATTGTAGCTGTCGGGGAAGCAAGTAAACGAAAGGAGATCCCACAGGCGGAAAGTGCGAGAAAAGAAGCTGATGGAGTAGATTTTATGTTTACATTGTATTGGTTTCACAGTAAAAGGATGGGACTTAGTTGCTAATTTTGTGGCTTGAGCAAATTCACGCATAGGTGGAACCAGAGAGATAAGTTCATTGGAGCAAAAGCCGTGAAAGTATTTGTAAAAGAGACAAAGAGAGGCCACATTGCGCCGGTGAGAAAGTGACTGTACCTTTTTTTTTTTAATCATTTCACCCCAATCAAGGTATTCCACTGCCACTATTGCGCATGGGGCTACATAGGGGAAGGGAAGATAAAGAGAAGGAGTGGTTAGACATAGGGAATGTCAGGAGGAATGAATGTTAGACATAGGGAATGTCAGGAGAAATGGGAGCAAGTTAGTGCGTTAGGAGGTGTCTATTGACCTTACTCCTGGAGATTGTATCCGTCGGGGAAGCAATCGTGTGGAAGGGAATTCCACAGTCGGGAAGTGCGAGGAAATAAACTTTTGGAGTAGAAGTTGCGGTTGCATTTTATCGGTTTCACTGTAAAAGGGTGGGATCTAGTTGCTAATCTAGTATCTCGTGCAAATTCGTATTTAGGGGGCACCAGTGATCTAAGTTCATCGGAGCAGTAGCCGTGAAAGTATTTATAGAAGAGACACAGGGAAGCCACGTCGCGCCGGTGGGAGAGAGATTGCAGGCGGTCTGCCAAGTCGGTATCTATCACATTACAGACCCTCCTCTGAACCTTATCGAGAAGCCCGAGGAGAATAGCAGGGGCACCCGACCAGTAGAGAAAAGATTACGCTGTAGCATGTGTGTTTGGGATGGAAACATCTATTTGAAATATTGGTAAAGTAAGTCATGATTTTGTTTTTATTTATTTTCCTTTTGCTTCTCGTTCAAATAACCATAAAACGTTTAAGATTAAACAAAAAAAAAAAAAAAAAAATCATGACTTATTTTTAACAATATTTCAAATAGATGTTTCCATCCCAAACACACATGCTACAATGCCAGTAGGTAAAAAATTATTTTATCTTTTTGGCAAGTAGGAGTGAGTGAAGTAGGCGGGGGTGGAAATTCAACCTATTGCTCCTTTCTAACTGGTTAGTCTTCCTCTTCGCTCTCTTCTAATTAATCTTTTTACACTTATGTAGCCCCCTTCACATCAGTGGCATTACCGCCTTGCTCGGGGTGAGACGATTAAAAAAGATCCTATTCGGTGACTAGAGATGCACCTCGTCGGGTGTTTTCCCAGAGAGTAGCGCTTCTTGCGGAAGTGGTGGTAAAAGTTCAGTTTTAATAATAGACTTCAAAAGAAACGGGGGTGATTTTTCCAATGCGCCTGATAAGGTGGATCTTATCTGTCAAGGTCATAATTGTTGAACAAAGTTGTTTTTTTCAAGATAATATTACTTGAAAATAGTGACAGAGTAGAGCTATTCGGCAATGACACGTATTTTCGTAACAAAAATTTATCGTAAATAATCAGGCCGGTAGAAATAAATATATATACTGTTTGATGACTAAAAACAATATCTACTTAAATACGAGTATTGATCAAAAACAATATTCAAACAAATCATTTCAAATTGTCGGTTGTTTAAAACCATTTCGGTAATCTTCCTTAATTTCCGTGATATATATATGTATATATATATATATATATATATATATATATATATATATATATATATATATAATCATTTCGCTCTAGGTAAGGCAGAAATACCAGTAGAAAGCAGGGGTCTGCAGCGAGAGTATGAAATATTTACAGGGAATAGCAAACTAAAGATAAGAGATGTATGGGAATCAAGTAAATGACACGTAGAAATTGATGTTGCATTTAAGCTTTTGGAGATTGTAGCGGTCAGGGAAGTGAGTTCCACAAACAGGAATTGCGAGAAAAGAAACTGTTAGAGTAAAACAGACGGTTACATTTAACTGTCTCGACGGTAAAATGGGTGAGACCTTAATGCCAATTTACTAGCACGAGTAAATATATGTGGTCGAGGTACCCGGTTGGGTGGAAAGCTCATTAAGGGAGTTGGCATGAAAATATTTGTAGAAAAGACAGAAGGAAGGCATATCAAGTCGGTGAGAAAGTAACTGAAATCGAGATTTTTTTTTTTAATCATATCACCCCGAGCAAGGTGGCAACGCCACTGATGCGCAGGGGGCTACGTAAGAGCGAAAAGATTGGAAAAGAGAAAGCCGGAAACCACATCTTAAACAGGAAACAAGGGATGAGCCTCTTCACCCGTTCAATAGTCGTGGGTGGAGTGTGAACCGGGCGATAGTTTAGTCTATCTACTCCAATTGGAAAAAAAAAAAAAAAAAAAAAAAGGAGGAAAAGCAAGTCAGGATCGATTATATTGCAGATTTTTCTTTTGGATTTTGTCGAGAACCTCAAGGTGAATAGCAGGAGCACCCGAACAGATATGGCAATAATAATCAATGCACAGAGGAATGGTAGGTTTATAAATGTGCAAAAAGGATTCTGACGAGAAAGGCTTCCTGGCCCGACACCGTGAACCAGATTTCGTATCAGTAGATGCAGCTATGGATACAATGTTTTCATTCCATTTGGGGTCGTTTGAGAGAGTGGGACCAAAAAGGCTCAGTGCATTGCTAACTCGGAGACTAGCGTAATCCATTCTGATGGTAGGCAGGAATGTTCCTCTATGGTGGTTAAAAGAGAGCAGCTTCGTTTTGGAGACAGTAAAATTTACCATATTGTAAAGATATCGTACAGAGAGGTACAAGGTCTATACAGAGCCCCGACCACGAAGAGAGCATCGGTGTATAATATGTGATTTGATTTCTTTTTGAAATGATATTGTATCCCGAATGCCGAGAAGAAGAATTTATTTAATCTGAAATGATGTCATGTGCTTTTTGAATGCGTCGGCTGCTGAGCTATTGGAAAAATTCTGTTTTCGGGTTGATGGCGGGTTAGGTTAGGGGGCGGGGTCTGTAATTGATGAGAAATGTGAATTCGCCCGATATGTAAGGAATAGAAAAAAGTCGATTGAGTGCAGTAAGTGCAATAATGGAAAATGTTCTGCAAAAGAATTCAACATCAGGCCGATCGAAATGCCACGAGTCGAGGTAGTGTTAAAATAAGCCGTTTTCGTTTTCGAATGAGTTGAATATTTAAGGTTTCGCTTCATTTTTTCTTCACTTTTTTTTTATTTCGATTGGCTCTTCGGAAAACAAACGCACTAATTTTTAATAAAATCGGATAATTGCCCGTCTGCCGATGAAAAAAACAAAAAAACAAAAAACAAGAAAACAAATGTTATACCGATTAAAAGAGTCTCTTTCAAATTAGAATTTACAAACTCTTTTCAATGAGATGCTTAAAAAGAAACAAGCAAATTCAACAAATGTATTTCTGTTAATTTTCATATTATTAGAGAAAATATTTCGATAAATATGAAAAAAGAAAACAACTTTCACCGAATTTTTAAAATTATTTTTAATTAATTTTAAGTTTTTAGCAATTTTCATTGAATACATAATTTAAATTTCACACACACGTAGACAAACACATATAGAAAAAATGCATACGAATTTTAGAAAATAAAAATAATATATATATATATACGAAACTGTTCACTTATATAAGAATTATATATATATGTGTAAACATGTTACGGAAATTAACGAATTTTAACGAAACTTGGTTATAAGCAACCGACAATTTGTAATGAATTATTTTGAACATTATTTTTACCGATACTCGTATTTAAGTAGATATTCTGTTTTTAATTAAACAGTATTTTATATTTATATCTCTCGGCCTGATTATTTCACGATAAATTTTATTACGAAAATGTGTGCTATCCAGCAGGATTCGAACTTGCGACCCCTATTTACATAGGGGAAGCTATCATTTGATCTGGTTATAAGCAACCGACAATTTGTAATGAATTATTTTCAACATATCATTACAAATTGTCGGTTGCTTATAACCAAGTTTCGTTAAAATTCGTTAATTTCCGTAACATGTTTACATTTGTTGACATGACGATACATTTCAGAGGAGATATGGTTTGTTTACGGTAGATCGAAAATTGTGTTATATAAGCATGATAAAAACCTCGTTTGATCAAGAGGCTATTCATGGTCGAGTGGTAAAGACAGTATCAGATCAATTGGTAGCTTCCCCTATGTAAATAGGGGTCGCAGGTTCGAATCCTGCTGGATAGCACACATTTTCGTAATAAAATTTATCGTAAAATAATCAGGCCGGTAGATATAAATATAAAATACTGTTTAATTAAAAACAGAATATCTACTTAAATACGAGTATCGGTAAAAATAATGTTCAAAATAATATATATATATATATATATAAAAGAGTGACCATTGAATTTAACACTCCGGGGCCCACAGACTGTTTCATGCTAAGCGCAATCATCAGGCCGCATGATTTTATATTTTTATATTTACATACGCACTATCTCTGATATTGAGCACTTTATCCTATAAATATAGCACATCTTAAAATCTATATATATATATATATATATATATATATATATATATATATATAAATTAATGTATATTTAGGCAGCAATATTTCATTGAAATGTGTAAACTCTAATTTTCAAAAACACAAAAAACATAAAAATTGCGTTATAGTAAAACATAAAAAATAACAACACTAGAAAAATAACATCCTTGAAAATGGCCAGTGAAGTGGTTGAAATCGCTTTGAAAGTAGGAAATGATGAGTTATTTTTACAGTATTTATCTCCAGTAAAAGGTCAACATATAACCATATTGAAAAAAATTAAATAAAACAAATTAATAAAATCTTCTATGTCGGTCGTGTTTAACGAAGCATATATATATATATATATATATATATATATATATATATATATATATATATATTGTTATGATGAATCACACCTATCCTCAGATAATGGACTCTCTCTCCTATATTAATAAGAGTTAACAAGAAGTACTTAGAAATTTCATAGGAGTTCTTTAGACTTGTTCTTGAGTTCAGTAGAACTACTAGACAGTTGATATTAGTTGGCAATTAGCCGAATACTAAGGAGTCAGCTTTCAGTGGAAGATTACCAAGTTCCTAAAATTTTGGGTACGTTAAGTCGATTAGAAACTGACATAGCATGATTATTAACTTCAATGCGAAAAGTTACTCCTCAACATATATATATATATATATATATATATGGGTGTGTGACTATGATAAAAATACACTTTGTTATATTTTGGGTGTTAAATTGCTTAATATAAAAGTGAACATTGTAATCAACACCCATGCTTAAACGCGATCTTCAGGCCATGTTTGTTGTGCTTTGGCTCGACTGTATATTATAGATGTTGTATTTATCGTATTGTCTTTTCTTTTATAGGCTAACTTTCTCCTGCCTCCCGTCTTTCGTACGCTGCATATTTACATTTCTTCAAATCTTGAG
Organism: Ascarosepion bandense; assembly: GCA_037127315.1. NCBI lineage: Eukaryota > Metazoa > Mollusca > Cephalopoda > Sepiida > Sepiidae > Ascarosepion > Ascarosepion bandense. The sequence goes on along the minus strand of JBBBDQ010000950.1, from coordinate 38,870 downwards.
GTCTCCCTGATTTTGCGTCAGTTTTTCAGCATAAAAAACAATATGGCTTCCTCACGAGATTCTTTTTACACACGGACGTCCATGAGGTAAGTTTTTTTGTTTTCAAACTACATGCACTACCGGCCATATTTATTAAGCCACCCAAGACTTTTTTAAAAAGAAATGATGTATTTCATAGTATTTTTAGTATTTATTGCCAAATGAAAATAGAATGGTTCTTTTGTTATTATTACTTTGTCAAATTTTACGAGGCAATAAGCAAAAATGAACTCGCCCGATTCACCCTAAATTTGCTTAATTCTTTCACTGATTAAACTACAATATAGGTATTTATTAAATATTTATAAAATTATTTTATGCGCATGTTGTTGTGCAATATTAGCAAAAGAACATTCTCTTTTCATTTACATTCATTCACTTGGCAACAAATACTAAAAAAATAGTACAAAATACAACATTTTTTTAAAACACTGGGGTGGCCTAATAATTATGGCCCGTAATATATATATACTACCGGCCATAATTATTAGGCTTCCACCATTTTTTTTACTATTAAGAAATGGTGTATTTCATACTATTTTTAGTATTTATTGCCAAATGAAAATAGAATGGTGATTTTGTTATTATTACTTTGCAATATTTTACAAGGCAAGGAAGCAAAGATAAATTCGTCCAATTCAAGCTAAATTTTCTTAATTCTTTCATTGATAAAACTGCAATATAGTTAATTATTAAACATTTATAAACTCATCTGACGCACATGTTATTGTGTAATATTAACGAAAAAAATCATTCCATGTTCATTTACAATTATTCACTTGACAATAAATATTAAAAAACGGTTTGAAATACATATTTTTTTTTAAACACTGGGGTGGCTTAATAATTATGTCCGGTAGTGTAGATGTATTTCAGTGGTGCATTATGGGTAGGTCTATGCTATTATTTCAAAGCTTATTAAGTAATCTCTAACGATTATGTTTCCTATTATTTTCGGGGCTACCGAGTAGAAATAATTGTCGATTCGAATGCAGTTTTCTTGTTAACTTAAATTGCTGTGCCTTAACTTTTTTCACTCATATATTATTGATCATTTTATTATTTATTGATGATTGCATTTAATTGCGTTTATATGTGCATTCCTATTTTATTCTTTATTATTAATTAATTTGTTTACTTATTGGTTTGTATTATTTTATTTATTGATTTTTTAAATCGGTATTACCCATGCAAGGCAGTAAAGCCACTAAGACACAAAAGGTTACAGGGTGCGGAAATGAAACAATAATAATGAGCAGAATAAGGAAAGAGTACCCAGGAGTATAATAGATAGCGATTTGACGCATTCCAGAAGCTGGGCAAAGTATTAAGGAACAGGAAACTTTCGCTAGAAACAAAGAAAATACTGGATTACTATATGATGTCAAGGAATGTTGGACAATATCATCAAAGATGAAGGAAAATCTTGGAGCAACTGAAAGGATGCTTCGGATATCATGGACCGAGCAAGGTTTTGGAAAGGATGGAAACGAAAAGGAAATTAATATTGAGCACCAGGAAGAGACAAGTAAAGTTTCTGTGACCTGCAATGAGGAAGGGGGGTTTGGAGAACCTGATACTAACAGGCCAGGTAGAGGGAAAAAGAGACAGGAGAAAGCAGCGGATAACATATTTAAAGGGCCTGAGCAGGTGGATGACAGAACGAGGATTGCGAGATGTTACAGGATAAAGCGTTGGAGAACCTGATACTAACAGGCCAGATAGAGGCAAAAAGAGACAGGAGAAAGCAGCAGATAACATATTTAAAGGGCCTGAGCAAGTGGATGACAGAACGGGGCTTGTGTGGTGTTAAAGGAGTAATCGTGCTAAGAGCCACCAGGTATAGGGAGACGTGGAAATCTATGGTCGCCTACGTCCTGAAGAAGATTAACGTTGGCTGAGAAGCATGAAGCGGAAAAAGAGTTCTGCAAACTAGAAAAGCGATAAAAGAAGCGGATATCATATAATTTACGGTCACATTTAGCTAAATTAAGTATAAATTTATGAGAACTCGATGCCAGTCTAGTACTCTGCTTAAATTTTTGAAGTCTACATACCCTGGCGAAGAGCTCGTCTGAAAAATATTCATAAATGTATTAATAGAAAAAGCACAGAGAGGCAATGTTAAGCCAGGTCAGGACCAATAATATTGCTGATTTTTCTTTGAATTTATTTTATCTTATTTATTTTTAGTTAATGATAATTCTTTTTTGTTTTTAATCAAAAAATAAAATCGAACGAAAAATTTAATAACTAAATAAAAATAAATAACATAAAATAACTATATATAGCAATATTATTGGTCCTGATTTAAACATAATATATATATAATCATCAGTTTATAATATATATATATATATATATATATATATAATCATCAGTTTATAATCATCAAATCTAAACAACCAACACTCAATAAAATCAACTTTAAAACAGGAAATAACATATTACATTGCATTTGACTACATGGTTTTGTTGTCATTTCGCGCTATCCCGCGGTGTGACGTCATAAAACCGCATCGCAAACTTAAGAACTGCGTTTATTATTTTTGGTAACTATTGCCGTTGCCAAGCGGAGTTTTATGTCAACACAAAATAAAATCGTCGGTGATGGTGGATGTTATTGTATTACCATCTAAATAACCTCTCTGAAGATGTCTCATGTGAGCAGAAAGCTTAGAAGCAAATTAATAAAAAATTATCCAAATGTCGGAGAATTTTTGTCTTTATTTTCAACTGAAATTAAAGCCAAAATACGACGTTTAGAACGGCTTATGATTAAACATAATAGACATTCATTGTCTCTTATATTTAACAGCATATGCTTAGAAAAAAATATATTTATATGTTCTCATTATGACTGAGCTCTATAGAGAAGAGAATTTTAAAAACAGTTTCCACTTCTTTGATATATGCATTACTTCTCAAGAATGAATTGTGTTCTTTCGGTGACTGGCGTATGTACACACTGCTTATTACGACACGTTAAAATGTCCCCTTTTCTGATACCATGTGTCTCTGGCTTAGTGGGTAACAGCATGCATTGTGGATATAGACGAATCCAAAGGAGTATCCTGTACATGCAGTGGTAGGATAACTCTCTAAGAGAGCTCTAAACATATATGCATATAAATACATATACAGCAAATATGAGAAAAATTAATGCAGACACGTTATTTCATGATGAATCGGAAGTATAGACCGAAGCATCATCAGCTTCCGTCTTTATATTACAAAGGATTTTACACGAATCTTTTGAAAAATAAAGACGGAAGCTGATAATTGTTCACCTGAAATAGGCCCATACTTCCGATTCACCATGAAATAACGTGTCTGACTTAATTTTGCATATATATATTAGTCATCCATATACAAGCCTGTTTATATATGTATACATGCATCGTTTATTCAGTAATGAATTAGAAAACTCTCACTACTGGCGTACGAATACATGCTATATCCCACGCTAAAAGTGTGCCTCCTTCTGCCGAGCTGCCATAGCTCAGAGGTAGAATCGCCGACTGACGCCAATTCGGCCGAGTTCCAATCCTGGGTAATAAGCAATCGGATGACTAACCTACTGATGAGCTGTAATACAGAGAAACAGATCTGTCTGACACTATATATATATATATATATATAAACATATCATCTTAAGTTTAGTTTTAAGCACCACTAAATTATAAAGTTTCATGCATTATGCAATCATCAGGTGCATGTTATGAACTGAACGTTTTTCGATTTGAATTAAAATTTATCTATATGCATATATATTTATATATATGTATATGTGTGTTTGTATATATATATATATATATATATTGAGAGCATTTAACATTTAAAATTGGAATGTTGTGTATGCCATATGTCGAGCATGTTGTTTCTTTATCCCTCCCTGCCACTATAAAAATACCTTATTTATTCTTCATTCCTAAGCTGCCTTGAGGCTCTTATGTAACCGTAATCTATGCGTAGTTTTTAGAATCTTTTTAATATTTAAGAGACGAAATAGATAAAAAAAAAAAAAATTTACGTAGGGAATATTTTTTCTTTGAATATTCCTTTTGATTAAACGCCTTTCCGCCATGATGTTTTCATTCTTTTCTTTTCTTCTCTCTCTCTCTATCTCTCTCTCTCTCTCTCTCTCTCTCTCTCTCTCTCTCTCTCTCTCTGTTTCTTTGAAGGACGAGATTTGATTCCGACCGGTGAGATTTGATTGTCAGAAGTGAGATTCACGTGACTGGCACCTAGCACTTGCAAATGGACCGCCAACAGCAACCAGCTTGAACGGAATTCACTGTTCTTCCTTTCAGACAGAGTTTTAACTTGATTAGAATAGCAAGTAAGAAGCGCCCCTCCACCCTCAGGTGAAATATTTCAACTCCTCACTGAATGTGTTACGATTCTACAACTGAATTATCTTAATTCTAAAATGCGGCTTTGAATTGTTAATCACATTTTAATGCAAGCTTTGATTACAAATCTTGCGTCTTGATTTCTCCCGCCTTCTACAGATTTCTACTTTGTCCCTCTACATAAACACACGTAGCGTTTGTTTTTCATCTAGTGTAACAATGGTAGTTTAGTGAAAAATCTAAATAAGTAAACTTTTAAGATATTGATATTCGCTAAGTTTAACTTCGCATCACACAAGGATAAAAGTATAGAATATCAACCGAAGTTTGGTGTCACTCATGACGCAGTCTTCTTGTTCTTTTACGTATCTTGTCCCTTCAGGGCATAGGCATTCATGGCCTTCCACGTCTCCCTATCCCTGATGGCTCTTAGCACGCTTTCTCCTGTAACGTCTCTCAGCCCCCGTTCTGTCATCCATCTGCTCAAGCCTTTTAAATATGTTATCCGCTGCTTTCCTCTATCTATTTTTCCCGTCTATTTGGCCTGTTAGTATCAGGTTCTCCAAGCCCTCCTTCCTCATTGCATGTCCCAGGAACTTTAGTTGTCTCTTGCTGATGCTCAATATTAATTTTCTTCTCGTTTCCATTCTTTCCAACACCTCGTCATTGCTCACATGCTCGGTCCACGATATCCGCAGCATCTTTCTGTAGAACCACATTTCAGCTGCTTCAAGTTTTCCCTTCATCTTTGTTAATATTGTCCAACATTCGCTGCCATATTGAAGAACTGACATCACATAGCAATCCAGTACTCTCTTCTTTGTTTCTAGTGAAAGTTTCCTGTGTCTTAATACTTTACTCAGCTTCTGGAATGCGTCTTTCGCCATGCTGATTCGCCTTTGGATCTCTGTGTCGCACTTTTCGTCTTCAGTTAGAACATTTCCCAGATATTTGAATTAAATGTCTCTGAAGTTCTGATTTTCCTTGGAATTTACGCATTGGTCACATGTTCTTGTAGCGGAGTAGTTTTCACACTCAAGGCTATAATCGTGCTATGTCGGTTGCTAATCGACTTAACGTACCCAAATGTTAGGAACTTAGTAATCTTCCACTGAAAGCAGACTCTTTAGTATTTGACTAACTGCCGACTAATATCATCTGCATAGTAGTTCTACTGAACTCCAATAGAACTCTAAAGAACTCTCTAGAACTTCTATGAACTTCCCAAGAACTTCTCGAGATAACTTCCTGTTAACTATTATTAATATATGAGGGAGAGTTCATTATCTGAGGAATAGGTGTATTTCCCCATAACAGTTTTGTACAAGATAATCTCAGCATTAATCATTAGTTACATGATACTTGCAGAGAAATTAGAACCACTAATCATCTCACCAATGATATTCTAAGGACGGACTTCAAATTGACTTGCTTACGATATGCTAGAAATAGCCTCAAATATCACGTACCAATGAAATGTTAGGAATGAGAAAAAACGAAAGCGTGTTTGTCTGAGGAAGACAAGTTAAAATTTGACCGACGATCTTCCTTATTTTCATAAATGAACTCCCAGACGAGATCAAGTGCCAAGTACACATCTACGCATATGACACCACAATTTACTGTTGCATCAGTAAGAAATCCGGCGAGGCGGACAAACATAACCTCGCTCCTGATCTTGAGAGGTATCTATAACCTGTAGTGGATTGGGGTAAAAGTGGCTTGTAAATTTCAATGCGTCTAAGACCAAGCTGCTCTCTGTCAGTCATCACAGGCAACCTCTCCTGCCTCCAATAAGCATGGACCAAGCGAGACTCCCCGAGAGCAATACACTGCGCCTCCTCGGCCTTACCATCTCTTCCGATCTCAAGTGGAACCATTACATTGAGTTAATAGCTAAATAAACTGCTAAGAAAGTTGGGTCACTGTGTCGGGCCAGGATGTTTTTTACCGCCTGAATCCATCCTGCATATATACAAATCAACCACTCGATCGTGCATGGAGTACTTCTGTCATATATGGTCAGGAGACCCTGCTCTTCATCTCAGTGTTCTTGACAGGCTCCAAAGAAGAATCAGTAATGTGATAGGTACCTATTGGCGGCTCGAGTTCAGCTACTTCCCCACTGACGGGATGTGGCTTCCCTCTGTCTGTTCTATAAATGCTTTCATGGATTCTTCTCTAACGAACTTAAGTCACTGGTACCCCTGCAACAGGTGTTTACTCGTGCAACCAGACTGGCAACTGGGTCTCACCCATTCACAATTAGATCAACCAAATACAGACGACAATTCTACTCCTGCAGCTTCTTTTCTCGCACTTCGTGCCTGTGGAATTCGCTTCCATATTCTTGCTTTTCTCATGGCTACAACCTCTAAAAATTTAAATGCAATGTCAATACCCATCTCTTTACCACTTGACTCTAGTTCTTTCTTCACCACCCTGTATATCCTTTCCTTTCTCTCCACCTTTGCAACTGTTATCACACCTGTATTCCCATACTTCTCTTGCTCCTTTCTAACTGGTTCGTCCTTCTCTTCACTCTCTTCTGCCTTATCGTTTTACTCTTATGTAGGCCCCTAATCTTTTTACTCTTATGTAGCCCCCTGCACATCAGTGGCCTTACCGCCTTGCTCGGGGTGATACGATTAAAAAAATGGAGCTAATGAGTTAACCAAATATATATACCAAGATTGAAAATAACGTATTCTCTGTGTAACTTCTGTATCGTTCGGTAAATTACGGATCAGTCCCGATGTCTCTCAAGGATCTCTCCGGTTCTCTCTATGGCAGGAGTATATGTATACTCACGTCGAATCCATTATCATAGAAAACGAGTAGTTAATATTTTATCCGCTTGGGATCTATGATTAGTGGTTCCGAAAATTTCCGTTTTCTGCTAGTTCTTCTAGTTTCTGTATTTACTTGAGGTCTTTGAATATCAAAAGCTTCAAATTTTTTTTCCATCGCGTCATCGTTTTCTGAGGGTGACGAGCTTGGCTCCTCACTCCTTCATTTCTGTATTTGGTTTATGTGTCTTATGTGGGTAAATTTGTCTCCCTGTATTGTGTACATAACATTTCTTAGTCTGTTTATTATTGTTTCCGGTTCCCAATACGCCATATTATTTTTGAACATTCTGAAGTAAATTCGTTCACCTGGTTTGAACGATCTTTTCGTAACTATGGGTGTATTCCGGGTTTTATTTTTTCATAGTAGCAGTTTATTGAAAACAGACCGTATTTTGCGAGCAAACATCACCTCAGCTGGTGAAAGTCCAGATGATGTGTTTCTGTTCGGGGTAATTCGGTATATTTGTAAGAACTGTAACGCTCTTTCCGATGGTATGTCCCCAGCTTTTATTAATGCTCTCTTTAGAGTGCCAACAAACCTTTCGGCTTGGCTGTTTGACCTTGGATAGTAAGGCGCTATATTTATGTGTTTTACTTGGTATGTCTCGTTCTTGGAAATCTGGTAAACTGCGTACCATTGTCCGTTACTAAACAATCTACCACTCCGAATCTTGAAAATAATTCGTGTAAACAGTTTATGGTATTTTCTGTTGTTGGATTTTTATATCTGAAAACTTCAGGACATTTACTAAAACTGTCTACCGTTATTAAGTTTATAGTAACTGTTAATGGGTCCTGCGTAATCCACATAGACTCTCAAACAAGGTTTGTCCACTTTTGGCCATGGTTTCCGTATGATAGGTGGTGACTTTGCTGCCACCGCGCAGCCCTTACATTTTTCCACGATTTTATCATCCTTGTTAGGCTAGTTCACTTAACTCATCATTAGTGCTTTCATGTGGTTTTTCCCGGATGTCCTAAATGAAAATCCTTCAAAATTCTTTTTTGTAACGATTTTGGTATTACCACTCTTTAGAGTAGGACATTATCGAAAATTGAAAAACTGTCTGTTCCTTTCTTTATCTCCTAATTTTTTCTTTGTGGTTTTTATGAAATCGTCTGTTTCTTCTTCTCTTCTTATTTCTAATAGTGCTACCGGTAAATCCCTCACCGTATTAAAGACTCTTAAAGCCGCTATTACCGAGTCTTCTAAAGGTTCGCATTTCATAGGAATCAATTTCGATAATCCATCCTCATGCTCATGCTCAATATTTTTCGATGATATGAATTCTAATTTGAAATTATAATTCAGTAATATCGTTCCCCACCTCAAGAGTCTATTGGTGCTGCAAACTGGTAATCCTTTCTTTGATCCAAATATGGTAAAGAGAGGTTTATGATCCGTTTGTGGCGTAAACTCTCTTCCATCTATGAAAGCGAGTTATGGCAAATATTATGCCTAACCCTTTTTTTTTCTATTTGTGAATAATTTCTTTCGGCCGGTAGCAACGATCTCGATGCGTGGGCTACCGGTTTCCTTGTGCCGTCTTGCATTTTGTGGGGAATACAAGCTCCCACACCGTGTGAGCTTGCGTCGCTTGCAATACTAATTTCTAGTTTGGGGTTGAAATGTGTCAATTCTATGTCCAACGTTAGTTTCATTATAATTTCCTTAAAGGCTTTTTTACAGTCTTCCGAAAAATTCCACTGGGCTTCTTTATTCAGTAGTTCGTTTAGGGGTGCCCTCAATTTGTCCATAATAGTTTGCAAAACCGAGAAAACTTTGTAATTCTGCGATGTTTTTAGGCTCAGGCATACTTTTAATTGGGTCTGGTTTTCTGCCATTTTTGTTATTAGTGTGGCCTAAATATTTTATTTCCTTTAAGAAAAAAATCACATTTTTTCTCTTTTACTTTGAACCCACAGTCCTGTATGCTTTTGAAAACCTCTTTAACATGTGTCGCGTGTTTTTTCCATACTATCGCTTTTGACAAGAATGTCATCTAAATAAGCGGTGGCAAAGTTTTGTCTCGTAAGCATGTTGTCCATTGTCTGTTGAAAGATCGCCGGAGAAACCTTTATTCTGAATGTCAATCTATTGCATTTATAGAGTCCTTTGTACATGTTTATACAGTGAATATTTGTACTCTCTTCTGAAACTGGGATCTGTAGATACGCTTCACTTAGATCAATTTTCGAAAATACTTTCCCACAGTTAAGTTTGGTGAATATCTCCTCCGGGTTTGGCAATAAATAATGATAATCTTTTATCACGGTATTTAATCCAGTGGAAAAATCTATGCATTTCTCCACATTTTTTTCACATATACTACCGGTGAATTCTATTTTTGAAATGATCCCAGTCTGTTCTACTCTATCAAGCTCTTTATCTATTTTGTCTATTGTTGCGAAAGGTAGGTTTCGCCTTTTTTTAAATACAGGTTGAGCATTTTGCTTTAACTCGATTTTTGCTGCGGATTTGTTACATAGACCTAACCCGTTTAAGAATACTTCTGGAAAGTGTTTGTGTAATTCCTCTTTCAATTTCGTAGCTTCTAACGTCTCGCAAAAAGAACTAATGGGTAAATCTGATGCATCAAACTTCTGCATCCAGTCTGTTTCTACTAGATTTTCTGTGTTTTTCATGGCGTATATTTTTAATGTTTTGATTTTTCCATGAAATTTCACATTCACGATTATTTCATTTTCAATATTGATTGATTTTCCTGTGTCAGATTGAGCAATTTTTTGTGTGTCTAAAATGGTCAGCCTATTTAGCTTCTTCCATGTTTGTAGGTTAATTAGCGTTAAGTCCGAACCTGAGTCTAATCGTAGTTTGATGTTTTTATTTAATATTTCAAATCCTACATATTTCCTCGTTTTGTTTGTTTTCATAGTCCACCTTAGTAGATCTTAGCCTACTAGACTGTTTTTTGTTTCTGCATACAGCTGCTTTATGTCGCATCTTTCCACACGCTAGGCAGTTTTTGTATTTGAACCGAAAACCTCAAAACTAATGCAATCCACCACATTTGTAACATGCATAGGGGGGACTTGTCTTTTATTTGATTTCTGTTTCTAGTTGCTTTATATCTTGTAATTTTATCATTTAATTTAGCTGTTTTATATTTTGTAATTTTGACATTAAATTCTTGTTTTACTTCTGGGGAGGGTGAAAAACATAAATTTGTGTTTAACTTACGAATATACGCGACTCCTGATTCTTCAATATCTTTACTGTCTTTTTTATACTTAGGCATTTTTAGCAATCCTCTGATAGGTTTTGCAGCGTTAAACCTGGTTCATTTTAGAGTTTGGTAAGCATTCTTTTTCGCATTTTGCTCTCCTTAGCAGTGACTAATCCCTTAACAAATATAAGGCATTTAATGTTATCTGGGGTTATATCTACCTATTTAAAGTCGTCACAATATTTGTTGACAGTTGCTGCGAATGTTGAATAGTCGTTGTTTTCGTATTTCACGAGCTTGAGGCATTTCCACCTTTGGACTGAATAACTCTGTGAGGCATGTCACTGCCTCATCGAACGTTAAGTCGTTTGTCTTCTTTGGCAGGATGTAGTTTACAAATGTTTGCATATTCCTTCTCACCTAGTTTTCTAAGCAAGAGTCTAAACGTTTTCTTTTCTGTCCAGTTATGACAATCAACATTAAAAAGGTCTTCATAGCGTCTGTAATAGTCTACAAAATTTTTTCATCATCAATAGAGTACTTAAAGGTTTCTATCGCCTTCCACACGGCGTCTTGCGAAAACGTCGCCTCTTTTTCCGTGTTTCTTTCTTGTGTGTTGATTGTAAATTTTAGCAATAGTTCTTGAAGTTGCAGTTGTCTTTCTTCGTTCATTCTTTGAATTTCCATTTGTTTGTTTTTTTTCATTTGTCTTTTGAATTTCCATCAGTTTTTTCTCTGATTTAATTTGTGCTCCAATTTGTTTACCTTCGAATTTTAATTGTTCTTCTTCACTTCTTTTTATGATTTCTAGTATTTCTTTTTGAAAGTCATCCATGGTTTGCTGCTTTGATTCCGTGAGAGGTTTTATTTTTTTACTATTGCTTTTTTGCATTTAATCTTGTGAAAAATTTTTTTGTGAAAACAATTTTCCATTTGTGATTTTCAAATGTATATTTTTACAATTTTTTTCTTTCTATCTCTTTTCGTTTCACAATTGTTATACCAGCAGATTTTTTGTAATAGTGTCATGGAATTGTTTATTGTCGACTTGGTTTTTATCCTTGTTCTGTATGAGTTCTTTTGAGTTTTGTCGTGAAAATGTTGCTTTTTCCGAAATGCATAGATGTGTTCCAATAAAAATCGTTTTTTTTTTGTAACATGTACCTTATCATATGCAATAACAATTTCATGTTTTCTACAAGGTGCCAACCCCTCCGACGTTGCAGGGACAATGCATCTACTATTTCTGTGTCACAACATCATCACATCACATTACAGGTTCCCGTAACACTCGACCCAGATATTTAATTACAAAAAAAGGAATAGTAATATTAGCCGTTTACTTATAATGAATATTCAGAGTTCATCGAGTGTGAAGTCAGTGCTATTTTCTTTTTAAATTTTTTATTATAGACGTTTTTCTAGAAAATCGGATTCTTAACTCAAGTAAATTTTGTTGCTTTTGCTGTATTCTTAGATGACTAATTCTTGTTTTGACGCAGAAAACATCAGTATCCTGATTATGTTATTATTTTCTCTTTGAGTAAAATGCAATATTCATTTTAGCTGTGGCTGTTACTGATGAAAGTTCTCAGGTGATATGCTTTGTGTTATTTGGTAGAGATCTTTATGATTTCTTAGCACCAGTTCACGAGATTCGAAGAAGGATGGTCCCCGCTAAGTTCTACAGTTTTCATTCGCTCGAATTTGTAACCCTAATTATGTTTATAAACATTTTTATAACCATTGATATGAGCAATCGTTTGAAGACAGCTAACTGGCCTAATACATGGTATCCACATGAATGCCTTCAACAAACCAAAAACATGCCTCGTTACTGTTTTGGCTTTATCACAGTTTACAGTTCTCTGCAAAAGAAACACATCCGCAGCCAATTCCAGATCCAAAATTCATAATCTCTTACACTAAAATTGTTAGAACTAATCTATGCACCGAGACATCGGAAGTGTTAATGTTTATCAATTCTCTATGTGTTGTGGATCCAGGGAATGGGGTCCGCACAAATAAATGAACAACAACCAGTAATTGAGATAGAAAATAATTGTATGAACGTAAGGATACAAACTTGAATGAAGATTAGTTATCCAGGTGTTGTGGATCCAGGGAATGGGGTCCGCACAAATAAATGAACAACAACCAGTAATTGAGATAGAAAATAAGTGTATTAACATAAGGATACAGACTTGAATAAAGATTAGTTGTCCAGGTGTTGTGGATCCATGGAATAGAGTCTGCACAAATAAATGAACAACGACCAGTAATTGAGGTTTAAAATAATTGTATTAACGTAGGGATACCGACTTGAATAAAGATTAGTAGTCCAGTAATATGGGTTAATAAAAAGTATATGTACAAGTCTCTTGAAATGAAACTGTAGTAGGTTGATTATATCCGTGTCAGATCCTCACGGGTGCTGCGTAATAATCTTCTCGATGAGTGGAGCACAGAGCTACTATGAGCTACTGTGTACTGACTGATAATCTCTCTCTGGACTCTAGTATTCTCCGGTTAACTCTCTGTAAAAACGCGGTATTCAGTATTTTTTTACCCTCACTAGGGCAAAATGTGACAAAAGGCCTTTTTAACGTGTGGGTACTGGGCCATATAGCCCAACCAAAAATATCTGTCTAATTTTGCCCAGTCGTGACTCTACCTTTCGACGGATTCATACTCTCCGCCCGGAAGCAGAAAGATTGACAGCATCAAAAGAATTACCTCGAGAAAACGCGTCATTTTGGTATTTATTTGTCCTCCCACTAGGGCAAAATGCGGCACAAGGCCTTTCCAAATGTGGGTCCCCCGGGCCATATAGCCCAGACGAAAATTTTTGTCTAATTTTGCCCAGTCGTTACTCTACCCTTCGGCAGAGCCACGACTGGGTTAATGCTCTCCGCCCGAACGCAGAGAGCTGACAGTGACAATCGAACTACCGCGTGAAAACGCGGTATTCCCCCAGTCTCGCTTCTATAGCAGTAGTATAAGTATACTCTGAACGAGTCCATCTTTATGAAAAGGGAGAACCATACAACACTATGTTGAATTTTTATGATGGTTTAAGTGTATGTGCCATCATTGGTTTTGTTTCAGTTCCAGGTCATAGTTTCTGTTTTTGAGTCATATTTCTGGGAATACTTTGTAGACGATGTTGATTTTTTACTTCAAAATCATCCTTATCTCAACTATGTATACTTATGTCATCAGTATAGCCCCACTTCATAATCAATACTTTGGCCTCGAGAGGGAAATCTGGATCGTTTCTAGGTCTTCTGTTATTAAATTGTTCTGTGATGTGGTATCGAATGCTTAAATGATCAACAGTCCTTGGTATGATGACCAACTACACATGACAGAAAAGCCTATGTTCGGGTGATTGTAGTTTTTGATGAGAGTGGAAATGACTCTTAATTTCTGCTGTTCCCAAGATCACCCTCACCAGTAGTAGCAGCACCTGTTAGAGTCCCAAATATGGGTAAATAATAAAAACAAAAACAAAACACAATAAAAACATAAAAATACAATTTTATGGAATGCGCTATCAGACATTTAATTGTAATTTAAAGCATACAGTTACGTTTAAAATATATTTAGTTGAAACGATAAAATTGTGTTCTAAATATTAGATTTCAGCATGAAATAAGCCATAGAAGTTGATATGCCCGAAACAAAATCAAGTAACATTAAATGATCAGTGCCAATTTTTCATAAGGGTGTTTAGAGTGCAAGGGGCCGCTGGAGCCTGCCATAGCTGGGGTCGTCGTCGCTAGGGGCGGCTGCTGTTGTTGGGGGTCCGCGGTGACGCCGCTCGTCGTTGTTGCCGCGTCCCCTTTCGACTGTTGTCGCTTCGCAGGCGGCGGCGTCCGCGAACGGGCCACCCGATTTGACATCCGCGACTGGCGAGATTTTGTCGTTGCCGTCAAATTTCGAACCCTCCGTGGAGCGTGAGACGAGGGATCGCTTATAGTCTACAGAAAGATTAAACAAACCAGTGTTCTCTTTTCTTGTTTGTCGTATACCCTATGAGGTTCGAAATGACTCCGTATTGGGGTCTTCGCAAGATACTTTGTGAATCTTTATAAATCATTCAACAAATCTATAAATTCATTGAGATCAGAGTTTGGAAGGTGGTTTGATCTAGAAAAGAAAAAGAAGTCACTATTTTGTGGTCTTATGCTGCTGTGAGGACGAAATTTTCTAATGGAGTAGTATACAATTTCCCGTAGATGTTGGTTGTTGAATCATCAGAAAATAAAATTCTATATCAATAGCCGATATAAAAAAGATGAAAATAGAATTAATACAAATACCGTAACTTCTGTGGAAGCTAAAAGAGGGTTTTCTGTGATGAACATAATTTATTCTGACAAAAGAAATTGCCTTAAGGTTAAAAATATGGCAGACCTTCTATTCATAAATTTGATAGTTCTTCCATTGAATCATTGTAATTCAATTCGAATCTGGCTAAGAAATCATAAACCAGCTAAAAGCATCATACTTCAGAACAGAAATATGATAAGAACAGAATTTCAATTTGGAAATATCTTAGTGTTTAAGATGTTTTTTCTAGAATTATCAAAATGGTTCAGTTCTTTTTGCTCGTATAAAGTGATTTCTTTCCATTCTCAGACTGAAAAGAAAATAACTAGAATAGATTTTGAAAGATTTCCTGCCTTTATAGAACCGGTTCCTGGTAATTATAAATGCCATTATTGCATATATTCCACCTTAAACCAGTGATTCTCAACCGTGCAGTCCCCTTAAATGTGCTAGGAAATATTGTCACGGATATATATATATATATATATATATATGTATATATATATTGTCATCCGAAGACAGATCTATTTCGCTGTATCACAGCTTATCACTGCAGTTAGACATCCGATTGCTTTTAGCCAGGATTGAAACCAGATTCAGTCCGCGGTTCTACCGCTGAGCTATAGGCGCTCGGTAGAAGGAGGCAGACTTTTAAAAGGTGATATACCATGTTAACATACGCCAGTAACTGAGAGTTTTCTAATTCATTACTGAATGAACGATGTGTGTGCGTGTGTGTGTGTGTGTGTGTGTGCATGTGTGTGTGTGTGTGTGTGCGTGTGTGTATGTGTGTGTGTATGTGTGTGTGTATGTGTGCGTGTGTGTGTGTGTATGTGTGCGTGTGTGTGTGTATGTGTGTGTGTGTGTATGTGTGCGTGTGTGTATGTGTGTGTATGTGTATGTGTGTGTTTGTGTGTGTGTGTGTATGTGTGTGTGTATGTGTGTGTGTGTATGTGTGCGTGTGTGCGTGTGTGTGTGTGTTTGGAAGTAATAATGGTATAGCGTTTGTATCAACTTTTTTTCAAATAATTCTTTTCAATATTTTCTATTATGCCATTTTAAATACTTTGTTTTAATATTCATTTAAAAAATATTTTGTAATATAACTTTAAATTTTTTTCCTTTAATTGAATAAATGAACATTAAACTTTTTTCAGATAATTGTATTCAATATTCTCTGTAAAATTAATTTTTTTACAAAGTTATATTGCTATATAAATTAATCGCACATTCGAACAAACATTGAATAAATCGTAAAAAAAAAAACACCAGGCACAGATTCAACACTAAATAAGTTGCACAAAGAGTTGAATAGAAACATTGAAATAAACTAAGTTTATAGTTGTGTGCGTATTTTTTTTTAAAATCTATGGTTTTTATTTCATAACATTTAAATGCATCGCCTTTTAAAATTTTGCTAAGTTTGTTATAATATTCTCATTTGCTTTTAGGTGCGGCGTTTCTTAAAAAGGCCGGTAAAAATAGTCAAAACGAATGAAAAAAAAAAAAAGAAAAATTGTTTTAAGTAAAATATTTTAGAAATTTTAATCGACAGCATAATAAGAAATTGAATATTTTCCCCATATTTAAGCCTAGTCCTTTCTAAAGTTTAACTGGTGCAGATTTCAATGAAGATCGAACCGCGATTGGATTCTGACCGGAAACAAAGAAATATTTTATGTCTTTTCAATGGAGTACACGTAGACAATCCGATTTTTATTAAATGTGTGCTGATTGAAGATTATCCATAGTGACTACGTCAGGTTCTCCGTAATCTGTCTAAATCCTGAAAATATTTCCTAAATTTGGAGGTCTACTTCTCAAATCTCATTAAATAATTATGTACTTTATTATTCTCCACTCAATACAAGGCCCAAGAGCCAATCTAGATAGAGAGTAACTGAGTAGGATTTTTGTCAGATCGTAAAAAGAGGAGTATGATTGCAAAAGATGCGTATTACGAGGATATGTCGGATAGATATTGCTTAACTTGAAATGTATATAGTTTAATTGTAGAGTTCGGAAGTTTGATCTAAAAAGTAATAGCTCTGAGAAAGAAGCTGTCTGAAAGGAACTTACTTCTTAACAATCTAAACTTATTTATAAATGGAACTTTGTCTGTGTGTGTGTGTGTGTGTGTGTGTGTGTGTGTGTGTGTGTGTGTGTGCGCGTTGCCTATAGACTCCGAAACGGCTGAACCGATTTTCTTGAAAATTTACACAGTTATACTATAAGCGTCTGTGAGTGTTCTTAGCTAGGTTTTGTGTCGAGGTACCCCAATAAATATCGAAAATCGATAATCGAAAAAATCGGGTTATAGAAGGAGTGGTTCGACTTTAATCAAATTTGATACACTCATAAACCAAAACATAAGAAACGATATTTAGAGGTTTCAAGGTTGCAGTTATTACAATAGTGCAGAAAATTCATAATATATATATATATATATAAAGGCAAGATGTTTGTGTGTGTGTCTGTTTATCTGCCTGCATGTCTGTATTTTTTCAGCCCTTTTATTTTCGTTTTTGCTTCGGGTTTGGCTCTAAGTAGATATAATTGTAGTTCTTAGTCTCAGCCATGAATCCATTTACTCAGAGGACTTATTTCGCCTTCAAAATTCAGTTTTCGACGAAAAAAACTTATTTGATATCGATACCAGGAAATCAAAATTTGACTTACATCCATTCATTTTTCTTTCAGTCTACGGTTTCGCTTTAACTGGAAACAACTATTGCTTTTTAGTCTTTCTTGCTAACGTCCAAAGAGTCTGAGCTCCAGGACCATGGATTAGTTTTAAAGCTTTCATTACACCCGAGCAACGCCGGGCTATACTGCTAGTGTATTATAAAGGGAATTAAGATTATTTGGCACCGTAGTATAATTATTGACGTGTTTCTTCCGGATAGGCTTCTACAACTTGTCTAAAAAGATTGCATTCAAATACTTTAAGACTGTTAGATCTCACAGCGACTTAGTCTAAACAAGTAATAAATTTTGATGAAAGAAAACGCAATTAAAGCTAATGGCAATATTTTACTTTAAAAATTTCGACAACTAATGATTATTGTTATTATCTTAAAACAGGCAAAAATAAATACGAAATAAACACGAAAAATAAAATGAAAGTAAGACGAGATAAAAGATGAAAGAACGATGACTCTTCAAATAAATAATTTAACTTTTCTTTTTGGATTGTAACAAAATGTATACTACCGGCCATAATTATTAGGCCACCCATATTTTTAAAAGAAATGATATAATTCATACTATTTTTAAGTGGATAATTCTAAATAAAAAAATAGAATGATTCTTTTATTATTACTTTGCGAAATTTTACAAAGCAAGGAAGCAAAGATGAACTTGTCCGAATCAGCCTATTTTTTTTCTTTCATTGATGAAACTGCAATATTATTAAATTATTAAATATTTATTTATTATTAAATTATTAAATATTTATAAATTCATTTGATGCACATGTTATTGTGCAGTATTAACAAAAGAATAATTCTATTTTCATTTACAATTATTCACTTTGCAATAAATATTAAAAAATAGTATGACATACATCATGTTCGAAGACACTGGGATTGTCTATTAATTATGGTCGGGAGTGTACGTATAAAGTTTCTGGGGTAAAAACATTATGAAAGTATAAAAATGCACTTTTATAGAAATATATATATAAAAATAGACTTTTATAGAAAAATATACATTTTTGAAGGAAAAATATTACCAACGATAAATGTTTTGAAGAAAAAATTTTTACCATAACACAATTTTGAAGGAAAAACTTCTCAGCAAAACATTTTTGAATATAAAACTAGATGACATTTTTAGTTTTCTAAAATAAGAAAAAGAATAAAAACAAAAATTTTATTAAAATCTGACTGAATCAACTTTTTCATTATAACCAAACATTAAAAAAAACAACCTTATAGGTTCACCTTATAGGTTCACCTTCATTAAATAACACACAGAGGTTGATATTCCGTTAAATAAAAATGAAACTCAAACTCAAGCTCCTCTCCCCGAAGTGGCCTTCCAGTGTCTTTACCTACACACACACCTCATTTCGCTGAAACAGTCATTCGATATATTGTAACACTTCTGCCCGAGGCTTGGCTCGTTGACTTCTGACGCTCGTTCTCGTCGATGGTCGTGACGCCACCAATTATGACATTGCCACCCGGCTGGCCGGTCGATTCGGTCGCTCGCTGGTTCGGGAACGGATCTCACTCCGATGATGTCGAAACTGTACCCACTGTGTCGACGCTTTCGGGCTGCTGTTGCTGGTCGTGATGATCTCGTCACAAAGCTGGTTTTCAAGACGTCTATTGCAACAACGGACCACTGCGCACGTTGTGAATTGATCTCAGAAAGTCGCGTTGTGCAATTTCAGTAGCTGTCTTTTCACCAGAACCAGACCGGACACTGGTGTACACTTGTGGTTAAAAATAAACACGTCACAAAATAAATAAATAAATAAAATGAATAAGGTCGAACACGGCTGGAGAGTTACGAAAAATGTCTTTATATATATATATATATATATATATATATATATATATATATATATATATAATCAAACAATTATTAGTCACAGGAGCAGATGATACAGTTGCCAGAATGATAACACAGATGTCAGAATGCCAGTTTACAACGGAGGGAGAGAGAGTTCGTTTTAAAATATCAGAACTTTCAATCCTCAAATAAAAATGTTTTTTCTAAGTTTCGTTAAAATAAATAGAGCTCTTAAAGTTTTCATTAAAGTCTTTTCACGTATTCATATTATCTATAATCAGAGCTGTCAATTCTCTATGCAACTTCTAAAATCCTTTCGTGTTCTTATTTGAGTTTAACGGAGTTTACCGAAGTAGAGAGAACGAGGAATCAGAAATTTCGATTCTCCCATGATTTAAAAAAAAAAAAAACAATAACGTTCTTTCAGGATTCCTATCGAAGGCGCATTATTCAAAATTAACTTTTTAAGCTAATCGGCGGCAGGCTTCATTCGACATTAATTCTTTAGCCATAAGTTCTGTGGTAGGCGACCAGGCGTGGGTGTTATCTCCCCAGTTGGGAACCTTTTTCCACAGTCGTTACATTTCGACTACAATTCCAGAAACTTGCTCCAACTCTAATTTTTCTCGCCGAGTGCGGAATTTTATAACCATCTCCAATCCTCTCGGGGATTTAGCCGACTCGGAGCCTTTGACCAATGAGATTGTTTTCCACCCACTCGATATGCGGGGAGCCACGGCTCGACGAATGAAATATCAACAGCTCACTTCCTTTCGATTACATCATATTTAGACTTTTCAATTCCCACAAATTCTGTTCTCAGGAACAACTCATTGGGGACTTTAATCTTGCCTGACCCCATCAAACAAATCCTGACATTTTGTTTTGGCAACTTACAAAATTTTAGCTTGTCCAAAATAATCCGCTTCGAACACAAAAGAAGAATAATTATATTTTTCCCTTTCTTTCCATTCTATTAAAATAGTTCATTTTTCTATTACCCGGATTTTTCAAATATATGATAGTATTAAAATAGTTTCTACATAAGCTCACATCGCGAATTACACTAAAGCACAACTAATAATACCACTAATACTAATTCCTCTCTCTCCGTTGCATTAAACCAAACAAAAGAAAATATACCAGCGGGAGATAGTGTCACAATATGTACTTTTCGGAGTTTTATATCTAAAGGTCATATCTCCAACGGATTAAACAATATTTATGTTGGTCACACCACAAACTCGCTCTCACGATACTACATTTAAACAATAATTCTAATATCTTCAGGCATTTAAAACAACATGCCAAGCCACATACATAATTCCGCGAAAAACACAACCATACAAAAACTAAAAGTTCTCGAAGCCATACACATAAAACAGTTAAAACCTAACCAGAACAAAATGAACTACGAAATCTATACAAATATTCTTAAATGCCTATAATATATAACAGAAGCGATTAGTTATCCCAATAGCTTTTCATATTTAATACTTCTCGCCCCCACTCTCGCGTGGTCTTGTCTGACCTCACAAACTGTAGTGTGATTTTCGCCTCCAGCACGCACGCACGCACGCACGCACGTGTTCTCCGTTGCTTTGAAAATTTTCCATGCAAACAAAATAGACGACTACTACTATCGTTCGTCCGCGAACTGTTTAATACGCTCAATATAACTGTCATCTTTGATAATGGCTGACGTAAGCCGAAAGCTCAGAAAGGATTAAATAAAAATCATGTTTCAGTATTGTGATTTTCTTTCTTCTTTCAACAATAATGCTGTTAAGCTTATCAGTCGATATGAAAAGAATTTACATAAAATAAATCGACAAAACTTGTCTATATTATGTAATGAAATATGCATCAATAAAAAAAAGCTGCCTGAATGCACACACACACACACACACACACACACACACACACACACAATATATATATATATACTACCGACCATAAGTTTGGGACTAGCCAAACTGTTTTCACAAAGTTTATAAAATTGCATTTTTAGCAGAATCAAATTCGCCGAGTTTGTATTTTTTGTTATTCTTATGCAGATGTCAAGTAAAACAAAAAAGTATTGTTTTCAACTTTAAAGTAAACATTTACTCAGTTTGCTACTTGATTCCTTTTATTGTGATCAAGTTTTTGCCTAAAATTCAGATTTATTCAGATATTATAATTACAGTATAATTTATTTTTGTAAACCATATTACTACGGTGTAAATGGCAAGGAAGAAACAGATTAGAATTGAAAAAAGAGCTCAGTTTGAAATTCTTTCGAAAGAAGGATATTCTGAACGTGTCATCGCTAAAAAATTAAGTTTATCAAAAAATGGCGTGCATTATTGCCTTCAACGACTTCGAGAAACTGAGTTAAATATTGACAGAAAAAGATCTGGTAGGCCCAGAGTAACATCTATTGTAGAAGGTAGCCACTTGATCATATCTAGTAAAGAGGAATAGAAGAAAAACCACTCAGGAATTTACAATTAAAATTAATTCTACTCGGCAACATCCAATATCTGTTACTACTGTGAGAGACGAGTTCATTCTGCTGGGCTTAAAGGCTGTGTAGCAGTTCAGAAACCACTATTAAAGAAGGAGAATAAGGGATGAAATTGATCGTACTGTTCAAAATGAACTTCCTAAAAATGAACAAATGTTGTTTAAATGCTTGAAGGATGCTTGGAAATGACTTTCACCTACTTATTTTTATAAGTTATTAGAAAGAATGCCAAGGATTCGCTCTGCAGTAATAAAGGCTCGTGGTGGATTCTTTGATGAAAAGAAAATATGAATTAACTTTGAAATTACTCTATGTTAATTTTGGTTTTAATTATTGTACAATTGTGGGCAACAATGAAATATATCTATATTTATTCTTCTACTACATAAAATTTGTTATTTCTTTCTCTTAGAGAATAAATCTAAGCTGTCCCAAACCTATGGTCGGTAGTATATATATATATATATATATATATATATATATATATATATATATATATAGTCATCCGCAGACAGATCTGTTTCGCTGTAACCCAGGATTGAAACCCGACCGAATTGGCGTCAGTCGGCGATTCTACCCCTGTGCTATGGGCACTCGGTAGGCAGACTTTTTAGTGCGTATATTCTCATTATACCCGCCCAATAGCTGAGAGTGTTCTAATTCACTGCTGAATGAACGATGCGTATATATATATCTTGCCTCCGAAGATTGTGACCAGTAAGTAGATATGGCGATTTAAAGATCGTAGTAGAGGCTGTCACAACATCACGATAGGGATCGTTCGTGACGCCCGAACTCTAGTAAATAGATTTGCAAAATGTTTATGCTTACATTGCGACATGCTTTGGTTTTCATTTAAACTATTGTGTAATGTGTTCAAATATTCCCGATGCGTGTCTTCATGAATTCCTCTCTTATCCCAAATTAAAATTCCTGAATAGCTTATTGTTTCGTCTATGTCAAAGCAAGCCGGATGTTCAACTTTTCTCGCTAACGTTTTCCGCAGTGGAATGATTATGTGGAATCAACTGCTAAATCGGCAGCTGTGTATTTTTCTAAACAATCTCTCTGGCCAAAATCTATCTTACACATTGGTAAGTCTACCATTCATCCTTGAATCGGCTATTGCTGCTACATATGGTCTGCTGTTTCTGCAATATATCTATAATCAGTCAGTTACTGGCCATACGTGATACACGCTTGGACGATCATGTCTCGAAAGAGACATGACTAACTGGGCAGAACATTATCTCGCAGTAGGTTGCCATTATTTTCTGCGATCGACTGGTTGCTAGCCAAGGCAATAGAACCCAATTTGTGCTGTTATTTAACTGGAGAGAAGAGATGGATTAATACCTATCCTCAATCATATATGTGCATAAGTGAATGCAAGGAATTCAATTGGAATTCGAACTCCGCTCCCTGATTTGTCCTTCCACTGCACCACAAATGTGATCAGACATAACCTGGCATTTCAGAATTTTTGATTGAACGTTTTTATTACTAGATTGACGCCATCTTAATATTGTCACGTTTTTGATAAAACATTTTCACTATTCATATTTTATTACTAGGTTTAGTTAACATTTTTAAGGGTATTCATTTTGACTATAATTATTTGGTAACTAATAATATAGTCATGTTTTTTTTTATAACAAGTCAGTCAGTCAGTCAGTCAAAGTGGCATACGTGATATACGCTTTGGGCGATCATGTCTCGAAGGAGTTACAACTGACTATACAGAAATTGACATACTTTCTGCGGTAGACTAATTGCCACCCAAGACTATAGAACTCAATCAGTTTTGCTATTTAACCCATAGATGGAGGGAGAAGCGACAAATTGAAAACATTTCCCAAGGTTTCTTGAGTGTCTTGAAATTCGAAATCGGCTCTCAAATTGGTAAAAACTAATAAATTATGACATGTTTATATTTATTAATCGGTGTTTTTTTTAACAAAAATCACCAGAATTATTTCTTTTTCCTGACCGTTTTATAAAAAAAGACGATGTCATTAGTTAATATAAACTTGTTTATAAATGGAACTTTGTCTGTGTGTGTGCGTGTCCGTTATCTATAGACTCCGAAACGGCTGAACCGATTTTCTTGAAAATTTACACAGTTGTACTATAAGCGTCTGCGAGTGTTCTTAGCTAGGTTTTGTGTCGAGGTACCCCCGATAATTATCAAAAATAGATAATCGAAAAAATCGGGTTATAGAAGGAGTGGTCAAATTTGATACACTCATATACAAAGACATAAGAAACGATATTCAGAAGTTTCAAGGTTGCAGTTCTTACAATAGTGCAGAAAATCGATAATATATATAAAAAGCAAGATGTTTGTGTGTGTCTGTTTATCTGTCTGTATGTCCTTTATACAAATCTACAATTTTTATCCGATTCTCACCAAATTTCACACAAATATTTTTCAGGCTGAGTCTGAGCTCCAGGACCATGGATTAGTTTTAAAGCTTTCATTACACCCGAACAACACCGGGCTATCCTGCTAATAAAGAATAACTGAAGAATGATTTACAAAAAGTGGAAATCAGATTTTGGTTCATTCAGTTGACTTCCCAAAAGCGCTTTAATAAGGAATTATATCAATATATATAAATAAATAAAAATAAAGATGGATATCTGTATATGGAATTAAAAAATAAAACAAAACACCAATAAAATAAAAATAAATGAGTGTTACCTCCCACGAGCTCATTAACAATTGAAATACTAAATAATGAATTATCTTTAATTGGTTCTGGTTATCAATTCAGAAGAAAAATTTCTTCGGCACTTAATCATAACGCATTCTCTCGTTCTCTCCCGCCTTATGCTTACTCTCTCCCCTCTATGATTTTCCTACCCCTCCTCGTCTTTTCTTTCTTTTCTCTCTGCTTGTATATCACCTCCCTTTCTCCACCTCCTCTTACTTTCTGCCGCTCTTCTTTCCTTCACCTTACTCTCTTTACTTCTTTCTCTCCATCTTCATATTTTCTTTTTTACTCTCTTTCTTTCCTTTTCATCCCGATCGTACCTCTTCCTTCCATTCTCCCCAATTTGTTCACTTCCTTCTTTTCATTCTTTCTTTTTTTTCATTCATCACTTTTCTGTTTCCTTTTCTTTCTTATCCCACCTTACTCTCCTTCACCTTTTATTTCTTCCTTGCTCTTCCCTTTCTTCCTTTTCCTCCCTCCCTTTTCCTAAATATCTTCACTGTTACTTCCCTGTCTCCGCCTTTCTTTTACTTTCCCCTTCCTCCTTTTTTTTGCTTCTACTTTTTCTTTATTCGTCTCCTCCTTGTATTCTCTCTTCCTCTATTTTTCTCTTGACAATTTTTACTCTTCCTTCTCTTTTCTAACTAACCTTTTACTCCTCTTCTTCCTCTTTTCTCTCCTTATCCTTCTCATTCTTTGACTCTCCTCCTCCTTCTCTTTCCAATGTTAGCTCATCAAATCTTAGATTCACTTGTCTAGTCATCTCTTTTTTATCTTTAAATATCTTCTTCTTTGTTCCTTGTCCTTTCAGGACGTAGACGATCATAGCTTTCTACATTTCCCTGTCTTAGCACGCTTTGTTCTGTTACACTACACAACCATCTTTCCCCTGTCTCTTTTCCCCTCTATCTGGCTTGTTAGTATCAGGTTCTCCAAGCCCTCTTTCCTCATTGCATATCCGACGAACTTCAGCTGTTACTTCCTGATGTTCACTCTTAATTTCATTTCGTTTCCATTCTTTCCAAAGCCATGCTCGATCCATGATATCCGCAGGACTCTTCTGTAGAAACACATTTCCGTTGTTTCAAGTTTTCCCTTCATCTTTGCCACGATTGTCCAGCATTCACTGCCATATTGAAAAACTGACATCACATAGTATTCAGTATTTTTTCTTTGTTTCTAGCAAAATTTTCATGTCTCTTAATACTCTACTCAGCTTCTGGAACGCATTCTGTGGCATGCCAATTCGCCTTCGGATCTTTATGTCGCACTTTATCTTCTATTAGAATACTTCCCAGGTATTCAAATTTTTGTACCTGTTGATTTTTAGTATCCCCCACCTATATTTAGCATTTTGGTCGGCTCTTTTTGCTGATGACCATGCATTCAGTTTTCTTGCAGTTTACTTGTAGTCCTTTCTTCTCACTCACTTCAGCTACCTTCTGTAGGAGGTCTTGTAGTTACATTTCCGTGTCTACTATCAGCACTGTATCATCTGCGTACTTTATGTTGTTCAAATTGTGGCCTCCGATGACGAATCCTGGCATAACATCTAGAGTCCTCAAAATAGTCTCACTGTACAAGTTGAATAGATCCGGTGAAAAGACGCATCCTTGTCTTACGCCCCTTTCTATCTTTGTATATCTGCTGAATATGTTACCTGTTCGTATGCAGGCAGTTTGCTGCCAGTAGAGATTCTTGATTCAGTCAGTCAGTTAAGTGCCATACGTGATACACGCTTGGGCGATCATGTCTCGAAAGAGACATGACTGACTGGGAAGAAGATTATCCCGCAGTAGGTTGCCATTGCTTTCTGCGGTAGACTGGTTGCCAACCAAGGCTATAGAACCCAATCTGTCCTATTATTTAGCCCATAGCTGGAAGGAAGAGACGGATTAATACCTTTCCCAAGGGTATTTGTGCGTAAGTGAAGGCAATGAATTCAGCTGGAATTCGACTCGGCTCCCCGATTTCTCGCTCCGAGCCGATATCCACTGGACCACAACGCACACTCTTGATTCAGTCAGTCAGTTAAGTGCCATACGTGATACACACTTGGGCGATCTTGTCTCGAAAGTGACATGACTGACTGGGCAGAAGATTATACCGCATAGGTTGCCATTGCTTTCTGCGGTAGACTGGTTGCCAACCAAGGCTATAGAACCCAATCTGTCCTATTATTTAGCCCATAACTGGAAGGAATAGACGGATTAATACCTTTCCCTTTCCTAAGGGTATTTGCGCTTAGGTGAATGCAATGAATTCGGCTTACGTGTCTTTAAATATCAAACACACAGTGTTTACCAACGTAAACTCATTAATTAATCTAAAGAATTACGCGCGTTTTCGCGAAAATTTAGCCGCACACAATCGTCACGATTGTATAGATTAACAAAGACAACTTACCATTCGCCTATGATATCACCTCTTGACACTTCTGTACGGCAGAGTGATATCAATGCAATTATCCCTTACGCCTCTCTCCCATTCAATTTTACAGCACCTGCTATTCACAAGCGGTTACCAATTTAGGTAAATTCTATGCTAACAGTTTTTACTTTTTGCTTCCGGATCCAGGCTTTCCAGTCAACTTTAATCTGTAAACAATTAACTTCAAATTTAATCGCTATTTATTGTCCCCCTGATTACTCTTCCCTCTTTCCGCTGATTATTAATGTTTCTATTTTTATTCTTTTACGTCCTTTGACCCATTGTGTCGTTTTACTGCCTTGCATGGGGTGATCAGTCAGTCAGTTGTGACATACGTGATAAACGTTTTGGGCGATCATGTCTCGAAAGGTACATATTCGACTGGGCAGAAGATTATCCCGCAGTATGTTGCCATTGCTTTTGTTAGGGCGCTCTCCACCTTTTCAACAGTAATGAACTGTTCCAGGCTCTATATATGGTGGTAGTGCCGGAAGGACTCTCAGATTGCTTTCAGACGACTTCTAGGCCAGTTCGAGAAATTACGAGTCAGTCGTGTATTTCCGGTTGTAAACCGGAAGTGAACATTGCACCCTACCACATACAGAGACGTACACATTAATACCATGTTTTCCTGTATTATACTAACCAACTTTGTAAATCCCTTTCTTCCGTAATACATTTAATTGTATTTCTATTTCTGTTGTTTCGTTGTTATTACCTGCACAACTCAACAGCTTTCTGCGTAGACTTGTTGCCAGCCGAGTCTATAGAACACAATCTGTCTTATTATTTAATCGATAACTAGTGTGAAGAGACGGATTAATACCTTTCCAAAGGGTATTTGTGCGTAAGTGAATGCAAGGAATTCAACTGGAATTCGAACTCGACTCTCCGATTTGTCATTCCGAGTCGATATCCGCTGCACCACAACTCACATCCACACATGGTGTGATAGGAACTTAAAAAAAAATAACGAGGAGCACAAAATGGAGCCATAAAAAACCAAATCCAAATTGCAATGTTTCTCCTGTAGTTTTCCTGATGATCTGATTTTTTGAAATTATATATTTAAAAAATGAAACAATATTATTTATATTATTTACACGGTTCCGACTGTTGTTCTCATATTTATTGCCATGTTTACGACGTTTTTGTCGTTGTACACTTCAGCATATAAATGAATACAATATAGGAACCAGTAATACGAAATTCTAGAGAAAATCATTAGGTTCAAAGATTGCATTATGAGCTCTGGTAAAAAATGGTTACTGTGACATTAGGTTTATAAATCGCAGAAATTTATACACTGATATCTTCAAGGAAACATAGCCCAGTGAATATAGGCGTTGGTTAGTACCAGTAAAAAGTTGTGAGTTCAATACCTGGTTACAGCAATGGTGAATAAATAGCTTAGAGAGTTCAGTTAAAGGGACATAACTACATGGCATCCGGAAGTGGCATCGCACATGGAATGAGAATTATATATCGCATTGATGAAAATAAAGGGTTTGGTTAAAAATTTCTAGCATCTGAAGACGGCCGGAGCATAAAACAGCCGAAACGTCGTAAACATGGTAATAAAGATGAGGATAAAAGGTTTTAGTCAGGGCCATACGTGACACACGCTGTAGGCGATCATGTCTCTTGAAAGGCAGAAGATTATCCCGCAGTAGGTTGCCATTACTTTCTGCTTCCAGCCAAGGTTCTAAAACCCAATCTGTCCTATTATTTAACCCATAACTAGAGAGAAGAGACATATTAATACTTTTCCCAAGGTTTGACCAGAGAATCGTGACTGCGACGTTTGTGGAAGTTAGAGTTAGAGCAATTGTTCATTTAGTCGAATACGAATTAAGGCGCATTAGAATAGAAGAAGATGCCTTCCGAAAACTAAACATAGTATAAAAAGACGCGAAAATTCATTAGAAGCAAAGAAAAGATTGTTGAACTGTTATGTAATATCACACTTTCTAGATAATAATGAGTGCTGGATGTTTTTCTCATAGGTGGAAATGAGATATGAGGCAAAACTTGTGGCTCTACAGACAGATGATGAGAATACCATCGGCAGAGTATGTGATTAAGAAGGAAATTCAAAGGAAAATTTAAACTAAAAGAACAATTGTATTTAGAATCTGAAAAAGCCAGGTGACACCTTTTGGCAAGTAATGAAAAAATATTACTTGCAGAGTTTTGTACTATTAAAAAAAACTAAAGGCTGATTTTGATTGATTGAATCATTTTTATGGCTTATCTACGTTTTGTAACTGTTTTAATAGAAATTAATAATTTTAGACTTAAAGAATTTTTGTTAAGATAAG
The DNA here is from genome assembly GCA_037127315.1 of Ascarosepion bandense. Taxonomy (NCBI): domain Eukaryota; kingdom Metazoa; phylum Mollusca; class Cephalopoda; order Sepiida; family Sepiidae; genus Ascarosepion; species Ascarosepion bandense. The sequence continues at coordinate 9,603 of JBBBDQ010000950.1, read as the reverse complement.
AATGGTTTAGTGACACAGGTTTTATTAATTAACCCATTGCCATAGGAATAATCGGTGGATTCATACATTTCCCAAGGGTACTTGCGCAACTGGAATAGGTACTCTGCTCTAAGATTAACAATTCGCAGCCATTATCTATTACTTTATCTGTAGATTCAAAATCAGTTCAGAAAGGGTTTCACTTTGCTTCACCCCTCTCTCTATAAGGCATGAAGGTTTTCTTACAATGTGGGTCTCTCCCTTGACAGTACTATCAAGAATGAAATGGGCCAAAAGTCAATAGGAGTAGCTGTTGGTGTCCTTTCTCCAACCATGCTTAAGCCAGATTGCTAACCCTAATCTAACCGATAATGACTCTCTGGTTAGTAAGTTTGAATGCCCGGGACATGAAGTTTCGTGGGGCGAGACTTGCGCGACATCTTCAGAGTCTCGGGGTAGATGTATATTGTTTGCAGGAAATCCGGTTTTTAACTCGGGACCATATAAACATTCTATCTAAGAGATTTGTTCTCTATTCACAATGATTTGATGGAGGCTCGAGAGGCGTTTCTTGGCTGGTGATGAAGTCTGTGAAACCGGCATTTGCTCTTCGCAGATCAGGCAGGCAGGCAGGCAGGCAGGCAGGCAGGAAGGCAGGCTTTGTTTGCTGGGTATTGGCATAAAGGATAAGACTATTCATCTCATTGGTGTTTACGCGTCAAATTACAATGCGGAGTGATCTGATTTGTATCGGCGGATTGAACCATTTGTGACATAACGCCCTGTAGTTTTAGCGGGTCATTGGAATGTCGTCATTGACTCAATATATGGATTGTATGAGCAAAAAACCTGGATGTGAAATCGTTTCGCGACCTTATGAAAAGGTTCGAGTTTCTTGATAAGTATCGCAATGAGCAAACCCTAAAAAGTAGTGTAGACTGGGACTATGAGGGGTGGCTCGTTTCGGTGGTGCGTTCTAGCTACCCCGACCGAATTCTAGTTAAGTGAGTCGATGTATGATTCTTATTTGTTCAGGTTTCTATTCGATAACTGTTATAGGACCTACCCTTTTGGGACTATAATGACCTCTTTCTATTGTTATGAATACCGGAAGAATATGTCTCTCGGTGTGGAGTTGAGTTGGGTTGAGTCACCCCGGTTTAATACTTGGCAGTCCGACTGACGTGTAACACTCTTTATATTTGTGATCTCGTTAAATATATATGTTTCACTAATACTCGAATTCATGTTTTTCTTCCGGACCTGTTCTGGGTCCACAACAATAACTTACATGGATCATAGGCTCGTTCGAGTTTGAGTAAATTTAGACAAGCCTAAATTTAGGTTGGCTGGTTATTAGAAATTGAACGCATAATTTTTTGGTGAGCAAGATTTCGAGGATCAGCTGCTACTAATTCTAAAACTTGCTCCTCTTACCCTGTCTGAATGTCCCCCGAACCGCTGTTAGTTGCTGTAGAACTAAGCCTTAGAAATGGGTTATGCCACCGTTGATGATCTCAACTGCCAATTCGGGCAATCAAAAAATACCGAACATCTTCTAGTTTGTGAGAATCTTGAAGATTAAATCTGATTTGCCTTGCCCCTCTTACCCTACCTGGATCTCTTTCAAACCGCTGTTAGTCGCTCTAGACGCAAGCTTCGGAAATGGGTTATGCCACCGTTGATGATCTCAACTGTCAATTCGAACAATACCAAACCATGTAACATCTTCGTTGCTTCAATTTTGAAGATTAGATCTAAGTTGACTAGCTCTTATCATTTTATCTGAAACACCTCCGGACAGCTGTTGGTTGTTATAGACCCAACTTCAGAAATGAGGATATGCTATCTAATATTATTATTCCTACGTCTAATGCAGGCAATCACAATTTGTGGAGCATCTTCTTGTGCGTTCCAATCTTGAAGATTGCATCTGAGTTGCTTGCTCTTCTGGTCGTGCCTAAATCATCTCCAACCAGCTCAGCTGTTGGTCGCTGCAGAACGAGCCTTCAGAAACGTAGATATGTGTACACATGTTGATCTCAAATGCCAATGCGGGCAATCAAAATTTGTGAAGCATCTCCTTGTTTGTCCCAATCTTGAAGATTATATTTGAGTTGCTTTGCTCTTCTGGTTTTGACTAAATTACCTCCAATCAGCTGTTGGTCACTGCAGAACGAACCTTCAGAAACGGAGATATGTGTACACATGTTGATCTCAAATGCCAATGCGGGCAATCAAAATTTGTGAAGCATCTTCTTGTTTGTCCCAATCTTGAAGATTATATTTGAGTTGCTTTGCTCTTCTGGTTTTGACTAAATTACCTCCAATCAGCTGTTGGTCACTGCAGAACGAACCTTCAGAAACGGAGATATGTGTACACATGTTGATCTCAAATGCCAATGCGGGCAATCAAAATTTGTGAAGCATCTTCTTGTTTGTCCCAGTCTTGAAGATTATATTTGAGTTGCTTTGCTCTTCTGATTTAGACTAAATTACCATCCAATCAGCTGTTGGTCACTGCAGAACGAACCTTCAGAAACGGAGATATGTGTACACATGTTGATCTCAAATGCCAATGCGGGCAATCAAAATTTGTGGAGCATCTTGTTGTTTGTCCCAATCTTGAAGATTATATTTGAGTTGATTTGCTCTTCTGGTTTTGACTAAATTACCTCCAATCAGCTGTTGGTCACTGCAGAACGAACCTTCAGAAACGGAGATATGTGTACACATGTTGATCTCAAATGCCAATGCGGGCAATTAAAATTTGTGGAGCATCTTCTTGTTTGTCCCAATCTTGAAGATTATATTTGAGTTGCTTTGCTCTTCTGATTTTGACTAAATTACCTCCAATCAGCTGTTGGTCACTGAAGAACGAACCTTCAGAAACGTAGATATGTGTACACATGTTGATCTCAAATGCCAAAGCGGGCAAACAAAATTTGTGAAGCATCTTCTTGTTTGTCCCAATCTTGATGATTATATTTGAGTTGCTTTGCTCTTCTGATTTTGACTAAATTACCTCCAATCATTATTGGTCACTGCAGAACAAACCTTCAGAAACGGAGATAATAATGATGACACACATGATCTCAATGCCAATGCAGGCAATCAAAATTTGTGAAGCATCTTTCTGTTTTGTCCCAATCTTGAAGATTATATTTGAGTTGCTTTGCTCTTCTGATTTTGAAAATACAATTACCTCCAATCAACTGTTGGTCACTGCACAGAACGAACCTTCAGAAACGGAGATATGTGTACACATGTTGATCTCAAAAGCCAATGCGGGCAATCAAAATTTGTGAAGCATCTTCTTGTTTGTCCCAATCTTGAAGATTATATTTGAGTTGCTTTGCTATTCTGGTTTGAGTAAATTACCTCCAATCAGCTGTTGGTCACTGCAGAACGAACCTTCAGAAACGGAGATATGTGTGCACATGTTGATCTCAAATACCAATGCGGGCAATCAAAATTTGTTGAGCATCTTCTTGTTTGTCCCAATCTTGAAGATTATATTTGAGTTGATTTGCTCTTCTGGTTTTGACTAAATTACCTCCAATCAGCTGTTGGTCACTGCAGAACGAACCTTCAGAAACGGAGATATGTGTACATGTTGATCTCAAATACCAATGCGGGCAATTAAAATTTGTACAGAGCATCTTCTTGTTTCATCCCAATCTTGAAGATTATATTTGAGTTGCTTTTGCTCTTCTGATTTATTCAATTGCCTCCCAATCTGACTGTTGGTCACTGCAGAACGAACCTTCAGAAACGGAGATGTGTACATGTTGATCTCAAATGCCAATGCAGGCAATCAAAATTTGTGGAGCATCTTCTTGTTGTCCCAATCTTGAAGATTATGTTTGAGTTGCTTTGCTCTTCTGATTTTGACTAAATTGCCTCCAATCAGCTGTTGGTCACTGCAGAACGAACCTTCAAAACGGAGATATGTGTACACATGTTGATCTCAAATGCCAATAGAGCAATCAAAATTGTAGAAACATCTTGCGACACTTCCCAATCTTGAAAGATTATATTTGAGTTGCTTTGCTCTTCTGGTTTTGACCCAAGTACCTCCAATCAGCTGTTGATCACTGAAACAGGTATTAAGAAACGGAATGTGTGCACATGGTGATCTCAAATGTAATGCAGACAATCAAAATTTGTGTATCTTCTTGTTTGATAAATCTTGAAGATTATATTTAAGTTGCTTTACTCTTCTGATTTTGACTAAATTACCTCCAATCAGCTGTTGGTCACTGCAGAACAACCTTCAGAAACAGATATGTACACATGTTGATCAAATGCCAATGCGGGCAATCAAAATTTGTGAAGCATCTTCTTCAATTGTTAATCTTGAAGATTATATTTAAGTTGCTTTGTCTTCTGATTTTGACTAAATTACCTCCAATCAGCTGTTGGTCACTGCAGAACGAACCTTCAGAAACGGAGATATGTGTACACATGTTGATCTCGATACCAATGCGGGCAATCAAAGTTGTGAACATCTTCTTGTTGTCCCAATCTTGAGATTATATTTAAGTTGCTTTGCTCTTCTGATTTGACTAAATTACCTCCAGTCAGCTGTTGGTCACTGCAGAACGAACATTCAGAAACGGAGATATGTGTACACATGTTGATCTCAAAATGCCAAATGGGCAATCAAAATTTGTGAAGCAACTTCTTGTTTGTCCCAATCTTGAAGACTATACATTTTTGGAGTTCCTTTGCTCTTCTGATTTTGACTAAATTACCCTCCAATCAGCTGTTGGTCACTGCAGAACGAACCTTCAGAAACGGAGATATGCGGGCACACATGTTGATCTCAAATGCCAATGCGGGCAATCAAAAATTCTTGTGAGCATCTTCTTGTTTGTCCCAATCTTGAAGATTATATTTAAGTTGCTTTGCTCTTCGATTTTGACTAAATTACCTCCAATCAGCTGTTGGTCACTGCAGAACGAACCTTCAGAAACGGAGATATGTGTACACATGTTGATCTCAAATGCCAATGCGGCAATCAAAATTTCAGAAGCATCTTCTTGTTTGTCCCAATCTTGAAGATTATATTTGAGTTCCTTGCTCTTCTGATTTTGACCAAATCATTCTCAATCAGCTGTTGATCACTGCAGAACGAACCTCGTGTGAAACGGAGATATGTGTACACATGTTGATCCTACCAATGCGGGCAATCAAATTTGCAGTGTGCTTACCCTTCTTGTTTGTCCCAAATCTTGAAGATTATATTTTGAGTTGTTGCCTTTTCTGATTTTGACTCAAATTACCTCCAACTCAGCCATGGCCTACCGTGAACGAACCTTCTCGTAAACGGAGATATGTGTACACAAAGTTGATCTCCAAATGCCAATGCGGGCAATCAAAAATTTGTGAAGCATCTTCTTGTTTGTCCCAATCTTGAAGATTATATTTCCGAGTTTGCTCTTCTGATTTGACCGGTACCATTCTCAAACAGCTGTTGGTCACTGCAGAACGAACCTTCAGAAATGCAGATATGTGTACACAGTTGCCGATCTCAAATGCCAATGCGGCAATCTGCACCAGAAGCATCTTCTGTTTGTCCCAATCTTGTTGATTATATTTGAGTTGCTTTGCTCTTCTGGTTTTGACCAAATTGGATTTCCAATCAGCTGTTGGTCACTGCAGAACGAACCTTCAGGAACGGAGATATGTGTACACATGTTGATCTCAAATGCCAATGCGGGCAATTAAAATTTGTGGAGCATCTTCTTGTTTGTCCCAATCTTGGAAGATTATATTTGAGTTGCTTTGCCTTTCTGGTTTTGACTAAATTGCTCTCAATCAGCTGTTGGTCACTGCAGAACGAACTCAGAAACGGAGATATGTGTACACATGCTGATTCTGTAATGCCACTGCGGGCAATCAAAATTTGTACATCTTGTTGTTTGTCCCAATCTTGAAGATTATATTTTAAGTTGCTTTGCTTCGATTTTGACTAAATTACCTCCAATCAGCTGTTGGTCAATGCAGAAATTAAGTCCTCTCAGAATTCATATATGTGCACATGTTGATCTCAAATATCGCGGGCAATCAAAATTTGTGAAGTATCTTCTTGTTTGTCCCAATCTTGAAAGATTATATTTGAGTTCCTTGTTTTTCTGATTTTGACTAAAATTACCTCCAATCAGCTGTTGATCACTGGAGAACGAACCTTCTAGAAACGGAGATATGTGTACAGCTAACATTCTCAAATGCCAACAAAAATCAGCACTGCAAAGCATCTTCTTCGTTTGTCCCAATCTTTGAAGATTATATTTGAGTTGCTTTGCTCTTCTGATTTTGACTAAATTACCTCCAATCAGCTATTGGTCACTGCAGAACGAACTTTCAGAAACGGAGATGGCACACATGCTGATTCCCAAGGTTGGCAATCAAATTGCATTAATTTCTTGTTTGGTTCCAATCTTGAAGATTATATTTGGAGTTGCTTGCTCTTCTGATTTTAATCAAATTACCTCCAAACAGCTGTTGAAGCCACTAAGAACGAACCTTCCCCTACAGAAACGTAGATGTGTGTACACATGTTTAGATCTCAAATGCCAATGCGCGCAATCAAATTGTACATCTTCTTGATTGTCCCATTCTAAAGATTATATTTGAGTTGCTTTGCTCTTCTGATCTTGACTAATTTACCTCCAATCAGGCTGTTGGTCACTGCAGAACGAACCTTTCAGAAACGGAGATATGTGTACACAAGGATTCCAAATGCCAATGCGGGCAATCAAAATTTAGAAGCATCTTCTTGTTTGTCCCAACTCCCGAGACGATATTTGAGATGCTTTGATCTTCTGATTTTGACTAAATTACATCCAATCAGCTGTTGGTCACTGCAGAACGAACCTTCAGAAACGGAGATATGTGTACACATGTTGATCTCAAATGCCAATGCGGGCAATTAAAATTTGTGAAGCATCTTCTTGTTTGTCCCAATCTTGAAGATTATATTTGAGTTGCTTTGCTCTTCTGATTTTAACTAAATTGCCTCCAATCAGCTGTTGGTCACTGCAGAACGAACCTTCAGAAACGGAGATATGTGTACACATGTTGATCTCAAATGCCAATGCGGGCAATCAAAATTTGTGAAGCATCTTCTCATTTGTCCCAATCTTGAAGATTATATTTGAGTTGCTTTGCTCTTCTGAATTTGACTAAATTACGTCTAATCTGCTGTTGGTCACTGCAGAACGAACCTTCAGAAACGGAGATATGTGTACACATGTTGATCTCAAATGCCAATGCGGGCAATCAAAATTTGTGAAGCATCTTCTTGTTTGTCCCAATCTTGAAGATTATATTTGAGTTGCTTTGCTCTTCTGGTTTTGACTAAATTACCTCCAATCAGCTGTTGGTCACTGCAGAACGAACCTTCAGAAACGGAGATATGTGTACACATGTTGATCTCATATGCCAATGCGGGCAATTAAAATTTGTGAAGCATCTTCTTGTTTGTCCCAATCTTGAAGATTATATTTGAGTTGCTTTGCTATTCTGATTTTGACTAAATTACCTCCAATCAGCTGTTTTTCACTGCAGAACGAACCTTCCGAAACGGAGATATGTGTACACATGTTGATCTCAAATGCCAATGCGGGCAATTAAAATTTGTGAAGCATCTTCTTGTTTGTCCCAATCTTGAAGATTATATTTGAGTTGCTTTGCTCTTCTGATTTTGACTAAATGACCTCCAATCAGCTGTTTTTCACTGCAGAACGAACCTTCAGAAACGGAGATATGTGTACACATGTTGATCTCAAATGCCAATGCGGGCAATTAAAATTTGTGAAGCATCTTCTTGTTTGTCCCAATCTTGAAGATTATATTTGAGTTGCTTTGCTCTTCTGATTTTAACTAAATTGCCTCCAATCAGCTGTTGGTCACTGCAGAACGAACCTTCAGAAACGGAGATATGTGTACACATGTTGATCTCAAATGCCAATGCGGGCAATCAAAATTTGTGAAGCATCTTCTCATTTGTCCCAATCTTGAAGATTATATTTGAGTTGCTTTGCTCTTCTGAATTTGACTAAATTACGTCCAATCAGCTGTTGGTCACTGCAGAACGAACCTTCAGAAACGGAGATATGTGTACACATGTTGAGCTCAAATGCCAATGCGGGTAATCAAAATTTGTGAAGCATCTTCTTGTTTGTCCCAATCTTGAAGATTATATTTGAGTTGCTTTGCTCTTCTGGTTTTGACTAAATTACCTCCAATCAGCTGTTGGTCACTGCAGAACGAACCTTCAGAAACGGAGATATGTGTACACATGTTGATCTCATATGCCAATGCGGGCAATCAAAATTTGTGGAGCATCTTCTTGTTTGTCCCAATGTTGAAGATTATATTTGAGTTGCTTTGCTCTTCTGGTTTTGACTAAATTACCTCCAATCAGCTGTTGGTCACTGCAGAACGAACCATCAGAAATGGAGATATGTGTACACATGTTGATCTCATATGCCAATGCGGGCAATCAAAATTTGTGGAGCATCTTCTTGTTTGTCCCAAAGTTGAAGATTATATTTGAGTTGCTTTGCTCTTCTGGTTTTGACTAAATTACCTCCAATCAGCTGTTGGTCACTGCAGAACGAACCATCAGAAATGGAGATATGTGTACACATGTTGATCTCATAGGCCAATGCGGGCAATCAAAATTTGTGGAGCATCTTCTTGTTTGTCCCAATCTTGAAGATTATATTTGAGTTGCTTTGCTCTTCTGATTTTGAATGAATTAACTCCAAACAGCTGTTGGTCACTGCAGAACTAACCTTCAGAAACGTAGATATGTGTACACATGTTGATCTCAAATGCCAATGCGGGCAATCAAAATTTGTGAAGCATCTTCTTGTTTGTCCCAATCTTGAAGATTATATTTGAGTTGCTTTGCTCTTCTGGGTTTGACTAAATTACCTCCAATCAGCTGTTGGTCACTGCAGAACGAACCTTCAGAAACGGAGATATGTGTACACATGTTGATCTCAAATGCCAATGCGGGCAATCAAAATTTGTGGAGCATCTTCTTGTTTGTCCCAATCTTGAAGATTATATTTGAGTTGCTTTGCTCTTCTGGTTTTGACTAAATTACCTCCAATCAGCTGTTGGTCACTGCAGAACGAACCTTCAGAAACGGAGATATGTGTACACATGTTGATCTCAAATGCCAATGCGGGCAATCAAAATTTGTGAAGCATCTTCTTGTTTCTCCCAATCTTGAAGATTATATTTGAGTTGCTTTGCTCTTCTGGGTTTGACTAAATTACCTCCAATCAGCTGTTGGTCACTGCAGAACGAACCTTCAGAAACGGAGATATGTGTACACATGTTGATCTCAAATGCCAATGCGGGCAATCAAAATTTGTGAAGCATCTTCTTGTTTGTCCCAATCTTGAAGATTATATTTGAGTTGCTTTGCTCTTCTGATTTTGACTAAATTACCTCCAATCAGCTGTTGGTCACTGCAGAACGAACCTTCAGAAACGGAGATATGTGTACACATGTTGATCTCAAATGCCAATGCGGGCAATCAAAATTTGTGAAGCATCTTCTTGTTTGTCCCAATCTTGAAGATTATATTTGAGTTGCTTA